>CM021105.1:531357733-531385581 GCA_007115665.2 Sequoiadendron giganteum
ATTCTTTTCCAAGTATCTCTTCCTACTCTACTTCCTTACCTTCTTCCTCTTTCGTTTCCTTACTTTGCAATATCTCTTGTTTCAAAATTCTTCGACTCTTATACAGCTAAGGGGATGGGCCCTGGTCAAGGGGTTGTGACTCTTCAAAATACCTTTTCACTTTCTTATTTGTTATTGTCGTATTATTTGTTTGTAAACATAATTCTTTGCCCAAGTTCAAACTATTCTCTTTAATTTTTCTTATTTCTTATTTTAATTTCCTTATACTCCTATTGACCAATTCTTATAAATATTCTTCTTGAATTGGAGTCTTCTCCAGAGTTTTCAAAAGTTCAATCAATCTATTATCCAAGTTAATGGTTAGGTTTGATAGATCTGGTCTAATTGTCGGACTTTTAGAAGGTTGCGGTGATAATGGAGTCTTTGTATTATTGCAGAGCTCTAATAGCAATTTTCTAGATTCTCCATAGTCGTTAATATTCTTTCTTAGACTGGTTATAAGTTGTCCTACTTTTTCCCAACATAGTTCTGATTTCTTTGGAATCTTCCATTCTTCTTTCCTATCTTCTTGCTCTTTTTCTTTGGCAGCACCCCCTTTGGCACACTCAATTCTTACCTTCTCAATTTCCATTCTTCTACGGTGTCTTTCTTCTCTCTCTATCCTCTGTTGCTGTCTTCTCTATTCTCCATTTGGCCTTGTCATGTTTACTTTTCTTGCCAATTCCATTTGTTCCCTAATCTTTCTTATGGTTGTCTTATCTCCTTTGGCCATGGGTGTAATTGATTTGGGTTTCCATTAATCCTTTTATTGTTTCCTACGGTACTTATTTGATATCTTTTCTTAGAGGTCACATCTCTTTGAGGATCCCTTCCAAATTCTCTCCCCCTTTCCATTCTCCATTCCCTTGGTTCCTAACCCCCTCTCACAGGGTAAGTGCCAAGAGGATAGTTTCACGAACTTTCATATCATCTCTGATTTTCTTTTCTTTCCCTATGTCCAATTTAGATTTTAAAAATTGTGGGTGTTGCAGTCATTTATATTACCTAACCAAGGTCCCAACAACGGAACCAATGTTAGCAAGAAAACTAGGGAAACATAGACCTAAGTTTTTGTAATGTCCCAGTTTTGAAGATAGATTGATTTAATTAATTTAATTAATTAAGTTGTCCAAGTTAATAATTTTTCTTGTGGATAACTTAGTTGATTATTTTAATTGAAAAGTATTAAGTTAATTATCTATAAAGTTATCAAATAAATTAAAATTAAAAGGTTAAAAGTGACATACTTTAATGATTAATTAATAAAGTCACTTTATTAATATATCTTCAAAAGTGACTTAAGCATTAGGGGTCACATCAAGATGTCACATCAAGCAATCACAACAAGAAAACACATCAAGCAATCACATCAAGAGGTCACATTAAGGAGTCACATCAAGGGGTCACATCACATCAAGGGATCACATCAAAGAATATTAAAATATTTTTCTAAAAGCTTGTTGAACACTCTCCTTGGGTCTTTCTAGAAGATCTGAGAGTTCTATAAAAAGGGACTTAAGAGCTCATTCTCATCCATCCAGCATTTTGATATCTACAATTTTATAAGCACTTGTGGAGCTAAGGTTTCTGCAGTATATTGTCTTTGGGAACGATAACTCCAATTGATAGCATAACTGAGGAAGTGAAATACCTTCTGAAGGGTTGCAGCTATTGGAGAGGTTACTTCAGACTTCTCATTGAGCAAAATTTGTGGCCCAAGGCCAATTTTGGTATAAGTCGATTTGGTGCATGATTGGAGATCATTTGTGTTTCCTCATTTTGTCATCTTGGAGGTCGAATGGCATTGTGAAGGTTCTGATTTTAAATATCAGAAAAATCTCAGTCAAAAGGGGACGCCATTAGTGGTTCGATTTTGCTGATAGGAGCCCATACTTGCATCGATTTTCATTTTATCTTAGTGCGCCCATTCCAGGAGGTCATAATGATTATGTTTGGAGCTTGAGGAGGCTGGAAAGCATTGCAGATTATTTTATTTTACCAGACAGATCAGAACAGGGGCGATTTGCTTGAAGGAGTCAATTTGGCTTGGGAAAAGGGCCATTTTGCTTGGATTTCGATTTCTTCATCAGCCATCAACCTAGGCGCCACCATCTTACTAGGTTCCTTTAATTATCATTCATGATATCATTGGATATTAGGAGTTATATGTTGCAGCTGTAGGTGAACATTCTTATCAGCAATTATCATATTTTATATCAATGTAATATGCCAAGAGTTTTGGCCATTTTGAACAAGGCATTGTATTGGACAATCATTTGTAATCAAGGAGAAATAAGTAGTTGCTCAACTATAGTTGTTATTGTGCATTTAAATATCTTTGTACTCAGCATAATAGTATGCATGCCAAGTGATTGTCAAATGTCTCTTGGCTGTAGCTGCATTTTACACATATAGTTTCTCATCTATTGCATCTAAAAATACAAAAAGGTGATTGCATTGCACTTAGATACTTGCACAAGCATTGTAGAAGTCATTTTCAAGCATTCTAATCCATTTGGCATTCATCATAAGCATCATACAACAAACTGAAACTTCAGACCAGCAAACAAAGACATTGCATACAAACTGTTTGTCAAAATTACAAGGCAGCAAATTGAAGAAATTAAGGTCAGTTTGAGTAAGGCTCATTACAGTTTTGAGCCCCAAGTACTTTTTGAGTGTTGTTTATAGCCTGGACTTAGTAATATAAAGGTGTTGGCGTAACAACTAACACCTCTGGAGTGTGAGTTTGTACGTACAGCTATGCACACTACGTAATGAGTGCTCTTCAAATTAGGAGGGGAAGCTCCCTCGTTGTGCTGGAATGCATGAAATAGAAAACTAAACTAATGTCCTATCTTTTTGTTCTCAGCTGGTAGAGGCACAAGGTTAAGAAAACCTAGAACGTTGCAGCTAAGTATTTTCTGGTTTCGCAGATCATCTAACTACAACTAAGCTAACTTCTTTAATATCTATCCAATTTCCTCAAGAAACAGAGCATGAGGAAATGGAGCAGGAATGTATTGTACGATAAACTCCAGGTGCGGGCTCACAACATGAAGGCAAGGTAGGCGCAACTATTTGCTAATCCGGGAAGAAGTTTATTAAAACAAACAAATGAACGGTAAACCTGGTACAGCTTCACAACATGAAGGCAAGGTAGGCGCAACTATTTGCTTGGCTGAATGAGTCTACTATAACACACATCATACGATAAGCTTTGAGTACAGTTTCGCAACATGAAGGCAAGGTAGGCGCAACTATTTGCTCTTCTGAATAGGCTTATAATAAACAAAACAAAAGGTAAGCAACTGGGACAGTAGATTGTATAGACGCAACACGCATGCAATAACGATCAAACCAGCAACCCCATTTAACTAAGGTCGAATAAACACCATAACAATAATATGAAGGCAAGGTAGGCGCAGCAATTTATTATAACAGCAATTACTCTTTGAACAGATACAATAATAGCAATACTACAGGCAAGGTAGGCGCAGCATGTATGCTATCAAGCAAAAGTTCAATTACAAATGAGCTTAAAGCTCTTATTTATAGACTTCAAGGTGTAGGCAACCCTAAAATCACCTTGAGTCAACTAAAGTCTTGCAATGCATGCAAGATCTTATTCCTAAACCCTAATTGAATGAAACTATACAGTTAACTGGGAAACTATCATCAGTTAACTGAAACATCTAATCTAAATGGACAAGGTGCAACATGCACGTCCTTATTGAAAGCAAGTCAACTGGAATGCTATCATCAGTTGACTGAAAGATCTAATCTAAACTCCAAGTGCATGTAGATGTTTCCAAGAAAGACATTCATGCAATGTGTAACAACAAGTTAACTCGGAAAGAGACCTCGAGTTTAACTCTTGTGTCTAATGTCTATCTTGGAAAAAGGTGGGACGCCTTTAACTGAAGTCTACTGGCCCTGATCTTGAGAAATTAACCCATCTACGAGGTCGTTGACTGCATCTCCATCTGGGGAACTGAAGCTCTGGCGAAGAATCCTATGTCTGTGCAGCATGTCTTCTCCATTAGTCATCTGACACTGGAACTCACCCTTTCTCCTGATTGCCTCATCAAACAATGTTGACATGGCTGTAAGCTGATTCATCTTACAGCCAACGGTCTCACCACTGAAAATACCGTGAATAAGTGCTTGGAGCTCTAACTGGATGTCAGCAAGCTCAACATAGTCACCACCCACACGCTGATATACACATGGTAATTGAGACACAAAGTCTCTTATATAGCGGAGTGCACTAGTAACATGCTCTCTGCTCTCAGCCACCTCAGATGCTATCTTTCCTTCTATCTCTGCCTTGAAGATCAACTGTGTTCTCCAAATGTAGACCTCTTCTTTATCTTCTGCCTCTGTGACTGAATCAAATGACATTCCCAAGTTGGCAATCAGAATCTCATCCCTGGGTCTACTAATGGCCAAATCACGTTCCTCATCTTGAAGTCGTAGACGAAGCTCACGTGCATTATACCGCAATTGATACAATTCTGTAAGTACAAGGCGGCCTCTAGCAACAAACTCCTCTTCCCATTCCTCCAATCGCTTACCATATGCAACCAAGAGATCAATCTGACCCTGCTCTGCTGGTGGTTCTAACATATGTGGAAGCGCGGTGACAACATCCCCTGTCCTGTGTACAAGGCTAGAAATGTACTGGCGAAGCTGCTGTATTTCAGCCTTGAGAGCTGATTTATCTTCACCATCTTTCACCATCCTATCCTTGGCGCTATCTGTAGCAACCTGTAGGAGATCAATATCTGTTTGACGATACTCTTACCGAAATGAACTGTGATAACTTCGAAGTCTTGAGCTTCCATTTCGTCTAGACTCTTATCTTCTGGAGGTGCAGCAGTCTCAACAATGAATTCCTTATCTGCACTTCTCCCAATATGTATCTGTTTCTTGATCCTCTTTTCAGGCACATCTTGATGGTCATGATTGAAATCTGAATGATCAAGTACGTAAGATGGTTGTCTCCTTTTTCTTCCCAGTTGACTCTCAAGCCAAGATGAATCCCGACTAATCCCACTGGAAGGATCTGTACTAGTCGCAGGAGGATCTGATGAATGTGAATGTGTAAAAGAATCGCTGCGAGGAGGTGAATCTACGTCCAAATCAATGTGAATTGGAACGAGAGGCTGCTCTAATGGTGTCGGTGACGGCATACGGGGCTGAACCTCAAGCTGTGGAGAAGTCTGAATAACTTCTCTGACTGGCTCTACATGTGGAATCGCAATAGATGCTTTTCCCTTCGAGTTACTAGGCGTTGGATTCTTTTTAGAAGGATTACTCCTCTTCTTTTGCTTAGGCTTTGAAGAAGAAGGAAATACAAGCCCTTCTGGTGGCGGCTCTGCTCTAGGCATGGATGCCTTTCTCAACCTTCTGCTTTCTAAATAAAACGTACTATTTTGGATGACCCTGCTCGATCTCTCCTTTACTGATGCGAACTCTTTGGCATACCAATTCACTAACGGCAGTGGTTGTCCATCAACCTGCTCTCTGTAAAATTGAGGAAGCGTATCTCCCTCATCCTCTGTCAATCCTTCCACATCTTCTGCCAAGAAAACAGAAACCTGCGGAAGAGAGAACCTGCTATAGCTACGTCTGCGAACCTCGAAATCATCCTCACAATTCACCCAATAATCTTCCATCGTAGGTTTGTGATAAGAGAGATTACCCAGGCGAGCTGCGTAATGACCCCAAGGATCATATGTGCGTGTATCCACCAGGTACTTGAGTTTGCAATTTTCTAACTCTTGACCTGCGGTCTTAGCATCAACTGCCGTCTTACACCAATACATCCCGAATTGCAAAGGAAACTCGGCAGCTGGTTTACGCTTGATGCGCAAACGTTTGTGAACTTCATATAGCTGCCTCAGGAACTCCATGAATATTGTTTTATCCGAAGGATAACGTGGTAACATAGCTGGTTTTCCTGTGTATCCATAGACACGGATATAGGTGTATGTAGGGAACTGAATGTACCAATCTGCCCAATTCTTCATTGCTGCTCTGGCAACTGTCGAGATGCGAATATGCAACTCCCGGTCCAAGTTTCTCACTGTATAAGTCAAGAAAGCCTCTTGTACACGTTTAAAATGACTTTCAGCCTTCGTGAACTCAAGCTGGTCATAGTAACGATAGACTTTCTGTACACTGAGTATGCCCACCGTATTCAAACCGTTAAACTGATTCTGATAAGCAATCAAGTACACCAGGTAAGAACACATATGAAATTGATGCGTAGCTAGGAAACCGGTGATTTGCTCGTGAATAGCATCGCTGATGAAGGATGCCCAGTCATAATGCTCTTGCCCAGAGATGATTCTACCAATGATATAATACATCCACGGGTGAAATTTGTTTGCATCTACATGACCTGAGACACGATTAAGCAGTGTAATCAAAATATTGTATTCATCCTTACACTCGCCACGACCCAAGTTGTTTGGCAACTTGCTCTTCTTTTGTTTCAGCCACCTCTCTATCATCTTGTTCTGACACTTATCCAGTCCAGCATTGAATGCCTGCTCGCTCTGACTCATGGAAATGACCATCCCATCCGAATGTTGAGGAATATCCAGACTTCGCTCGATATCAAGGGGTTTGAGACTGCATATGACACGTCCATCTATTGACCGTATCTCTCGTGTAGCGGAATTGTAATGCTTGATGCAAGATATTACAAACTCCACGCAATGCACCGAAATAGGTATGGAAGCGGCCTCAAGTAACCCGGATTGCTGAATATTCTTGATAACTGAATCCCTGATTTTGAGTGGATCCAAAACTACCTCCGGCAACACCTTATGTAGATCTGTATCAACTGTTCCGATGAAGTCGTGGGTTAAGACCGATTTGGTCTTGAATTCGAGCTGAGTGAACTGCATTCTGAAAAACTTGCCTGTTGACTGTGCACACGGCTATATTCTGACAACTTTTCTGGAAAGCCAAAAATAGCCTGCTGAGGCTAAAAATAGCTTGTCGGATGAGAATTTTTACGAAAAAAT
The DNA here is from genome assembly GCA_007115665.2 of Sequoiadendron giganteum. Taxonomy (NCBI): domain Eukaryota; kingdom Viridiplantae; phylum Streptophyta; class Pinopsida; order Cupressales; family Cupressaceae; genus Sequoiadendron; species Sequoiadendron giganteum. Next base: position 531,364,813 of record CM021105.1, read on the forward strand.
CTGAGATATGGGTTTTGTCCAGAAAATGATTCTAAGACAACCCAGAACGTCAGAAATGCAAAAATTTACCCTTTACTCAGCCATGCAAAAGAATTTCGGTTGAGAAAATTAAAGCTTCAAGAACAGATGTTCTGGAACAAATTTTCCTGAAAAATTCTGGCACATGGGTTTTGCTGAGAAAGCTCTTCTGAATCAACCCAGATATTTTGTTTTGCCAAAATCTGCCAACACTTCGAACATGCAAGAGAATTTAAGACGAGAAGATGGAAGAAATATAGAAGAGAAAAAGACTTTTTATTATTTTGATTGTTTTATTTTTTGTCTCCTTCTTTCAAAATCGCCACTTTGCCTTGAATCTGATGCTGAATCTGAACTTGTACCTGCAAAAGAATATTTTATCACCTTCGAACTTGATCCTTTGATGAAAATTCGCCAATCTCTTTGAAGAAATTCGAACTTTCAAAGCTGTGTGAATGATGAAAGGCGCCATGCTTGTTTAAATAAACAATTCGTACCATCATGCATGCATAATGCAACCCTAATTTAGAAAAAAGAAATTCGATTGGCTTCTCTCCAGTTGAACTGCCACTGTCTCTGAGTCTTTAGACTAAAAATAATATCTTAATTTTAAAACATGCAAAAAACTAAAAATGGCGCCAATATCTATCTTTGAAGAAATTCGTCACTTTTCAATGCTCTGCATGCAAAATATTTTTTTATCATTTTGCCAAAAATAGCATCTTGTTGTGCTCAACACACTTCCCTGATTCTAAAAAGTCAAATTTTGATCTTTTAGGCTTCCATTTGCAAGAGTTATGAGATTTTTGAGAATCTCCTATTTTGTAGCTGACTGCAAAGTTACAACTGACCCTGTTCAACTCTGATTTCCGGATGATTGAATGATCCTGCGACCGTGCTGAGATATCCACCGCGAAGCTTGCATGACAAGGATGAAATGTCTGCTGGGAGCAACAACTGCTAAAATCATCATCTGATACCTTAGAAAATTAGGCGCCTCTGATTAAATTGATGTTTTGACTCCAGACTTAGCCATTTCTTGTTTTGCCTTCTGATGCTTCAAACTGCCGCTGACGATGAATAATGAACCCCACTGACTGAATAATGGATTCATTGCATGACTAGAAGTATTCTGCATCCAATGACTGTATGTGAGGGATCTGAAAATTGTATTAACAACCCCAAAAGAATGAGCGCCCCTATTCTGTGATAGCTCAAACACCATTTTGACAAAAGTGTGATTTTCATCTGAACACCATACTTTGACCGTTGATACCGGGAACTGGAATGTTCCGATACGCGTGCCGCCTGTCTTGCTGTACAGTTTGGTCAACTTGCAAGAGATGTTCTTGGAGACGACGAAGCCAAAAAATTGCTTTTAAGGCCTCTAAAAGAAAATCGCCTTTTTCAAAGAAAATTATATTCTTACACTTAGTCATTTTTTGAACTGCCTTCAATCAGCTCTTCTTTACAGCATTATCATCTTGACCTCGCACGTACGAGCATTCGCCAAATCCCGGAGGCTGTCGGCTAGACTCGTTGGATAGCTTGAGTAATTGCACACAAGTCTTGTGAAGACTGTAATTGCAAATAACCCCGTCTGGCAGGCCTAAAGGAGAATCGCCCCTAGCCTACAGCTGTGCAGCTTTGTGTAGCTACGCTTCACCATCCTCTGTTTTACGTGCTCGGTAGGACCTCTGTCACAGTTACTCAGAACATCGGATCGTCTTGTGAACGGATACACTGCAAAACTGAACTGAGCTGGAAGAGATCTCAGGAAGACCTCAATTGCAAATTCATCCATCAAACAGGTCTTATTCAGGATCGCCCCTGGGCTACAGGGGAGCGGATTTGCATTCTGAAAAACTTCTTCTGACATGTATCCTGCCTGCAATTTCCACTTCTAACGCTGATAACCGGATTTCTGTACTGGATATGCTTCCGCTTGATAGCTCATTGAAAAGCCAAACTAATTCTGCAAAGACTGAAACCATCAAAACACACATGCATCTAGATCTGGGCCTTCAAAAAGAAAATCGCCCTTGGGCTAGAAGGGAGCGGATCTGCATTTCTCGACTGCCTCCTTGTGAGAAAACACTCTTTGCAACCTCTGCTTCTGTCTTCGTTTGCCGGAGTTCTATAACTCGGATAATCTTGCTTCATGGCTAATCGGAAAGCTGACTGAAAACTGAACATAATGAATGTATCCTTCATCCAAAACACTCAAATCTTGACCTTCAAATGGAAGGGCGCCCCTGGGCTACAGGGGAGCGGATTTGTTTTGAATTCATTGATTTTCACCATTTTATGTTTTGCAAACGCTGTATCCATCACTGCGGTTGACCATGTCAAGCGTTGTGACTGCTGAGGTGTGTGGATGACTATACTTCATCATTTTCACATGTACGGACACTATAAAGTTGATTTGCACGTTGATTGCGCAAGTGTCTACTACGTTACATAGTGAAAAGTTCCCAGACTTAGAATATTTTAGCACTTTTTTGCCAATCTGAAAATCCCCTCCATCAAAAAGCATTATTTCCAACATCTTTTATCGTAGAGCGTTCCTCTTTGAGTTTCAGGCTTAGATATTGATACCTGGTACTGGCCGACTGCCATTGATGACCCCGAAGATCCTAACTTTTCTCCTGAAAAAGTGAAAACTACCCACCAGCCTTAAACTGACTTTTAACTGAAACTGACTTCACCATTGTGATTGTGATGTGAAATAAGCCAATCAAAATTAATTTCAGCCAATTCTAACAAGTTCCTATTTTTTAGGGTTTCGAGCTAAAAATAGATTTCAGAAACCCTAATTTTCAAAATTTTCAAATTTTGCTAGTATCTTCCTGGCATCACACTGACTAAAAGCCCATACTTTATTTGCCCAAAAACTGAGTTTTGACCCCACTTTTACAAGGTTTAGACCATTTTAAGCAAAATGCCTTAATGAAGCAAAAATTTCAGTTTGGGTACAACAAAAGGTAAACACCAATTGATTCGGACAAAGGATGCATTGATTAATTATATATCCACAGAATAACAAATAACATCACATAGATAGAATTCCAGTAATCATTAAATTAATCATATTCAAAAGAGTACAATATATATCTTCCCCCTAAGTTGCCGAATCGGGTACGGGTACGGTACGCCGGTACGGCAAAAAAAAATTGGTGTGGGTACGTCCGTACATAAAACATATAAAAATCATAGATATAGACATATTTGCAGCCTAAAAAGTAAAAACAAGAATTAAATTTAGAATACCACATATCATGCATATGCTAAACAGAACTTAGAGCTACCATAAATATAACAAATATGAAATACAATTATACTAAATTAATTTGATATCAAATTTTTAAAACTTGAATGTTACGATAGGTATATAATTATATTGAATTCATTGTTCATTGGTTCAACATTTAAAACAAAATAATAAAATTAATAGTAGGCATCATATGGGTCATCAGGAAGATTAAGATCAACATCATCATTGGCATTAGATGATGTAGGTAAATTAGTAGAACCACATGCAGCCCCACTAGAAGCACGCTGGGTATCCGACTCCATAGAAAGTAAAGATTGTGTGGCAGCTGAAAAATCCAAATCAGTTCGCTCTGGATCTACATACCACAACCTCGTGCTTCCTTCCTTATACTCATTCTTTTTATGAGTAAGAAGGCGCAAATTGGAATGCACATAAACAAGCTCTTCCGCCTTACTTGCTGCCAATCGGTTGCGTTTCACTGAGTGGATAAAGGAGTATGTACTCCAATTTCGCTCAGCTGAAGAGGAACTAGCAACCTATTGAAACAAAGTGAGAGGAACTTATAATTATAAAATTGTAAATCAAACTTTAAATTTGAAGTTAACCATTTTATTATTTTTAAAATAGTAAACAATATAAATTTAGAGAGTGCAATAAAAACTAAGTTAACTTACTTGCGATAAAACTTTGATTGCAAGAGTTTGGAGATGTGGTGTTGTAAAGCCATTAATATACCACCAAGAATGAGCATCCATCCTATACTTGTCACGTGAAGCAGCACTACTTTGATTTTCGCCGGCTACAAAATCAGCAAACTCAGCTCTAACTAAACACTCCATTTCTTGATCGGGGAAGAGTCTACTAAGTGCTTTCAAACACCCCACACCAACTTCTTGATCTGAATATGGTTGCACTCTTGATGGCAAAGCAAGAATCTCATCACTATAATATTTGGGAGTCAATGCAAATGAAAGAAGATGTAGTGGGGTGGTCATTTTGTTCCACCGCTCAACACAAATTGTTTGCACCTCTTTGAAGAAAGTTTCTTCAGGGTCTTGCTCTTTTTCGTTGATGACGATTTTCATTTGCTCGATCATTGAATCAATGCCATCATATACCTCTCCCAAACATGGCTTATCCATGTCAGTAAAACGGATCATACTCATGATGGGCTCCGTGAATCTAAGAAGATATTTTGCTCGCTCCCACCAAGTGTCATCTAGGATCATTTGTTTTACATTTGTTGCCCTTTCAGTATTGGATTGCCTCCATAGGGACCAACTTTGACTGATAACCATGCTAGAAAGTGCCTCCCGCACCTTCACAAGTCGCCTCAAGACAATTGTGTTTGATGCAAATCTGGTTTCGGCAACCTATTCAAAAATTTAAAATTAAAATTAAAATATAAAGAAGACATGCTTGAGTTTAAAAAATAAATTAGTAATCACTAAAGTGAAATGTAAAGTTTAAAAGTTGAAGTGTTTCAATTACCTTCAGCAACTCCAACGCTGAAAATGATCTAAAAATGGCCTGTGACATTTGATGGTTTGTGATGAACATTTGGATCTCTTCAGCTTCAGCATACATTTGTTTGATCCAATTTATTTTTGCACCCAACTTTTGTAGCATGAGGTTGAGAGAGTGAACAGCACAAGGTGTCCAAAATATGTGCTCAAATCATGTCTCAATCAACATACCTGCAGCTCTACAATTTTGTGTTGTCTGTTGTTACTTGGACAACATTTTCAGGACCCACATCCTAAATGCACTGTATAAGGATGTTAGCAATAAATTGTGCATCCTTCACTTGTCCTTCACAATCCACGGCTTTCAAAAACGTTGCCCCTTTAGGGCTCACTGCAATCACATTGATTAATGGCCGATTTTTGACATCCTTCCATCCATCTGAAACAATTGACACCCCTGTTTTTTTCCATGAATTTATAATGGGATCCAATGCATTGTTTATGCCTTTTACCTCCTTTGCTAGTAAGGTGGTACGCACCTTCTCATAACCTGGCCCTGTGTCTGGTAGCAGCAAACGAGGTCCTCTGCAAATGAAGTCGTCTGGTCGCCCAATGAAGTCGTGGTCGCTCAAACAGCCCACGTTTTTTCGCAGAGAAAAACAAAGCCAAAAGATAGCGAAATATGGTTTTGAAGTTGTTTTTTCATACGAAAAAGAAGAAAAAGGTTTCAATCCCCGCGCCAAACGCCTCGAACACATTGCAAAAACGCCACGTCACTTGAAAAACGGTCGGATTCGTGAAGCCAAACGTGGATGCGTTTCAAGATGAAAAAATCCGAACCCTGGCGGATTCCACAAGGACTCCAACACGTACCAGGATCGAATACATCCCGTACCCAAAATCGGCAGGGTAAAGGGCCAATTCCGTTAACTTAGTCTTCCCCTATACTTTACCTATCTCTTTCCTTTCTTACATATAATCCTTATATATTTTACAGACAATTTCATACAGAGTTCTTACATACATTCCTCTATTATCCATCTCTTATTCTCCTATCTCTCTTCTATCTTTTGTCATTCATATCTTTTGCTATACATATATCTACGGGATGGGACGTGACCCATCTATTCTACCCCTAGTCTAGATGGTATCTTTACAATCTTAGGGTCTACAAGCTCTTTGCAAAAAGATGCAATAGGATTTTCCCAACAGTGTCTACTTTGTTACTCTTTCTAGCTAACAGTTGTCATCATGCAAGTGAAATCAACTCATCAACAAGGCGTGGAGGGTTAAAGGTCAACTCTAGGAGAGTGGGTTATCTCTCCTACACTTCAAGCTCAGCTTAGACTCAAGAGGGTGTTCCTACGAGCATACCTTAATAGGTATTTAAATCAAAAAAATGGATTACCAAAAACAACAACAAAACCCAATTGCAATCTTAACCCCAAATGTTGTCACTAGGTCAAGATAGATTGGTTGCATATAACCCCTACATAGCTGATATGATTGTACAAGCATGACCCCCATAAAACTACTGAATGTTCACTCAAGAATAATTTCCTAGTTATATCGATAGTCATTAGTGTATATCGATAGCCATTGGTGTTTATGAATGACTTACTACTAAACTATTGATTTATGTTTTTGATTTGATGGTGTGAGATTGGTGTACAATCGTAGATCGGTGCCTATTTTGTGGGCAATAAAGTCAAAATTCACCAAGACAAAAACAAATTGAATCCAAAGGACTAATGAGCTATGCATTCCCATAAAGCAAGGATCATGGAACTTATAACAAAACATGCTTATTAATCGGAAATCCATAATAGAGCTACACACCACAAAGTTTGTGATGTTTTCAAAATACTCTCATATTCATCTAACTCAAAATTGCATTCATGTCAACAAATGTGGCAAAGGAAAATCCCTAGCAATGACTAAGAAATCCTCCTGAATGTATACATACCATCATGAAGACATTCTATTATAAATACCATTTAAAATATTAATCTCCCTTGATTCCACAGGTTTGTACTTGACCCAAAAGAATTGGACTAGCATCAATGGATACCCTGCAACTCTCTAACATTTGGAAGCCACAACTAAACCAACCTCTTGTAAAAAATGATCAAAAAACTACTTTAACAATTGTTGGGCATCAAACCCTAACTCATGGCACTATAGTAGTGTCAAATATGTGGCCAAGTACAAATCCCATCCCAAATGGACGCCACAAATTAAAGACAAGCTAGGCATTGATTTTTGGTAGTTAGGAGACCTTTTGCATTAATGGCAATAGTTGGCAACAAATCCTAGATGTTAAACTTTGGCACTCAAACTCATTTTGAAAAAACACACTTTAGGTTCCAAGTTCTTATCAAGGCCTGACTTTCGTGAAGGAGCAATGGATCAAGGAGTTGGAGTGAAAGCAGACCTAGAACCAGTTCTTGTCGAGGCCTGGCTTTCGAGAAGGAAAAATAGGTCAAGAGTCGAGAGTGAAAGTGGACCTAGAACCACAACCTTGAGGTTCCAAGTTCCTGTCGAGCCCTAGCTTCCAAGAAGAAAGAATAGGTCAAGGAGTGGGAGCGAACCTAGAACCGAAACCTTGAGGTTTCAAGTTCCTATCGGGGCCCGGCTTCCAAGAAGAAACAATGGATCGAGAATTGAGAGTGGAAGTGGACCTAGAACCAAAACCTTAAGGTCCCAAGTTCGAAGATCCTTTTGAGTTTCGAGATCCATGGAGGTACAATGGGTTGGGATTCGGGAGTGAAAGTGAACCTAGAACAAGAACCTTGAGGTTCCAAGTTCCTATTTGAGCCCAACTTCCGAAAAGAAACAATAGGTTGAGGAGCGAGAGCGAAAGTGGACTTGGAACCGGAACCTTGTTTTTCCATGTTCATGTTAAGGCTTAACTTCCAAGAAGGAACAATGAATCGGGAAACAAGAGTGGAAGCAGCCCTGGAATTGGAACCTTGAGATTCCAAGTTCCAAGATCCAAGATCCAAGGATGTTCCAAGTTCTTGGTGAGGCCCAAGGCCTAACAAGCACCAAAGGAAAAAGAACAACCATGAGGCCTGATCAGAAAAGCCAACTCGTCCAAAATTTTAACAAGTCTCAACATGTCCTCTTATTAAGAGGCTTGTAATCAATGCACATCCTCGTGGTACTATCCTTCTTGACCAAAACCACGGAAGATGCAAATGGGCTGGAGCTCAACCTTATGTGTCCCATATGCAACAACTCCTTAAACACCTTCTCTATCCCTTCATTATGCCTCCTGGGATGGCGATAAGGGGTAGCAATGAGTAGCTTGGATCCATCCTCAAGCTCACTCACATGCTAAAATCCTCTATTTGGTGATGAACCTGGAAGTATATCAATGAATATTATGTTGTGTTACCCGAGGATATGTCCTCAGGCTTAAAAACCCCGTCCCTAATGATACAAGAGGAAAACTGTATGTGATTGTTTGTGTCAACGTTTCAAATCACAATCCATGATTGACCATCAAGAAGAGGAAAACAACAACTCTCACACATTTTTCTACCAAAAGCATTCATGATTCAAATTAAGCCTAACAAAGCTGTTGCATTCAATTACTGAATGTAAGGAACCTTAGTTTGAGCTCAAACGAGAATTTTCCAGTTTCCACAAATATAGTCAAGGCTGACATTTCGCTGCATTTTCCTCGAGCCAGTGGAGATAATTGTGCGCAACATTACTACAAGTGCTCATCAAACAAATAAAGACATGAGAGAACCAAAAAATTTGAAAGTGAAATTGCTCGCTACAATATTATTTTAGCTGTTCCTTTGAGCTGGCTAGGCTCAGGGCTCAAACAATAACCTGAACTTATTACGACCCGCAAGTTCAGAGCTCGGCAATTTAGAGGACATCGTGTATATCATTACTTCAAGTGTTAATCAAACAAATAAAGATATAACACACTCAAAACATTTTAAAGCCGCATTGTCCACTATTTCACTCTAAATTTCATTGTGACTTGACTGAGGCCCAAAGGTCAAATGCTAACCTGGGCTTATGAGGACACTATCTGCAAAGAAATTCTCGGCATGAAATGTATTCAACATGTTTCCGGAGTTCCAGAACTTACAATTAGTTGCAGAAGGAATCATCCTAGCCGTGCAAACAAGAAGACCCCAAATTCCAATAGTCTCAATCTGAATACCCAACAAAAAGGTTTGCCCTACCCAATAGGTTTTGAAGTAGAAGTTTTGGGACTACAATTCCACATCCTAAATTAATTCATGTAATTTCTTGTCAGTCAATTGAATAAGTTTTCTTTCAAGCAAAGCATTATCTCTTTGCTACTGCAGTTTTTCTCTCTGCACGGCTAAGCTACTATAAAATATCAATTATAATCTCTATTACGCATTCAATTGTATTATAAATTTATCAAAACTAGTGGGTAATAGGATAAATCCCTTACCTGCCCCTAACAGCCTGTTGAATTTCTTTACGTGTGGAGTGAAAGAGTCCAAAAGACACCCGCGATGGGCTTTCACCATGGATTGCCTGCCGAGTCTGAAACAGTTTCTTTGGTGATTGGTATAAGATAGATGTGTAGCGTTACAAGAGAAGAGCCCACTTACAGGTGGGTAGTTAAAGGACGCAAAACAAGAGCTGGAAAATGCAAGCCTTGGGTCTATTCTAAATGACCCGCCTGCACTCAACATTGTGCCTCTACGAGATTCCTACACTCCCTTCAGAATTATTAGTCGTAAGCAATCATCTAGTTTCCTTAGCGCTCCTGCACTTGCGTACTCTTTCCCTCCCTCTATTTTTGAAACGAGGAATCTTTATATTTGATTAGGAGTGCTATCAGCCATGTTCTTTCTTTGGGTGTGCAACATTTTCGAATGCACATCAGCAGCTTACCTTAGGGTCTTCTGTTGTACCAATGTAACTTTTCGTATTCAGCAGAAGTGTTACGTACCTAGGGGAGAGGAGCCAATACATAAGCACCAAAAACCGCACGGTCCATTTGACAAGCCACGTGGATCAATAGCATTTAAAAAAAAAATCCATTGGAGAAAAACATAAATTAAACAATAAATAATTTTTTTAATTTTTTTTTTAAATATTTTGCCACGTGGAAGGTCCAACTTTGTCGACACGTCAGAAAAAATGGAAAAAAGACCCATCGATCGATACAAACGCACCTCGGGTGCCACTACCTGTGTGGCTCGGCATCCGAAGGTGACAACCTTGCCATGTCAACTCCTCCCAGTCTGCCACCCTAACAATCCACTACTGAGCATTTATCACTCGCCGCCACTTCCTATTCCTATCCACTGTCTAAAATAAATGTTGCCACCTCTCGTAAGCTCCACGCCACCCCGCGTTTATTCCGAAGCAAACTGAATTGAATGCTCCCAATGCCTCGCTCTTCTCGCCATTCAACCAACCTTTCATTTTCCCGAGGAAACATTCCATCTTCACTTCTTCGCCAGTACCTACTCGTTTCGTCATTTGCAACCTTCGCACTCTCACCACAACCTGCAATGCTCGGTGACCATATACTGTTTGAGTAGAAGCTGATACGGAGACGGGTAGACGCCACTTACCGAACCTCGCCAACAGCTCCACTTCCGCCATGCAAGCAACGAACGGGTTCCTCGCTGCCATGAACGGGTTCCTCGCCGCCATGCAAGCAACGAATGGGTTCCTCGCCGCCATGAAGGTCACCGCAAGCAACGAAGGGGTTCGTCGCGTGTTCGACCCAGGTGAGCTTGCTCACTAAGGCTGGCCATTGTTCTTCTGTTTGTGTTTGGTTTGCAATTTCGCTGTGTTTTATATGTTTTTTGGTGTTGCAGATTTCGTTTATTTTGTTGAAGTTGAGTGTTTATGAACACTGCATTATTTGTGTTCATAAACACACTAAATCTTTGGAAATTAATCTTCTGTTCAAGCATCTCTCTGTTTATATTAAATATATTAATGCAGTTGGTTGTTTTCTTCTTTCGACATGTAATAATTCAAGTTGTTTATATGGGTTTTGCTCTATAGGGTTTATATTGCAAATATTACGCTCATATTTACCTCATTTCTCTTTCAATAGGGTTTATTTTGATAATATAGCACACATAGTTTACCATTTATGTTTCGGTAGGGTTTATTTTGCAAGTTTTACAGTCATAGTTTTGGGTTATCCTATTCTCATAGGATTTGCATTGACATTGACTTTGCAAATTGTATTCTCACAGGTTATGCATTATCATTCACTCTGCTTAGCATAATCTCACAGGTTCTGCATTATCATTCACTCTGCTTGTCGTTTTCTCATAGGTTATGCATTATGATTCACTCTGCTTCTCGTATTCTCAAACGTTCTGCATTATCATTGACTCTGCTTAGCATAATCTCACAGGTTCTACATTATCATTCACTCTGCTTGTCGTTTTCTCATAGGTTCTGCATTATGATTCACTCTGCTTCTCGTATTCTCAAACGTTCTGCATTATCATTGACTCTGCTTAGCATAATCTCACTGGTTTTGCATTATCATTCACTATGCTTATCGTTTTCTCATAGGTTTTGCATTATCATTCACTCTGCTTCTCATATTCTCATACGTTTTGCCTTATCAGTGACTCTGCTTAGCATAATCTCACAGGTTTTGCATTATCATTCACTCTGCTTATCGTTTTCTCATAGGTTCTGCATTATCATTCACTTTGCTTCTCGTATTCTCATACGTTCCGCATGTGCATGTGCATGTGACTAGGTGTATGTTTATGTGTATGTGACTAGGTGTATGTCTAGGTCTTTGTGTATGTGACTATGTGTATGTTTATGTGTATGTGACTATGTGTATGTGTATGTCTATTTGTATGTGTATGTGCCTATGTGCATGTGACTAGGTGTATGTTTATGTGTATGTGACTAGGTGTATGTCTAGGTCTTTGTGTATGTGACTATGTGTATGTTTATGTGTATGTGACTATGTGTATGTGTATGTCTATGTCTATGTGACTATGTGTATGTGTATGTCTATATGTATGTCTATGTCTATGTCTATATCTATGTCTATGTCTATGTGACTATGTGTATGTGACTATGTGTATGTCTATGTCTTTGTGTATGTGACTATGTGTATGTTTATGTGTATGTGACTATGTGTATGTCTATGTCTATGTCTATGTTTATGTGTATGTGACTATGTGTATGTCTATGTCTTTGTGTATGTGACTATGTGTATGTTTATGTGTATGTGACTATGTGTATGTCTATGTGTATGTCTATGTCTATGTCTATGTCTATGTCTATGCCTATGCCTATGTGACTATGTGTATGCTTATGTGTATGTGACTATGTGTATGTGACTATGTGTATGTTTATGTGTATGTGACTATGTCTATGTCTATGTGTATGTGACTATGTGTATGTCTATGTCTTTGTGTATGTCTATGTCTATGTGTTTATGTCTATGTCTGTGTCTATGTCTATGTTGATGTGACTATGTGTATGTTTATGTGTATGTGACTATGTGTATGTCTATGTCTATGTCATTGCTATTTACACCTCTGTCAAACCTCCACCATATGCAATACCTGCAATGGAACACTTCAAGAACTCCATTGAATTGCAAGTCAATGTCCTTTTAGTATCCATTCCGTTTTTCCTCTTTAGTGCAACTATTGTTCCCCCATCTATGTTTGTTTAACATTCTTATTATTCAAATTGATAGGAAGAATGAACATCATTTATACATGATCGAAGTATATTTTATGCATTGAATCAGACTCATCCTTATTCAATCTGTTCTTCTTGATAGCTCTGTTCTTCTTGATAGCTCTTACTCTTACAAGTATAACATTGTTGTTTCAGTTTGTATCATTCAATTATTTCTAAGAGTATGATTTCTTCATGCCATACTATAACATGCAATTTTTGTTTCCTTGCAAACCTACCCTTCATCACCTCAGGATATAAGATTTACAATTGTGGACTTATGGTGAAATAAGTCTAATCTGCCTAAGATATACCAAACTACTATTCATGATGGCATTAATGGTTTCTCTGTTCATCAGTTACACTCAATCTTACATGTATGATTTTGTTCTTACACTTTTTATCAATATTTGATATGTATATGTATATGCATATGCAGTATATGCATATGTATATGCATATGTATGTGCATACATATACATATGCAATTGTATATACATATATGCATATGTACATGTATATGTATATATGCATATGTACATGTATATGTATATATGCATATGCAAACAAAAAATGAAGTTGTTTTAGATATAGAGTGGAGCGAATGGATGGAACATGCATAATTTGAAAGAAGAACACCATTACACTCTCCCTTAAGCTATGCACTGTACCTTCCATTCGTTACACTCTCCATTCAAACTGCATTGCATATGCATATATACGTTTACATATACATATGCATATGTGTATATGTGTATATATACAACCTAATTGGATGTACGCTTTGTTTGTTGTTCAATTAAAGTGACTGTAAATATCGGCCCCTCTCCTTTACAACTAACTATGATGATGGTTGACTCCTACTTATGCTATAACCATTTCTCATATAGATACTGAAATATAATTTCATACAACATTATCAAATGTATATATAACTTCAAATTGATAGCAAGAATGAACATCATTTATACATGATCGAAGTATATTTTATCCATTGAATCAGACTCATCCTTATTCATGCCTTGGGTATCCCAATTTAGATTAAACATTATAACATGTGTTAATGATAGTCTCATCCAATCTCTTATTCTCACCTAAAATTCATTATCACAATCAACCAACTAATCCTCTACCTCAGGTACATAGTGAAAACAATATCCTAACTACAAAAAATAAGAAACTATTTGATGTCAAAGGGGAAGCAAAACTCAAATAATTGTCTAGCTTATATTACATCATATCTCTTTTCAATATGTTTTGCATTATCATTCACTCTACTTATCGTAATCTCACAGGTTATGCATTATCATTCACTCTCCTTATTGTTTTCTCATAGGTTTTGCATTATCATTGATTCTGATTTTGGGTAATGCTCCATCAATTTTATATCTGATTTATGTTTGATGTGATCAAGCCTATATATGGATGAATTTAACCTTACGTTGTGGAGGACCAGCGTATAGGTGTGGGCCCCAACGAGCGCATGTCCCATTGCACATTACGGCCCCTGCTTACGTATTAGGGGAGAGGAGCCGATACGTATGCGCCCAAAATCACACTGTCCACATGGTAGGCCACGTGGACCAATAACATTTAAATGAAAAAAAAACCCATATCCTTCAATAAGTCTGTAATGCAAATGTTTCTATCTTTTCTTAGGTGCCAATGGTTATTTTGGGGGTGTTATCTTTTGCATAGGTTATTTTCCATCATATTAGTCATCCAATTATTGTACCTTAATTTTGTGTCTTGGAAATATATGGGGGTTGTTCTATTTTTTTTAGGTTCTGCTTCATCAACATATACATAGACAAATACATAGGCATAGACATATACATAGACATAGACATATACATAGACAGATAGATAGACATATACATACACATATACATAGACATATGGATATGTATATCAGATATAAAATGCACACATAATTGTAATTATTTTGAAACAAAACAATTACACGCTGGCAGCCAAACATGATGAAGTGTATCCAACTTGTATATGCTTAAGGTCTTTGCATCTTACTTATATATATATATATATATATATGCATATGTATAGACATATTCATATACATATACATATGTTTATGTTTATGTATATGTTTATAGATTACCATAGCTTTGTATTTGAATCTGTATATGTTTATGTCTATGTATGTGTGTATGTAAATCTATGTATATGTGTAAATAAATCTATGAATATGTGTATGTTTATGTCTATGTATATGTCTATGTAAATCTGTATGGATATGTAAATATGTATATGTCTATGTGTATGTCTATGTTTATGTGTATGTGTATGACTATGTGTATGTCTATGTCTATGTTTATGTGTATGTGTATGGATATGTGTATGTCTATGACTATGTGTATGTGTATGTCTATGTGTATGTCTATATTTATGTCTATATGTAAATATGTATTTGTATATGTAAATGTGCATGTGTGAATGTGTATGTCTATATGTAAATGTGTGTGTGTATAGATGTGTGAAGAGGTCTTAAGTGGACAACCTTGCCACGTCTACTTCTCTCAGTCAGCCACCCTAACAATCCATTGCGTCGCATTTATCACTCGCTGCCTCTTCCTATACTTCTCTACAGTCGTGTTTAGTTCACTTATGTCTATGTCTATGTCTATGTCTATGTCTATGTATATGTCTATATTCATAAATTCAAACCTGCAACAATTGTATCTTTTATATGTGCCATTTATTAATTTGGGGGTGTCAACTTTATATGGTGTGCACCTATACGCCGGTCCTCCACAACGTCAAAAAAAATTCATCTATAGATAGGCTTGATCACATCAAACATATCTCAGATATAAAATGCACACAAGTTAGCATTAATTTAAACAAGGTGCCAACTCAACAACTTTGAAACCCATCCAACCCATCTTTGACCGACTGGCGAACCCATTACAAGATTGTTTCCCATCGTAGCATAACCAAACCAACACGCAAATGCATTCGCCTGTCCCGTCTACCATGAGATCTACAACACGTATTAGCTTCAATCTATCCCATCTTGCCAAGCAGGGTGCGCACTTATTGGAGCCAAACGCAAATATCCCACCGGCATCCATTTAACACTCCTGTAAGGCCGCCATTATTCAAAACAAAAGCATGGAAACAATTTCAAAGAATCCACCAAACCAATCAAGTCAAGAATTAAAGGCTGAAATCAATCAAATCTCCAATTCATACGAAACATAACTCAAATTCAAAAGAGGATAGCAAGTTATTTCACCACACCAAACAACCATCAATCAAATTCAAATAATTCCCAATTCAAATAGCCGTGAAAACCTTCAAGTATTCACATGTATTACCATAGATCAATATTGAGCACTAAAGCTTTCTTACAACATGTATTTAGGGGACCTGGTTTTTCCAAGGCCTTTCATGCTTGCCTATGTAGCACTTCACATAGATTACCGTAGCTTTGTATTTGAATGACTTAGGGGACTTGGTTTTTTGAAGGCTCGTCATGGTTCCCTATGCAACACTTCACAATTCGAATGGAGTTGTGGACCCATGCAACATAGGTTGCCATCAAACGAGCGTTCATAAAATCAAGTCTCCCTAAAACATGTCTCTATTGCTTAGTTGATTGAAATGAGGAAGCATAACCTATATGTATATTTGTATGTCTATGTTTTATGTATATACATGTGTGGCCTAGGTAGCACTTCACATAGGTGTCCATAGCTTTGTATTTAAACGACTTAGGGGACTTGGTTTTTTGAAGGCTCGTCATGGTTCCCTATGCAACACTTCACAATTCGAATGGAGTTGTGGACCCGTGCAACATAGGTTGCCATCAAACAAGCGTTCATAAAATCAAGTCTCCCTAAAACATGTCTCTATTGCTTAGTTGATTGAAATGATGAAGCATAACCTATATGTATATTTGTATGTCTATGTTTTATGTATATACATGTGTGGCCTATGTAGCACTTCACATAGGTGTCCATAGCTTTGTATTTAAACGACTTAGGGGACTTGGTTTTTTGAAGGCTTCGTCATGGTTCCCTATGCAACACTTCACAATTCGAATGGAGTTGTGGACCCGTGCAACATAGGTTGCCATCAAACAAGCGTTCATAAAATCAAGTCTCCCTAAAACATGTCTCTATTGCTTAGTTGATTGAAATGATGAAGCATAACCTATATGTATATTTGTATGTCTATGTTTTATGTATATACATGTGTGGCCTATGTAGCACTTCACATAGGTGTCCATAGCTTTGTATTAAACGACTTAGGTGACTTGGTTTTGTGAAGGCTTCTCATGGTTACCTATGCAACACTTCACAATTCGAATGGAGTTGTGGACCCGTGCAGCATAGGTTGCCATCACCTATGAAAAATTTAACACCCCCAAATTCATCAATGGCACCTGAAAAAGATAGAATAGTTGCACGACTTAATTGTGTACAAATATGTATATGTGTATATAGATATGTATATGTATGCATATACATATACATATCTATATACATATGCATATGTATATACATATGTATATGTATGTGTATGTATGTGTATGTATGCATATATATATGCATATACAATATATGTATGTGGATGTATGCATATATATATGTACATATGTATATGTATATGTATATGGAACCCGTTCATGGCGGCGAGGAACCCATTCGTTGCTTGCATGGCGGAAGTGGAGCTGCTGGTGACGTTCGGTAATTGGCGTCTACCCATCTCCGTATCGGCTTCTACCCAAACAAGATATGGTGTCCGAGCATTGCAGGTTGTCGTGAGATGACGAAGGTTGCAAACGACAAAACAAGCAGGTACTGGTGAGCAAGTGAAGACGGAATGTTTACTTGGGAAAATGAAAGGCTGGTTGAATGACGAGAAGAGCGAGGCACTGGGAGCATTCAATGCAGTTCGTTTCGGAATAAACGCATATGTATGTAGATATGTATTTGCATATGCATATGTATATGTATATAGATATGCATATGCATATCTATATACATATACATATGCATATGCAAATACATATCTACATACATATACATATACATATAAGTATGTATATGCATATACATATGCATATGTCTAATATATATATGTATATGCATATGCATACATATACATATGCATATGTATATGCATATGCATATACATATGTATATACTGCATATGTACATATGCATATGTATATGTATAGGTTGGTTGGAATAAAATTGCAAGGTGGCATGGAGCTTAGGAGAGGTGACAGCATTTATTTCAGACAGTGGATAGGAATAGGAAGTGGCGACAAGTGATAAATGCTCAATAGTGGATTGTTATGGTGGCGGACTGGGAGGAGTTGACGTGGCAAGGCTGTCACCTTTGAACGTCGAGCCACATAGGTAGTGGCACCCGAGGTGCGTCTGTATTGGTCGACAGGTCTTTTTTCCATTTTTTTCGATGCGTGGACAAAGTTGGACCTTCCACGTGGCAAAATATTTGGAAAAAGGAATCGAAAATGACAAAATGTCAATGAAGAAGCAAACATTTGAAACAGAAACAATGACACATTGCAAATTACATAGAACACACATTGCAATATGATCCTAATACATTGCAAATCAAAACAAAAACGATGCATCTGTAATTCTCATATATTTAAAAATGTCAACGAAGAAGCATACATTGCAAATTACATACAACACTTTTTCGAATCTGATCAGATTACTTCACAAAACAAAACAATAATGGTCAATCTGTACTTATCAAAAAATTACAACTGTCCACAATTTTAGTGCATTTGTAAATATCAATACTTCTAAAGTCTATGAAACTCGCATTTGTAATCTAGTTGCTACTGTTGTGAAAAGGATCTTGGTTGGTTGGGGTGCCAATTGCCATGTTCTCGTCCCCTTCCAATCGACGGGGATTGCTGAATACATGAGTGGGACTTGGAGTGGTAAATTGGGTGCAAGTGACATGTGTTGGGGGCGGTGGTGAAGACATTTGTACATCCGTAGTGCCAAATTGATATGGATATTGACTGCCCCTAAAGTCAGATTGGGAGAGGCTTGAATAATTCATTGTTGTGGAGAACTGAGGGATATTAATGTTGAGAATATCATGGAAGACTCCATTACTTTGAGACAACGGATTAGAAGTGTTCCTTAATCGCCTCTCTCTCTGTAAAGCCCTCTGTGCCTCCTCAATCTCTTTTTCCTTTCGGTCCTGTTCCTTGTGAAGCCTCTCTTGCTCCTTTTTTGCATCTCTATCCTTTTTTTGTTGTAATTTTTGCTGCTCTTTTTCTTTTCGCAGTATGTCCTTCTCAATTCCGGCATTCTCCTTCAACTCCGCTGCCACAATTCTTGCTTCCCTTTACTCTGCATTATGTTGTCTCTTTCTTGCTTTTATCTCCTCCACCTCTTTCTTCCTTTGCTCTTGCTCCATTAACAACCTCATGTAGTCATCTGTTGTCAACAATTGAGACTGTCTACTGATTCGAATTGCACCTGCTTTGGATTTCATTTGACGGATAGTGTGCACAGGCAACTTGAGGAACTTGCTGATGTGCGGAATTGTTTGTGTTTCTTGTGTCCCATCTGACTGTGTGCCAATGACCTCCTCGACTACCTATGAGCCCTGTGGTACATCTTCATTGGCTTGTAAATATGAATTGCAAGAAGGAGCATAGTAATGGACAACTTGAGAAAGGTCAATTTCTGGTGGTGGTGATGGAAAAGTATAGGTATCCTCTTGTTCTGGGACTTCCAAATGAATGCCCAAGTTCATTGCTCCCTCAACCAACCAGGATGGTTGGCTTCGTTGTGATGGAAGATCTAAACTTTCGCTGAATTGATCAACGGTCCTATCCACCATGGGAGGGGTGTGTTCATTAACCACCACTTGTGCAACTGATTCAGCAGGACATGTATGAGGTGAGTGTTGTGTTTTTGTTGTAGGCTGCATGTGTCCATCTAGAAGAGTGGACTGCAATACTGTGACATCATCACTTGACACACCAAGTCCAGAAAGGTTGAGAATGTTTTCAACTGCGTCAACATCCTCATTGACCACAAATGTCTCACTTGGATGCATGTCGTTGACAAGTGCATCGGGATTCAGCAGCCATAGACCAGTCCTTCTAAACCCAGCCTTGATGTTGTCAACTGTCAAAGCTCTTTGCATTGCTTTGTTGCCTAACATTGCAAGTTCTCTCCTCCTCACTTCAATGTTTGGAAACCTTGACAAAAATTCTACACGTTTTGATTTGAAGTAAGCTTTGAAAGGTGCAAACACACTCACATCCAACAGTTGTAGCTTATGTGATGTGTGTGATGGCAATGTTAACAAATCTATATCGATATCTCTTGCTTCTTGGATGGTTTCGAGCGCTACGTGGCTTCCATGGCCGTCAAAGATCAGCAAGACCCTATTCGTGGGCGAGACACCGCCTGGAATGGAGGTTTTGAAGTGGGTCAACCAATCTATGAACAAGTCTTTGGTCATCCATACATGTGGCTGGGTTGCCATGCAAGCACTTGGTTCACAATCTATGATGTAATTATCTATGTTCGCACTCCCCTTGAACAAGTAGAATCCTGGAATGCTCTGCCCGGCAGCATTGACACAACATAGAATGGTTATCCATTCACGACTCTTTGGGATAATGTAAGAGACATTCCTGCTACCTTTCCTTGCGAGCACCTTCATGGACCCATTTTTGCCTGCTTGGATGCCAGTTTCATCGCAATTCCATATGCGATTAGGACCATATGGCATGGCTTTGTATGCTGCAGACAGTGTTTTGTAGAATGCATCTACAACATCAGGTCTAAGATTGAATGCCCTATCTTTGTCTAGGCCTTCAGCAGTTCGTAATGCGAGTTGAGGATGTTTGTGCTTGAACCCTGTCCACCAAGACTTCCTTGGGAAGCCATTGGTGAAAGGGTTTGGCCTATTTTGACATATTTGAGCAACCTCAGACTTAAGATTGACTATCTCAAGACCATGACCAATATCAGCCATTTGCTCGCACCATTCCACATTGTGATTTTCTTCCTCTTCTGTGAGGACTGTTGGCGGAACTTTCTTGGAAGATGTTGTTAGACCCCCTAGCCATTTGGATAGTGTGGCTGTTGGGATTGACCACTTTTTGGAAGCCCCCCTTATCGACATGTCATTCTCTTCAACGTCATAGAGTGCCCTTTTCATGTCATCCTCAAACCACAACTTCTGTATTTGTTTTACCTTCTGCGGTATTTGAGGAGTAGAAACCTCATCTACTTGTGCAACATGATCTATTTCAGGGGGGAATCTACATCCTCATTT
>CM021105.1:531385681-531543471 GCA_007115665.2 Sequoiadendron giganteum
ATGGTGTTCAGTTGAAAATCACACTTTTGTCAAAATGGTGTTTGAGTTATCACAGAATAGGGGCGCTCATTCTTTTGGGGTTCTTAATACAATTTTCAAATCCCTCATATACAGTCATTGGATGCAAAATACTTCTAGTCATGCAATGAATCCATTATTCAGTCAGTGGAGTTCATCATTCACCGTCAACGGCAGTTTGAAGCATCAGAAGGCAGAACGAAGAAATGACTAAGTCTGGAGTCAAAACATCAATTTAATCAGAGGCGCCTAATTTTCTAAGGTATCAAATGATGATTTTAGCAGTTGTTGTTCCTAGCAGACATTTCATCCTTGTCATGCAGGCTTCGCAGTGGATATCTCAGCACGGTCGCTGGATCATTCAATCATCCGGAAATCAGAGTTGAACAGGGTCAGTTGTAACTTTGCAGTCAGCTACAAAATAGGAGATTCTCAAAAATCTCATAACTCTTGCAAATGGAAGCCTAAAAGATCAAAATTTGACTTTTTAGAATCAAGGAAGTGTGTTGAGCACAACAAGATGCTATTTCTGGCAAAATGATAAAAAAAATATTTTGCATGCAGAGCATTGAAAAGTGACGAATTTCTTCAAAGATAAAAATTGGCGCCATTTTTAGTTTTTGCATGTTTTAAAATTAAGATATTATTTTTAGTCTAAAGACTCAGAGACAGTGGCAGTTCAACTAGAGAGAAGCCAATCGAATTCTTTTTTCTAAATTAGGGTTGCATTATGCATGCATGATGGGACGAATTGTTTATTTAACCAAGCATGGCACCTTTCATCATTCACACAGCTTTGAAAGTTCGAATTTCTTCAAAGAGATTGGCGAATTTTCATCAAAGGATCAAGTTCGAAGGTGATAAAATATTCTTTTGCAGGTACAAGTTCAGATTCAACATCAGATTCAAGGCAGAGTGGCGATTTTGACAGAAGAAGATAATAAATAAATAAAAAAAATTAAAAAATATCTTTCTTCTTCTATATATTTCTTCCATCTTCTCGTCTTAAATTCTCTTGCATGTTCGAAGTGTTGGCAGATTTTGGCAAAACAAAATATCTGGGTTGATTCAGAAGAGCTTTCTCAGCAAAACCCATGTGCCAGAATTTTTCAGGAAAATTTGTTCGACAACATCTGTTCTTGAAGCTTTAATTTTCTCAACCGAAATTCTTTTGCATGGCTGAGTAAAGGGTAAATTTTTGCATTTCTGACGTTCTGGGTTGTCTTAGAATCATTTTCTGGACAAAACCCATATCTCAGATTTTTTCGTAAAAAATTCTCATCCGACAAGCTATTTTTAGCCTCAGTAGGCTATTTTTGGCTTTCCAAAAAAGTTGTCAGAATATAGCCGTGTGCACTGTCAACAGGCAAGTTTTTCAAAATGCAGTTCACTCAGCTCGAATTCAAGACCAAATCGGTCTTAACCCATGACTTCATCGGAACAGTTGATACAGATCTACATAAGGTGTTGCCGGAGGTGGTTTTGGATCCACTCAAAATCAGGGATTCAGTTATCAAGAATATTCAACAATCCGGGTTGCTTGAGGCCGCTTCCATACCTATTTCGGTGCATTGCGTGGAGTTTGTAATATCTTGCATCAAGCATTACAATTCCGCTACATGAGAGATACGGTCAATAGATGGACGTGTCATATGCAGTCTCAAATCCCTTGATATCGAGTGAAGTCTGGATATTCCTCAACATTCGGATGGGATGGTCATTTCCATGAGTCAGAGCGAGCAGGCATTCAATGCTGGACTGGATAAGTGTCAGAACAAGATGATAGAGAGGTGGCTAAAACAAAAGAAGAGCAAGTTGCCAAACAACTTGGGTCGTGGCGAGTGTAAGGATGAATACAATATTTTGATTACACTGCTTAATCGTGTCTCAGGTCATGCAGATGCAAACAAATTTCACTCGTGGATGTATTATATCATTGGTAGAATCATCTTTGGGCAAGAGCATTATGACTGGGCATCCTTCATCAGCGATGCTATTCACGAGCAAATCACCGGTTTCCTAACTGCGCATCAATTTCATATGTGTTCTTACCTGGTGTACTTGATTGCTTATCAGAATCAGTTTAACGGTTTGAATACGGTGGGCATACTCAGTGTACAGAAAGTCTATGATTACTATGACCAGCTTGAGTTCACGAAGGCTGAAAGTCATTTTAAACGTGTACAAGAGGCTTTCTTGACTTATACAATGAGAAACTTGGACCGGGAGTTGCATATTCACATCTCGACAGTTGCCAGAGCAGCAATGAAGAATTGGGCAGATTGGTACATTCAGTTCCCTACATACACCTATATCCGTATCTATGGATACATAGGAAAACCAGCTATGTTACCATGTTATCCTTCGGATAAAACAATATTCATGGAGTTCCTGAGGCAGCTGTATGAAGTTCACAAACGTTTGCGCATCAAGCATAAACTAGCTCCTGAGTTTCCTTTGCAATTTGGGATGTATTGGTGTAAGACGGCAGTTGATGCTAAGACTGCAGGTCAAGAGTTAGAAAATTGCAAACTCAAGTACCTGGTGGATACACGCACATATGATCCTTGGGGTCATTACGCAGCTCGCCTGGGTAATCTCTCTTATCACAAACCTACGATGGAAGATTATTGGGTGAATTGTGAGGATGATTTCGAGGTTCGCAGACGTAGCTATAGCAGGTTCTCTCTTCCACAAGTTTTTGTTTTCTTGGCAGAAGATGTGGAAGGATTGACAGAGGATGAGGGAGATACGCTTCCTCAATTTTACAGAGAGCAGGTTGATGGACAACCACTGCCGTTAGTGAATTGGTATGCCAAAGAGTTCGCATCAGTAAAGGAGAGATCGAGCAGGGTCATCCAAAATAGTACGTTTTATTTAGAAAGCAGAAGGTTGAGAAAGGCATCCATGCCTAGAGCAGAGCCGCCACCAGAAGGGCTTGTATTTCCTTCTTCTTCAAAGCCTAAGCAAAAGAAGAGGAGTAATCCTTCTAAAAAGAATCCAACGCCTAGTAACTCGAAGGGAAAAGCATCTATTGCGATTCCACATGTAGAGCCAGTCAGAGAAGTTATTCAGACTTCTCCACAGCTTGAGGTTCAGCCCCGTATGCCGTCACCGACACCATTAGAGCAGCCTCTCGTTCCAATTCACATTGATTTGGACGTAGATTCACCTCCTCGCAGCGATTCTTTTACACATTCACATTCATCAGATCCTCCTGCGACTAGTACAGATCCTTCCAGTGGGATTAGTCGGGATTCATCTTGGCTTGAGAGTCAACTGGGAAGAAAAAGGAGACAACCATCTTACGTACTTGATCATTCAGATTTCAATCATGACCATCAAGATGTGCCTGAAAAGAGGATCAAGAAACAGATACATATTGGGAGAAGTGCAGATAAGGAATTCATTGTTGAGACTGCTGCACCTCCAGAAGATAAGAGTCTAGACGAGATGGAAGCTCAAGACTTCGAAGTTATCACAGTTCATTTCGGTAAGAGTACTCGTCAGACAGATATTGATCTCCTACAGGTTGCTACAGATAGCGCCAAGGATAGGATGGTGAAAGATGGTGAAGATAAATCAGCTCTCAAGGCTGAAATACAGCAGCTTCGCCAGTACATTTCTAGCCTTGTACACAGGACAGGGGATGTTGTCACCGCGCTTCCACATATGTTAGAACCACCAGCAGAGCAGGGTCAGATTGATCTCTTGGTTGCATATGGTAAGCGATTGGAGGAATGGGAAGAGGAGTTTGTTGCTAGAGGCCGCCTTGTACTTACAGAATTGTATCAATTGCGGTATAATGCATGTGAGCTTCGTCTACGACTTCAAGATGAGGAACGTGATTTGGCCATTAGTAGACCCAGGGATGAGATTCTGATTGCCAACTTGGGAATGTCATTTGATTCAGTCACAGAGGCAGAAGATAAAGAAGAGGTCTACGTTTGGAGAACACAGTTGATCTTCAAGGCAGAGATAGAAGGAAAGATAGCATCTGAGGTGGCTGAGAGCAGAGAGCATGTTACTAATGCACTCTGCTATATAAGAGACTTTGTGTCTCAATTACCATGTGTATATCAGCGTGTGGGTGGTGACTATGTTGAGCTTGCTGACATCCAGTTAGAGCTCCAAGCACTTATTCACGGTATTTTCAGTGGTGAGACCGTTGGCTGTAAGATGAATCAGCTTACAGCCATGTCAACATTGTTTGATGAGGCAATCAGGAGAAAGGGTGAGTTCCAGTGTCAGATGACTAATGGAGAAGACATGCTGCACAGACATAGGATTCTTCGCCAGAGCTTCAGTTCCCCAGATGGAGATGCAGTCAACGACCTCGTAGATGGGTTAATTTCTCAAGATCAGGGCCAGTAGACTTCAGTTAAAGGCGTCCCACCTTTTTCCAAGATAGACATTAGACACAAGAGTTAAACTCGAGGTCTCTTTCCGAGTTAACTTGTTGTTACACATTGCATGAAATGTCTTTCTTGGAAACATCTACATGCACTTGGAGTTTAGATTAGATCTTTCAGTCAACTGATGATAGCATTCCAGTTGACTTGCTTTCAATAAGGACGTGCATGTTGCACCTTGTCCATTTAGATTAGATGTTTCAGTTAACTGATGATAGTTTCCAGTTAACTGTATAGTTTCATTCAATTAGGGTTTAGGAATAAGATCTTGCATGCATTGCAAGACTTTAGTTGACTCAAGGTGATTTTAGGGTTGCCTACACCTTGAAGTCTATAAATAAGAGCTTTAAGCTCATTTGTAATTTAACTTTTGCTTGATAGCATACATGCTGCGCCTACCTTGCCTGTAGTATTGCTATTATTGTATCTGTTCAAAGAGTAATTGCTGTTATAATAAATTGCTACGCCTACCTTGCCTTCATATTATTGTTATGGTGTTTATTCGACCTTAGTTAAATGGGGTTGCTGGTTTGATCGTTATTGCATGCGTGTTGCGTCTATACAATCTACTGTCCCAGTTGCTTACCTTTTGTTTTGTTTATTATAAGCCTATTCAGAAGAGCAAATAGTTGCGCCTACCTTGCCTTCATGTTGCGAAACTGTACTCAAAGCTTATCGTATGATGTGTGTTATAGTAGACTCATTCAGCCAAGCAAATAGTTGCGCCTACCTTGCCTTCATGTTGTGAAGCTGTACCAGGTTTACCGTTTATTTGTTTGTTTTAATAAACTTCTTCCGGATTAGCAAATAGTTGCGCCTACCTTGCCTTCATGTTGTGAGCCCGACCAAGTTTATCGATAATACATTCCTCCTCATTTCCCATGCTCTGCTCTTGAGGAAACTGGATAGATTTAAAGAAGTTAGCTTAGTTGTAGTTAGATGATCTGCGAAACCAGAAAATACTTAGCTGCAACGTTCTAGGTTTTCTTAACCTTGTGCCTCTACCAGCTGAGAACAAAAAGATAGGACATTAGTTTAGTTTTCTATTTCATGCATTCCAGCACAACGAGGGAGCTTCCCCTCCTAATTTGAAGAGCACTCATTACGTAGTGTGCATAGCTGTACGTACAAACTCACACTCCAGAGGTGTTAGTTGTTACGCCAACACCTTTATATTACTAAGTCCAGGCTATAAACAACACTCAAAAAGTACTTGGGGCTCAAAACTGTAATGAGCCTTACTCAAACTGACCTTAATTTCTTCAATTTGCTGCCTTGTAATTTTGACAAACAGTTTGTATGCAATGTCTTTGTTTGCTGGTCTGAAGTTTCAGTTTGTTGTATGATGCTTATGATGAATGCCAAATGGATTAGAATGCTTGAAAATGACTTCTACAATGCTTGTGCAAGTATCTAAGTGCAATGCAATCACCTTTTTGTATTTTTAGATGCAATAGATGAGAAACTATATGTGTAAAATGCAGCTACAGCCAAGAGACATTTGACAATCACTTGGCATGCATACTATTATGCTGAGTACAAAGATATTTAAATGCACAATAACAACTATAGTTGAGCAACTACTTATTTCTCCTTGATTACAAATGATTGTCCAATACAATGCCTTGTTCAAAATGGCCAAAACTCTTGGCATATTACATTGATATAAAATATGATAATTGCTGATAAGAATGTTCACCTACAGCTGCAACATATAACTCCTAATATCCAATGATATCATGAATGATAATTAAAGGAACCTAGTAAGATGGTGGCGCCTAGGTTGATGGCTGATGAAGAAATCGAAATCCAAGCAAAATGGCCCTTTTCCCAAGCCAAATTGACTCCTTCAAGCAAATCGCCCCTGTTCTGATCTGTCTGGTAAAATAAAATAATCTGCAATGCTTTCCAGCCTCCTCAAGCTCCAAACATAATCATTATGACCTCCTGGAATGGGCGCACTAAGATAAAATGAAAATCGATGCAAGTATGGGCTCCTATCAGCAAAATCGAACCACTAATGGCGTCCCCTTTTGACTGAGATTTTTCTGATATTTAAAATCAGAACCTTCACAATGCCATTCGACCTCCAAGATGACAAAATGAGGAAACACAAATGATCTCCAATCATGCACCAAATCGACTTATACCAAAATTGGCCTTGGGCCACAAATTTTGCTCAATGAGAAGTCTGAAGTAACCTCTCCAATAGCTGCAACCCTTCAGAAGGTATTTCACTTCCTCAGTTATGCTATCAATTGGAGTTATCGTTCCCAAAGACAATATACTGCAGAAACCTTAGCTCCACAAGTGCTTATAAAATTGTAGATATCAAAATGCTGGATGGATGAGAATGAGCTCTTAAGTCCCTTTTTATAGAACTCTCAGATCTTCTAGAAAGACCCAAGGAGAGTGTTCAACAAGCTTTTAGAAAAATATTTTAATATTCTTTGATGTGATCCCTTGATGTGATGTGACCCCTTGATGTGACTCCTTAATGTGACCTCTTGATGTGATTGCTTGATGTGTTTTCTTGTTGTGATTGCTTGATGTGACATCTTGATGTGACCCCTAATGCTTAAGTCACTTTTGAAGATATATTAATAAAGTGACTTTATTAATTAATCATTAAAGTATGTCACTTTTAACCTTTTAATTTTAATTTATTTGATAACTTTATAGATAATTAACTTAATACTTTTCAATTAAAATAATCAACTAAGTTATCCACAAGAAAAATTATTAACTTGGACAACTTAATTAATTAAATTAATTAAATCAATCTATCTTCAAAACTGGGACATTACAAAAACTTAGGTCTATGTTTCCCTAGTTTTCTTGCTAACATTGGTTCCGTTGTTGGGACCTTGGTTAGGTAATATAAATGACTGCAACACCCACAATTTTTAAAATCTAAATTGGACATAGGGAAAGAAAAGAAAATCAGAGATGATATGAAAGTTCGTGAAACTATCCTCTTGGCACTTACCCTGTGAGAGGGGGTTAGGAACCAAGGGAATGGAGAATGGAAAGGGGGAGAGAATTTGGAAGGGATCCTCAAAGAGATGTGACCTCTAAGAAAAGATATCAAATAAGTACCGTAGGAAACAATAAAAGGATTAATGGAAACCCAAATCAATTACACCCATGGCCAAAGGAGATAAGACAACCATAAGAAAGATTAGGGAACAAATGGAATTGGCAAGAAAAGTAAACATGACAAGGCCAAATGGAGAATAGAGAAGACAGCAACAGAGGATAGAGAGAGAAGAAAGACACCGTAGAAGAATGGAAATTGAGAAGGTAAGAATTGAGTGTGCCAAAGGGGGTGCTGCCAAAGAAAAAGAGCAAGAAGATAGGAAAGAAGAATGGAAGATTCCAAAGAAATCAGAACTATGTTGGGAAAAAGTAGGACAACTTATAACCAGTCTAAGAAAGAATATTAACGACTATGGAGAATCTAGAAAATTGCTATTAGAGCTCTGCAATAATACAAAGACTCCATTATCACCGCAACCTTCTAAAAGTCCGACAATTAGACCAGATCTATCAAACCTAACCATTAACTTGGATAATAGATTGATTGAACTTTTGAAAACTCTGGAGAAGACTCCAATTCAAGAAGAATATTTATAAGAATTGGTCAATAGGAGTATAAGGAAATTAAAATAAGAAATAAGAAAAATTAAAGAGAATAGTTTGAACTTGGGCAAAGAATTATGTTTACAAACAAATAATACGACAATAACAAATAAGAAAGTGAAAAGGTATTTTGAAGAGTCACAACCCCTTGACCAGGGCCCATCCCCTTAGCTGTATAAGAGTCGAAGAATTTTGAAACAAGAGATATTGCAAAGTAAGGAAACGAAAGAGGAAGAAGGTAAGGAAGTAGAGTAGGAAGAGATACTTGGAAAAGAATACTTTGATATAAAGTTAGAAAGAGACAAAGGTAGAGAATAGAAACCCCATACAGTTAGAAAAGTAAATAAATAAAAGGAAGAAAGGCATAGTCCGCAATTCCAAAAACTTAAAGTAGGAAGAAGTAAGAACAATATGGAATCTTCAATCAAGATCCTAGTGTTTGGAAGAGACACAACAAAAGCCTCATAACACATATTCTTATTAGAATTCCTATGGGAAAGACAAGATTTTGATGAAGATAAACCAAAATTACTTGACTTTATATCTTCTCTAAGAAAATAAGTATTAGATTGGTTAAAAAAGACCAATCAGAAACATGGGAAAAGTTGGAATGAAGTGAAACAAGATTTCCTAGCAAACTGACACTTTGGATATTCCAACAGAGAGCACTAGTAGAATGAGGGATCTAGTAAAGGGAGAAACAAAATCAGTGAAAGCATATGACAAAAGGTTCAAAGAAGTTTGCCGCAAGTTAGAAGAATCACCCCTCACAGAGTGACAAAAGATCGAGTGGTTCATTTTCGGATTACAGAAGGACATAAGAGCAGCTTTGGATGGAAGAATATTGAATACTTACATCGATTTGATCACAATGGCGTATCACATAGAAGCCCAAACCTGGCGTAGACCTCAAAAGGATGACATAAAGGAGATTATTGAGAAATTACGATTGGCGGTAGAACAACTAACTATACAAAACGGAATTTTGACAAGAGGAGAAACAAAGAGAAGCAAATAAATTTGGTGCACATACTGCTCAAGGGAAGATCACCTCTGGAATGATTGTCCTAAGGCTCAAGGAGAAAGAATTGCTGCCACACTACATTTAGAATTGAAGATAGTATCGGCTAAAGCAAATACACTATATTGTGGCACTTGCCAAGAATGGGATAGCTACCTCACTAAGGATTGTCTTATAAACCAATTTCAAATCCGGAACACAAAGAATCATCTTGATCCAAGATGCACTATGAATCATATTATAAAGCATACATAGACAGGAACATGGCATATGTTAAGGGGTTGGCGGAAAGACCTCTATATGATGCAAGTTATAGACAACCACCATGGAGAGACAATAGAAGTGCATATGTGTTACAAAATAACCCACTGCAAGACTACATGGGAGACAACAGACAATCAAACTATAGAGGAGGAAGAGGATGCAGTAGAAAAAACTGCTAGAGAAGTGATGCCACTTGCTATAATTGTAGAAAGATGGGCCATTAGGCCACTGAATGTTGGGTAGAAAAGAAAAGAAAATGCCCATTTTGCGGAGATGATTCCCATGATATCTTCAGATGCGATAAGGCAAAACAATACTATTGGAATACAACACATTCTAGAAGTGATGATTTGCAAGGCCACAAAGGAGCCAAAGTAATCAAAAGAGTACCGCAAGGAGCTCAAAGCAGTCAAAGAATAGATAATTGGTTCTTAGATACATCAAATGAAAACTATTTTGGAGCAAAACAACAAATGCAAATAAAGACAACGAAAAAACCTGAAACAAAGAAAAATAAAGTTACAGTGTTAAATAGACATGTGATTGGTACCGAAAGAAATAGACAAAGGGAGATTGAAGAAATCAACGAAGAATCAGATCCAAAAGGAGAGAAATATGATTACTTTCGGCCAAGTAAGCAACAACATGACAAGACAGTAGAAAAAGAAAAACAGTAAATCATACAACAACAAAAGGATGACATAGCATGTTTTTCAGAAGAAGTGATGATGTTGAAGAATTTAGCCTCTTTGGCCCAACAAAAAGATCTCCTGGTAAAATTAAAACAGCTAGGAAAATACTAGAACAAGCAAAAACAACAACAAATTCATCAAATTACAGAAGACCGAAATTGGAAAAATGGTCCTCTTTTAATCATTGCAAATCTTAATAACAGTAAAGTCAAACATGTAATGGTAGATCAAGGTGCGGACCTAAATATTATTCCGGCAACCACTTGGGAAAGGCTAGGTAAACCCAAGCTCATCAGAACACCAATGGCATGGAGACATTAGGGACATGGAAAAATGTGGAAGTAAACATAAAAGGGATTGCAAAAATTGTTGATTTTAAAGTAGTTGAAATGAAGGAACTTGTTAACACCTTTAGAGCACTACTAGGATTAAGATGGTTTGTTAATTCTAATGGGATAGTAGACTCTAGAAAGGAAGAGATCTCTTTGGCAGATAATAATAGAATAGTCCACATTCCACTAGGAGAAAGGGAAGATAGAACATATGTAGAAGAAATTGAACAAGATAGAGAAGATGTCAGAAATGTCTACTCTATCTCAAGACTACCCACCGTAGAAGAGGAAGATCCTAATAGCTCTGGAGAAATTGGGTTAGAAAGTGACAATGACAATATTGATAGCAAAGAAGCTTTAGACGCATGGATGCAGGGGGACATGAATTAACATCACGAAAGGTATATGGCTTTTGAAGGGCATTCATGGTACACAGGCAACCCATTAGATCTCCACAAACTATCACAAGCACAAGAAAGGCACCTCAAACGGGGTGAATCATCACACAAACACTAATCCAACATCCTTCGTACTTATCCAAGCATACAAAATCAAAAGGCTCAATACACCAAAAACCAGTAACCTTCAGAAGAAAGCAAGGATATCTAAGGAATAAATATGGAATCGAAAAAGCAAATAAAACATAAGAGATCACTTATAACAAGACTATTACAACCTTAACAGTTAAGTCTCATTATCTACAAATAATGGGTAGGCTTGAGTGCGATTGTCAATTTCCTCAACCTAACCCTAAATGGATAAAACACCAGATTGGAGAAGAGTATTATATAACCACCCCAATATAGCTCAAATAAAGTTAACAAACAAATGTACTATAGTCTTTTTAGACACTATAGAAAAGCAATAACTCACCGAGAAAATAAAGCCGTAGGAATATAACAGGCAAAAAAACACAGGAAGATGAGAAAATGGCTAGACCATTTATTAGTCCAGCCCCTAAAGAAAGTTATAAATATAATATCCCTTTCCTCATTCTTACTTTCTATGCATTTTCTCTTTGCTAAAGCATTCAAGCTGCCTTGTGCCAAACCCTCAACTAGTTACTAGTCCACTACAATGCTTTAGCTTGTCACAATAGCCACACATACTCTCATGGATATTTCTCAGAAGCTGAGGCCAAAAGACAAAAGATTCCCATACAAAGTGATGGAAACCGACTCAACAGGGGCATTCCCAAAGGTACCTGCGAATGTTATCTATATAGAGGATATTTAGAAATACATTCATGCACCCCTCACGAAAATTGACCATACCAAGTTCAAAATTCTAAGGCACACTCTCTCGCAACAAGGCTCTTAACATTATCTACTGCTATATAAGAACACTATAGAGAAAAGACTGGATGTGTGGAGGGATTTTCCAGATTTCACGGTGCAGGAAGATTGGGTCTGGATAATTTTGAGCCAGTTTCACAACGAATACTTATCTCTGGATCGCCCATGTAGGATCACCAAAGATGCTATCCAAGTAGTAACAAGCATATGGGCCCAGGGAGAGGTTTCGCCAAAGAAGGCCATCAAAACGCATAAGTCACATGCCTAACAGTAGCAACGTATGATGGTCGAAGCCTAGATGTCACCAAAATCACCAATCCCGCGGTCAAGTATGCCACCATGGGCATTGCTTACAAGGTCTAATACACCAATTGGGAGGATTCGACTACCGCAACTGCTATTCACACAACATATCAAATGGTCACAAAAGGGAAGGATATAGACCTATATGAGGTTCTGCAGTAGGAACTCATGGATAACATCCAATGCACCAAGTAGTCTCACTATCAGTTCAGGTATGGGACTCTATTGATATGCCTAACCTTTTACTTTATGCAACAATTATCAGGATTTGTGGGGAAAGTTTGAGACTCAACCTGGCCCGTTGCGACCTAGATCCATGACCATGTAAAACACTTCCAAGATGCCATTTCATATATCGCAACCTATTGGGCGTTTTTCAAATTTTTACAACAAAAGCTACAAACTATGGAACACATCTCCTACGAGGTGGGTTCGCCAATACATTAAGGATATAGTCTTCCTAGTAGATAAAGACTACACTTTTATGGACGCTATTGAGCTGAGAACATCATGGATACCTCAGCTCCCCATATGAGGTAGCAAATATTGAAATCAACTCATATGCCTCCACACTCCTCAACCTCCCCAAAGATCCGCAAGCCGAGAAGTTCACTACTTACTAGGAATATATGAACAACTTAGAAAAGAAGGGTGAGGAACACTTTGACAAGAATAAGGAAAAACTGCATGAAAAACAGGGTTTACCAAAGCAAGAGCCAAAGGAGCAGAGCACGTCCACTCCTCAAAGGTCCGAAAGGCTCCAAATTGGCACTCCACTTGCAAAATCTGCCCAAGGAGGAAGTAGTAGGCCAAGGAAGAGAAGGCTGACAACCACTCCTCCTTGAAAGGAACTATCAAAAGAGTAAGCTACAAAAGCTCTCTCGCAAACGAGCGTGGAGAAAAAACCTAAGCGGAGAAAGGAGAAGGCACATAGAGAAGCCTCTTTGCAAATAGTGGACATAGAAGAAGAAGAAGAGGCAGTACCAAAGGATACTTCTCTTCTGGAAACTCAAAATATCCTAGAGGTTTCGCCACTGGTAGATGGTGATTAGCTATTTAGTGGGTTATTCCACAAGGAGGTAATGGATATGACCATTCAAAAGTACCCAAACATGGCGGTATTAAACCAAGTAATCACAACGACAGCAATCATCCAATAAATGATAGCATCAAACAGAACCCTAGAGGATCTAATTGACTGCTTTCCGGACCCCCTCACTACCTCATTAAAGAAGAGAAGGGAGAAAGCAACAAAAGAAGAGGAGCAGCTAAAAGACTTAGTCATTGAGGAATTGATTGCTACAGTTACACCTCCACAAAAGTAAAAGATAGCAGAGATCCAAACCAAAGACCTTCAATCCAAACAAAGGTTGGATAAATTGATGATAGAGAAATCGGAAGTCACCAACATGGTACAAAAGGAGATAAAAGAGGCAATAGAAAAAGCTTATCAAAATCTGCGAGAGGAAGAAGCAAAGCTTAAAGCAATTTCATCAGAGTAGGAACAATCTTCTAAACCTACACAATCTGAGACACCCTCTTACTCTGCCACATCTTCATGTAGTCCATCAAGGATTTTTTGGCCAAATAGAAGCAACTATGACCAATGACATCCCCACAACTACTCTAACTTATGTTGGTAGGGTCACAAGTGGACCTTGGAAACATTTCACCCCTACACAAATTCCAGTTGGGGGGTATCTTACACCAAATAGCCTGGGAAGAAATTTTGAAACATCATGTGGAAAGCTCCGACTAGTTAGAGGAGGTACTAAAGGATCTACAAGGCAAGTTCCCTCAAATCCAAGGGGACTCATCCCAACCATTGACAATAGAGCTAAGAATTTAGGTAGAGGGGGTGGTCAAGGACACCCAATCACAAAAGAAAACACTAAGGCAACAAATCCAGGTAGAGTACCAGAAGACAAGAACAAATGAGGAATGAAAGTAGTGTGCTACCACACACTCTGCCCTAGAATCACATATTAGTACTTTGAAGAACACTGAAGGGGATCTAAATGCCCTATACCAGCTTTATTTACAATGTCCAACAGTGACAACAACAACCAAAGCTCAAATGGATCAATTGTAAGTTTAGATACTCCAAAGAGCCACAACCTATGATGCATTACAGGATACAAATGAGCGGTCCAGGGTGCAAATAGAAGCAATACATGCACAATTCCAACAGCTACAAGATTGAAGAGATAAGGTCTGAAACAGATTCCACCAACTTTGAGAGGTAGTCAGCTTAAGGCTAGCACACATTACCGGAGTCCTTTAGGAGGTGCAACAACTCGCCCAAAAGATACAAATTCCTCAGACGCTCTCGGAGGCAAAGAAGCTCTTACTACAGATCCAAGTACAAACCCAACAACTACATTTGGCTAAAACTCAATGGGACAAGAAATTTGCTAGCCTAAAGGAGATCTATAAGGTTATCCTTTCACCACAATAGCGTTGAATTGAGGGCAAGTCAACATTTTGAAAGAGGGGATGATGCTAATCGGAAAGAGTAATAGAGCAGACACAGTCGGGCAAATCCTATTGCATCTTGCCGCAAAGAGCTTGCAGACCCTAAGATTGTAAAGATACCATCTAGACTAGGGTTAGAATAGATGGATCATGTCCAATCCCATAGATATATGTATTGCAAAAGATACGAATGATAGAAGATAGAAGAAAGATAAGGAGAATAAGAGATAGATAACAGAGGAATGTATATAAGAACTTTGTATGAAATTGTCTGTAAAATGTATAAGGATTATATGTAAGGAAGGAAAGAGATAGGCAGAGTATACGGGAAGATATATATTGTACCCTTCTGAATATGATTAGTATATTAATGATTACCAAAATTCTATCTATGTGATGTTATCTATTGTTCTGTGGATATATAATTAATTAGTGCATCCTTTGTTTGAATCGATTGGTGTTTACCTTTATATTACTGAGTTCAGGTTATAACCTACAACACTTAGAAAGTACTTGGGACTCAGATCTTCGGTCTGTGTTTCCCTAGTTTTCTTGCTAACAACAACCTTTGCCTTGTGAGTGGAATTTTGTTCTAGGAAGTGGAGCGGTGGTTTTGGACCCAATAGGACAATCAAGAACCGCTACCCCATTCCTAAGATTGATGAGTTGATAGATGGGATTTATAGAGTGGTGTACTTCTCCAAGATTGATGTTTGTTCAAGGTATTATCAAATTAAGGTGGGAGAGGACGATCTATATAAGATAACTTTTAGATGTCACTATGGGTATTGTGAGTTCTTGGTCATGCCTTTTGGCTTGACAAATGCACGTGCCACCTTTCAATCTTGTATAAATCATATTTTTGTTAAGTAGTTGAGGAATTTTGTGTTGATCTTTTTTGATGATAAACTTATCTATTGCAAGATTTGGGAGGATCACTTGAGATACATAGATGAGGTGCTTGTTATTTTAGAGTAGCTATCACTCTTTTCAAAGAAATTGAAGTGCGAGTTTGGGATGATGGGGATTTTGAATTTGGGGCATAGGATTAGTGCCCAAGGTGTCTAGGTAGAGGAGGAGAAGATCCAAGCTAGATTGGCCCCCTCTTAGGACTATATCATAGTTGAGAATCTTGTTTGGTCTTTGTAGCTATTAAGGAGGTTTGTCAAGGGTTTCACATGGTTGGTAATACCCTTGACATATTTGATGAAAAAGGGTTGCTTTCTTTTGATTTGATTTTATACAGTGATCTTTTGATAAGCCCAAGGAGGTAATGAGTTCATGTCATATTTTAACTATTCCAGATTTCTTGTTTCCTTTTGTGTTTGAGTGTGATGCTTCATGAGAGGGGATTGGAATGATTTTGATGCAAAATAAGCACCCCATAACATTTGAGAGTAGGAAGCTCAAGGAGTTAGAAAAAGGTTTTTCCATCTATGATAAGGAGATGTTGGCTATCATGCATTCTTTGGCTAAGTTTAGGTAGTATTTGGCTTGCAAGAGGTTTGTAGTGAAGACATCACAATAGTTTGAAGCTCTTCCTCATCCAAAAGGATTTGAATAATAGGCAACAAAATTGGATGGGTAAGTTACAAGCTTATGATTTTGACATTATGTAAAGGGATAGAATAATGTTGTAGTTGATGCATTATCTAGGAAGCCCTATTTGTGCTCTATGTTTGATATATTTGCTGTCTATGTTTGATATATTTGCTGATTGGAGAGTTGCTCTTATATTTGAGTATGGTAAGAATGCATTTGCAAATGATATTTTGGAGGGCAAGTTTCAAGATGAAAGGTATAGGTTGGTTAGCGTGTTCATTCTTTACAAAGATAAGGTGTATCTTGTTCTTGAATCAAAGGTGAAGAGAAATTTTTTGAGAGCAATTCATGGCACACCTTTGGCA
The DNA here is from genome assembly GCA_007115665.2 of Sequoiadendron giganteum. Lineage (NCBI taxonomy): Eukaryota > Viridiplantae > Streptophyta > Pinopsida > Cupressales > Cupressaceae > Sequoiadendron > Sequoiadendron giganteum. The sequence continues at coordinate 531,402,043 of CM021105.1, forward strand.
GGCCATCTGGCTACTACATGACTTATAAACAAATGAGAGAAGTTTTTTGGGTATGTTGGTTCTAGATATGTTATGATATTTTATGAACTGGGTTGCTGTTGTAATTGAGGAAAACTCAATATTTTGGTTGTAATAGAAATCTGGAATTTTCAGCTAGTTGCAAAATTAGAAAATAATGAAATTTTTGAGTATTTCATTGCTGCAAGTTTTGGTTATTTCTGCACTTTATTTTCATTTGTAAACATTCAAAAATATTGCAAAAACACAAAACAAATCACAAAAAAAAAACAAGGGCAAATAGGGCAGCATACTACAACATCTATGTTGTGATTGCTATACTCACCAAGCATGCTCATTTCTTTGCTATAGCTATAGAATTCAAGGCACCACAAATGGTTGATTTGTTTTTCAGAGAGGTGTTTAGATTTCATGGGTTGCCTACAAACATAGTGAGTAACAAGGACAATTTTTTTTTTTAGTTTATTTTGGTAGGAGTTCTTTTCATTGATAGGTATGGAGTTGACTCCTAACACTAGTTATCACCCTCAAATAGATGGGCAAGCATAAATTGTGAACAAATAGATATATTTGAGAAATTACTTTGGAGGGCAGCAAAGGGCATGGATTAGGTGGCTCTATCTTGGAGATTATTGCTACAATACTTCATCACATATTCATAGGTATCCGTATGACTTAATTCAAAGCTTTGTGTGGATATGATTCTACATCTCTTGTGGATTTGATTATCAAAGATAGTAGGTGCCAAGGGCAAAAGATTTGGTTCAGCAAAACCAAGATATTTTGAGAGTACTCAAGGGAATCTACAACAATCACAAAATCAACAAAAGGTGTATGCAGATCACCACCATTTGGAGAGGGCTTTTGAGGTGGGAGATTTTTTTTTTTTGAGGTTGCAACTATATAGGCAATTTTCTCTCAAGAGGAGTGGAGCCAAGAAACTCAAGCCACGGTTTTATGGGCCTTACAAGATTTTAAGGAGGATTGGGGAGGTTAGTTATGAGATTGAGTTGTCGAAGTATAGTAAGATTAATAATGTGTTTCATGTTTTATTCATCAAAAGGGCACTTGGACAACATATTACTCCTATAGAGTTGCCACCCATTGATGATGAGGGTAAGTTGATTTTGGAGCTTGAAGCTATCATTGATGTGAGAGAAGACTTTGAGAATTAGGAGTATAAGGGAGTACTTGATGTGTCGGAAGAGTCTTCCACTAGAGGATGCCACTTGGGAGGGTGTAGAGATTCTTGAATGTCTTAAATCTACAATTGTTTGAGGGCAAGAAGTTTCGGGAAGGGTGGACAATTATATCCCCTTGTTTGAACTAGAGCCATGGAGAAGACCTCTAGCCCATCCTTATTTCCTGTAGGTTAAGGGGAAAAGCAACAGGAATGCTTTATAAGTTGAGCTTGATAAATTTATATTTAAGGGACAACTTTTGTAATGTTGTTTTATTTAATTAAAATTGTTTTTGAACACTTAATTACAAAAGAGTGTTTCTAAATACTTTGGAGAGAATTATTAATCATGGGCTCACTTGTTAGAATTTAGTACATGACATAGAATAAATAAATAAATTAACATGCTATTGTTAATTTAATAAATAAATTTGGTTTTTGAAGTTATATTTCCGTAACTAGTTTTATACGGGAATAATGGCCTTAAAAGACAATTTTATGTAATAGATTTTATGGTGTAATATGAATGATAGTTTTTTAATTCGAGAGCAGTCTAGTTTTTTTTCTCTCATTTCAATATGGTATCAGAGCAGGACGTCTCTCTGATCTCTCTCTATTCATTTGTTTTTCTCACAACAGTGTTTACAATGGTACTGTAGTGAAGATCACGTGCAACTACTATTGTTTTCTACCATTCTTGCATTTGTCAACAGGTGAGCAATGTAGACATGTGCAAAACCCTTTTTGACTCCATCATTCATTTGCATTTCTTCTTTTTCTCTCCATGTGTTCATTCTTGCTATTGTTTAACACTTCACTTTGTTCATTGTTGCATTCCTAAAATTTAAAGTTTAAATTTTTTATATCCCCCAATCTATTGCAGAAGTTTGTGTGGAGGGGGCATAACATTCTTGTAGATCATTCTCATTCCGTCTAACTGTGCATCGATTGTTATTCTGGCGGAATATTTCTTTCCAGGTCCGCATTGTCTTTGTGGTAGCATTGTGATTTCATATCACCATTCTAATACATGGTCTGGGGCATTCTATGTTTTGCCAATGTTTTTGTGGAGGCCATTTTACTTTTGTTCTTCTCTTGTGCATATCCGAGTGTCGTTGCAAGAGGCATGGAATAAGGAGATGTTAAAGGCATTCATAGGATTCATCGATGTGGCTGGTCTGTATTTTGCACTCACACAATTGACGCACAAAAATACATCTCAGAATCACAAATTTCTGTCAAGGCGTTTAGGGCACAAAAGGAAGCATTTATTTCTTTATGAGTTTTTCTTTCTATTTCTGAAAAAAAAAGTGTGGGGAATATTGAAGATATAAATATTATTTTTTAAGGACACATTTTATTCAACACAAAATGGATAAATTAAGCCTTTATGAAAAGTTTGATGGAAATGATTTTCACAGTTGGCAAATACAGATACAATTATTGTTAATTGAAAGAGATCTCTGGGAAATTGTTGATGGTATAGTGCCAAAACCAACAAATACAGATGAACTTCAAAAATGGAAGGTAAAAGATAAGAAAGCATTGGCTATAATTGGTTTCGGTTTATCTAAACCTTATTTGCATTATTTAGATTTTAAAAAATCTTCTAAGGACATCTGAGAAACATTGAATACTTTGTTTGGATCAAAAGCTGATAGTGCAGAAATAACTATAAAACAAAAGTTGTATGGTTTGAAAATGGAAGAAGGTGAAGATATAGTGTCTCACATCAGTAAGATAAATCAGTTGGCTGGTATAAATGAAGAAATAAAGGAAAAAGATGCTAAAGCCATACTTTTAAATAGTATGCCAAATAGTATGACTTATAAGGTATTCACTTTAAGCAAAATCAATCCAAGTCTAGAAAGTATTATATCCACATTGCTTGATGAAAGAAACAAACATGTTTCAGAAGAAGAAGTTGCATTGACTGCACAAAACAAGGGTAGTACTTCTTAAAAAAATTCCAAACATATGGCGAAGTTCAAACATGCAAGTTGCACATGTTTCTATTGTAAAAAGACATGACATGTAGTACTGAATTGCAAATAGAGAGCACGTGATCTTCTTGATGGAAAGTTGCAAGATAACGCTTTGATAGTTGAAGGAAAGAACCGCACTTCAAGTGATGAAGAAATTCCACATCAAAGTGACGAAGAATATGTGTACTAATTTCTAGTTTTCCTCTATGTCAGTACTAAGGAGGGGTGTTAGAATTTAGTACATGACATACAATAGTTAAATAAATATATTAACATGCTATTGTTAATTTGATAAATAAATTTGGTTTTGGAAGTTATATTCCCATAACTAGTTTTATATGGGAATAATGGCCTTATGAAGGCAATTTTATGTAATAGATTTTACTGTGTAATGTGAATGACACTTTTTTAATTCGAGAGCAATCTCCTTTTTTTTCTCTCATTTCAATATCAATATGGAAAGGTTTAAAAGGAGGGCGCCTAGCTTTATTCGGGATCTAGCATTCACCTTTGCATTTCACTCACTTTTTAGATTGAGCATTGCATTCATTCTACTTGTCCAAGGACGAAAATCCTTGTCTGTTTGATAAATCTTTGAGGATGAAAACTCTCTTAAATTTCCATTTTTGGAGGTGAGGATGAAAACCCTCATTCTCCATCATTGACAATTCCATGTAAGAGTTACATGGTGTGCTAGTTGAAATTTTTGTGCACATTTTCAGGTTTTACAAAAGGATATTTTCAAGAAATTCATAGATAGTTGTCGTTGGAGCTGATTTTGATCATTCACCTTGAGTGCCACAATTGGGGAGGTCACCGCAATTACTTTTTTGCAGATTTCCAGGGTTTGCAGCTTTTTGGGGTTATTTTTTGCATTATTTGAGGCTTTTGCACCATTCCTAGAGGGTTGAAGCAGCTGTTGACAAGGGCGACCAACATTTGGCATCATTTTTGACAAATTTTGAGGGGTGAATCACTTGTGAAGAGGGGTGATCAGCTTGTGGACACCTTTTTTGACAGATGAGGGTAGTGATCAATATTTTTACATCATTCGTAGCATCATTATAGGGCAGATATGCATTGGGGAAGCCTTTAAAGGTGGGCACAATACTTTATACATCCATTTCCATCCACCAACATCATTTCCCAGCCCTGCTGCATTCATTTCCAGCCACAGATCAGGCTATATAGTTTCATATTGGCTGCAATAATTCAAATCTGATTATTATTTGTTCAACTTTGCATGTTGTATGAAGATTTGACTATTTGGTAAACTCATAAATATTGTTTAGCATCATTTTATTAGCATTGTACTTGTGCTATTGATTAAATATTAGATCTTAGGTTTTGGTGATGATATTTGTTGCTGTCATACATTTGTCAGCCCTTATTTATCAAGTGCATTCAAATTTGACTAATTTTCAGGCAAAAAGGTTGCATATTTACAGTTTTTGCAGGTGAGGGTTTGAAATAAGTAATTCCAGCACTATGTTTCTTTTTTGGTTTTCTGTTTTTAGTTCATTTGCTTAGAAAATTCAGAAAATGGAAAGAGATCAGAAAAAATAATAAATTGTAATTTGGGGACATTCTATAGTTGGGTGGCCATTTTGTTATTGGTCGATTGGTGCTCCTTTTTTTCTTCCATGTTTATGTGCTTTAAGTGCTGATTGGCATTGTAGTCTTTTGACTCGCATTTTTTATATCTTGTGCCTATGAAAAATCATAATCGTGTCTTTAAGGTTGGCAACATTCTGTCCATGTGAAGTGGGTGTCTTCTATAGAAAAAACAAACATATATAGTCAACAGGGAAGTCATGGGACAAAGGGAGATAGAACAAGAAAGAGCAAGTAAAATGTTTCCTGACGGCAGGGAGCCATTTGAAGGTGAAGCAAAACCATCTTTTTACTGGTGCATGGGAATATGACGGCCATACAGAGTCATGGGAAGTTAAAATTTTGGAATTAATATCGTCGGTTCATCGGTGGGCGAAGCCGAGGAATATATGGTCAGTCCTGTTGTGACCTTTCACACATCGCCCCATTCAAATGGGGACCCCCTAAATTTTGCTCCATTTTGGTCTTTTGGCTTTGGTTTTGAGTAGCTTTGCGTCTCTCTGATCTTTTGATCTTTTTGTCCTTTCGGGGTTGTCCTATCATTTGATCTAATTTGGAATTTTGGTTGTCTGTGAAATTAGGGTTTTCTTTCTTCAAGCCAGTTTGAAGTTAAATTGAGTTGGCTAATTAACATCTGAGCTTAACATTGCTATCAAAAGGCTTCCAACAGGTTCCCACTGAGTTTTCATTGAAATCGGACAACTTACTATTTTTAGTAAGTGCTCAATCTGGGAGCTTTTTGTCAGGATTTTGGAATTCTGACTATTCCACCACGTCCAGGGTACTCCAAGGTACTTGCACATAAAATTTGAACAGATTCAGACAACTTGCTATTTTTAGCAGTTACGGCTTCAGGAGCCATTTTCAGGGTTTACAGGTATTATTTTTCAATGCATGATTGGGGAATGTATCTGGGTTTTTCAAGATGTTCGCAATGGTGTGACATGCAAATCGAGATGGTGACTTTCAGCAGTACAACCTTCAGAGGCTATTTTTAGGGTTTGCATGTAGAGTTTTTCAACGCATGTCCGAATATTCCTTATGGGTTTTGCGAGAGCTTCGCAGTGGTGTGACATGCAAACATAATGGATCAATTTTCAGGGACTTACTATTTTTAGCCAGTGCCCGCATGTTGACCAGTTTTCTGGGTTTTTTGACATCCCACGGGCAGTTTAACATGCAAACTCTGTAATGTCCCCAATTTGGAGGAAGAATGATTTAATTAATTAAGTTGTCCAAATTAATGTTATTTTCTAAGGATAGCTTAACTGATTATTTTAATTAAAAGTATTAAGTTAGTTATTTATAAAGTTATCAAATGAATAAAAATTAAAAGGTGACTTTATATTTAATTAATTTAATAAAGTGATTTAAATTAATATTATATCCTAAAAGTCACTTAAGTGAAATAATATTATTTTAATATTATTTCTAGAAGCTTCTTGAAGGGTTGGAGAAAAAGTATAAAAGAAGGGCAAGTTAAGCTTCTATGCATCCAGGAATTGATATTTGTTGATGTTATTATTTGGTGTAAGAGCCAGCTAGGGTTTCTGCCATTTCCAGCCATTGGGAACGAAAACTCTCATTGGTATGCAATTTTGAGGGTGTGAAATATCATCCGAATTATTGCTAATTGAGTGGGCTTCACTTCAGAAGTTCAACTTGTGCTTCATTGTGGAATTTATTTGAGTACAATAGCTGAAGTATTATTGTACAATTTCTGAGTAAGGGTTTGATAGTTGCAACAACTGCTTTATTGTCGCAACCATATTCTTCTTGGTGAACTACAGTTGATGTATTGTGGTTTCCCATTTTGAGGAAGAGATTTAACTTGTACCAAATTTGGTGGTACGATTTGGGGCATTTTAGAAATACATTGAAGTCTGATTTATATGAGCAGAGGTCTGATATCAATTTTCAGTCACATAGAGGAGGCCATTAAGTCCCACGAATTTGCTTATCTTGGCCTTATTTATCATTGATATCATTGGGCATTGGAGCGCTTGACTTCTAAGGAGTTGGAGATTAATTTTGGAGCTTGAAGAGATCTTTAGAGGCTGTTACAAATTTATTTTCTGAGGTCTGCTAAAACAGGGGCGATTTTGGCTAGGGAGCACAAATAAATTCATGGAAATTCATACATACATCTTTGGCACATGGGTATTTGGGGGATCACCTTCTTGAAGCTTGGCAATGATGATGGACGATAGTAATTGAAGGTTACAGCTGTGATATATTTATTTTGAAGGGCTGAAAGTTACAGCAGGGGCGGCTCAGCTTTGGGTCATTACTCTCCACAAACAAGGTCTTCATTTATTGATGTATGCTGGCTACTTCATCTCCAACACAAGGCAACTCAACCAGGTTCTTTATGTTGTTTGGTATTCCATTTTATGCATATATGATCATTTGTATTAGACTGCAATTAATACTCAGAAATTATAAAATTGCATGAGTATGATGCCAAGAGTCTTGGCCAATTTGTAATCAGCTTTGCATTGAACAAATATTGGCAATCAAGGAGTAATAAGTAGTTTATCAAATTCATGTTACAATTGTACAATCAAATATCATATTGTAATCAGCTTATGAGTGTACATGCCAATTGTTTGACAAAATGTCAACTGGCTGTAGGTGATCATTTTGTTCATGAAATTCATGTACTTGCATTTGAAAGGTCAAAATGAAGTTGCATTTGGATCTAACTCGTTGTTTAGACTTCTTAGCATTGATTATAAGCAATTAGGATTGCATCTCACATCAATTGGTGCCTATATATCAACTGAGAAAGTTCAGATCAGCAAGTTTAAGGTTGCATGCAAAGTGTTTGACAATATTCCTTGGCTGCAAAACCTCAATTTTTACATCTATATCAGCAAGGGATATTACAAACTCATCCGACATCAAATGGATCACTTTCCGGACACTTGCTATAAATAGCAGGTTTGCTCCGGCAGCCACCCGACACTTTAGCATCACGAACAAAGCAGCATATAGTAGAAATCAAGTCAAATGGAGGTCATTCGAGGCACATGCAAGACAGATTAGGGTTTCTAGCTTCGATGCCTAAAAAGAGGGGTAAAAAGCCAAAATTTCGAAAAACGAAGGTATCCCATTGCGATCAACATCCTTCAGGAGATCTACTGGTAAAATTTGGGCGCAATCCGAGCACTTACTATTTATAGTAAGTCGTCTACAGAACAGGGCTATAAATAGCAGGTCAGCACGAGGGGCAGGTGTGAACAGGTTCACCAAGCGATGAGGACCACTTGGTGAAAATTTCAAGTCAAACGGAGCTGGAGAAGTCAAGCAATTTTAGGGTTTGCTAAAAATAGCAGGCGGGCTAAAAATAGAAAATGAGCTTGGGCAATAGGTATAAACAGGGTGGTGAGGTCACGAGAAACATATCATGCCAGCCCCAGGTTCAGAATGAGTGAAAAGCCACGAAGAGTCACACTTCTACAAACTTTGCTAAAAATAGAATGGCAAGAGGTAGTTGAGGCGTTGAAGGTTTTCAAGTTGAGATTGGCATCAAAAAAATTCTAAGTATGAGAAATTCCTCCTCATACCCTGAAATGCGCCCAAGCAAGCATGGAGGAGGCTGGAGAAAAGTTTCCAAGTGTTTAAAATTTCCCCCACCCTATGTGAAATGCGCCCAAGGTGTGAAAGGATGCTAAAAAAAATGCTAAGTATAAAAATTTCCTTCACACTACCTCATATGCGCCCAAGGCACAAGAAAGTTCCCTCACATGCATGAAAATGTGCCCAAGGCTACAAGGGGAGTGAAAGAAAAAAAATCTAAGGCATTGAAAATTCCTCCTCCACCCTCCAAATGCGCCCAAGCTTGTAGAGGTGAAATGGAAATTTACCTAAGTGTTGAAAACTGGCATGAGAGGGGGCAAAATGCGCCCAACTTGGAGGAGACTGAAGGAAAACGTATAAGTTATGAGAAAGTTCCTCCACCCTACCTCAAATGCGCCCAAGGTGTGAGCATGCATGTGGAGGAAGTTGAAAATAATTCTAAGTGTGGAGAAATTCCTCCTCTAGCTAGGAAATGCACTCAAGATGAAAGGATGTTAAAAATATTCCTAAGGCATGAAAATGGAAGCTTGGCAGGTGAAATGTGCCCAAGCCATGAGTAGAGGTAAGAAAGTTTTCTGTCACAAAAATGGAAGCTCAAGGGTGAAAATGCGCCCAAGCAAGGAGCATGACTTAAAGGAGCTTGAAAATATTCTAAGATACGAAAATTGCAGCACATAGGCTGAAATGCGCCCTTGAGAGAAGTGACCAAGAAAGTTTCTAAGTGATGAAGAATGGAGGTAGCACATGCTAAATGCGCCCTCAAGCAAGATGAAAGTTCCTACACCCCACATGAAATGCGCCAAGCTTGGGAGTGAAAGCAGCCTAGGTGAAATGCGCCCAGCAAGAGGGAGGATGTTTATATTTTATCTAAGTGTGGAGAAATTCCTCCTCACACCCCTAAATGCGCCCTCAAAGTCAAGGTGATGGCGTAGTAATATTCTAAGTGTCAAAATGGAAGCTTGACCCCTCATATGCGCCTAAGATGAGAGGGCAAGCTAGAGGCATGAGAAATATTCTAAAGGCAGAGGAAACATTATGCATAAGGGTCAAAATACGCCCTAGGTAACAAGGTGGGTTAACAAAGTTTTAATATTTTCCAAGGCATTGAGAAATTAGAAAATACGCCTAAAGGAGGTGAAGTTTGAAATTTCCAAAGAACAGATGAAATGCGCCCAGAGACAGGAAATAATTTCTTTAGGAAAACAGGAAAATGCCAAGGCATGAAAAATGAGGACTGCAGGTGTGAAGTGCGCCCAAGATTGAAAATGAATAAACCTTAGCAATTTTTATTATTTTTCAAAAATAATAAAAATTAAACTTACCCTTTCGTTTGGGTACACATGAGAACGATGATTTTTGAGGGGAAATCTCTTCTGGGTATTGGACATTTCCCACTGGGAGATGATTTAAAGTTCTTCCACACCTCGCTCGTGTTGTTTCGACAAAGATTTTAGCCTGACACCCGTTTATCAAATTTCCTAAGGCTCGGAGGGATAAATTTTCTAAAGCATGGAAAAGGAAAGCAAAGGGGGTCAAATGCACTCAAGCTCAAGACGAGTGGAATTTTATCTAAGTCACCAAGCTCCTAAAAGAAGGTGGACAAGGCAAGTGAATGAAATTGCTAAGGAAAGAGAAAATGGAACAACAAGAGGTCAAGCACATTCACAGGGAAGAAATTTTGTCTAAGGCATAATGAAGCTCGAACATCAAGCAGACCTTGGAAGTCGGAACGTGGAGATTAGGTAAGTAAAGTGAAGTTATATTATAAACGTTTTGATGCTCATCTTTTGTTTTGTAGGATGAACACCGGAGCTAAGGCGTGAGGACTTGAGGTGATGAAGATGGACAACGTTACAACTTTGGAAAAGGAAACGACAGTGGAGATTTGTCTAAGGCATCGGGAACGTGGTGCACAAGGGGCTAAATATGCCCAAGGCAGTGAGCTGAAGAAATGTGAAAGTTACGAGAGAGAAATGCATCCAGGAATGAAAGCAACAGGAGGACTTAACGAAGAAGATCTTTTTGCAAGGAGGATTTGAACCAAGTGTTGTTGCCTCCTCCTAACACAACATAATTGGCAGGCAGATAGTGGGAACGCGTTTCTGGACGAGAATCTTCTAGAAGAGGATAGTGGGCATTAATTGCTCATAGTGGTTCTTGCGGAGGAGTGGAGAATATTCTGTGCATTCATTGTCCCACTCCTCTCTGTGGTGGTTTTTAGGGCAAAAACCCTAATTAAGGCATATGTGGCTCGATCTGAGCCTGTCATTGTAATTCAATCTAAGCCGTCCGTTGGATTGGGCCAACTATAAAAGGAGCATCCCCCCCTCATTTGTAATATATTAGATTAGATTAGATCAAGAGGTCAGAGAGTATAGAAGATAGAAGTTAGACTAGATAGAGAGTAGAGCTAGGAGTTAGCTTAGTTTGAAAAGGAAAGAAAAGCTTTCCTTTTGAAGGTTTTTTGTAAAAGGTTGTTGTGTAAGACTCTCATAATATAAGGATTTTCATTGATTGGTGATTCTATCTTGCATTGTGAGCAGTTGATGAGACTTTTTCGTCTTTCCAATTCAAGTAGATTAGAGTAAAGTAGGCTTTATTTTATGCAAGTAGTCGTTAAATGTGGAGTTTGGCGTTTGGTTTGGACAAGTCTTCCTTTATCCATACCACTAGCGGGCTTGCTGATGGTAAGTCTGCCCTACGTGGTCAACTGGAATATCAGTACCTAACTTTGGTTGCGATTCGTGTGTTCACTTGCATCGTTGTGATGGGGTGCGCATGTTGAATCATAATTTGAATATCTTACTCATCCTTTGAAGATTGCACCAACTTTGTTAGAGTTGTCTGAAGGGGAGGCGAAACAAAGTCTGGTTTGAAGATTGTCGAAGTCAATCCTCGCATTCCACCCTTTAGAAATAGATTGTAGAATCCCTACCCCCTTATCCTTTTAAATTCAGTATTTTCCCGGTTAGTTTAGATATCAGAGCATCACAGTCAAATCTTTCATCTGCTTGACGAAATTGAACAACTACATAAGTCCCCTTGGAATACCCAGCATATTCACATCAACCAACTGAGTCTATTCGCGATATAAGGAACCTTGGAGTTGAACGCATGATCTTTCACGCAATCTTAGCATGCGGAATACTTTGATCAAGAGAGAATAGAGTGACTGTTGGACATTTTATTCTGTGTTGGTGTGGTCATAAAACACACGTCAACAAGTCCCAGCTTTGCCATCGACCTATTAACGTTAAGTTGGTCAGGGCTTCGCTCACCACCCTACGCTTCTAACCACCAGGGCTTCGCCCATTGATCTATTCTTCGCCATTGCCCTATTGATGCTTGCAGCTGGGCTATATGCCTGTAAGTTGAAATTTGAATTCTGGATCATACTTTCGAAGTTTATTTTGTTGTTCTGTTGCTAGGCCTCATGCCTGAAACAAATTGTAATGAGAATTTTGAATCTTAATTTTAGAGTGTAATGTCCCTTTCTCTATGATCACCCAAGATGCTAATTTAGCCTTTTTAATTCCCGAAGGCTAAAGGCGGTGGGATAAGGGAATTCATTTATTTAATTATTTAATATTACCTGGCAAGAAAAGCAAAAATTAGAAAAGGTAATGTTAAGTGATTAATTAAATATGTTATAAAGTGACTTTAAGTGAAATATTAAAAGGTAACTTAATAAAGTCACTTTATTATATTTGAGGGGGAAATTAAAATGAGAAATATTAAAAGAGATTTAGAGGCTCATATTCAGTCATGCTTGGTTTATTTCTCATTTACATGTTGGAGAGCTCTTGCAGCTTCTTCTTGGTCTTGGGGACAGGGAAACTCTAGGGCATACAGTTTCGGTGGTGAAACAAATCCACCCTAGCTGGTTCGTAGAGGAGATCACACAGGTCTTCTACTTGAGTGATAATGCAATTTTGTGAGTCTCTTTCAGAGACAAAATTAGAGAAGAACAAGTATATTCAGTTTGCATCTGTGTAAGGGTTTTTGAAGCTTGGGCGAATATCTGCTTTTCTGGTCTGCTTGGTGATATCCCTCTCTGAGCTTATAACTGCTGCATCGAATACCTTCATTCTATGATTATTACAACTTCCAAGAAGTTGTGGTGCACAGTAAACCCTAGGCGCTGAGTTCTGAGGCATATACTAGCGAAGACGTGGGCCTTTGGTGAAGGTTTATGGGCCCTTTGTGAAGGGTGCGAGCAGATTTAAGGCTGACAGCACTTCTGAATACCGTCATTAATATCTGAGCAGCTGTATGAGTCCTTAGCCAAGGCGTTTGACCTCCTACAGCTGGACGTGAGATTCTGAGGGGTGAATTGCTTCAGCTGGTGATAATGTGAGCATTCGTTCTCAGTCTGCATTCCTTCCATGAGGGTCGTATGGTCTGATTCAAGTGAGCTAGGCAAATGAGTTACCATATTCTGAGGTCTGCACTATTTCTGAAGCGTCCCAACAGCAGTTCGAGCCTCCCAATGTCACTAGCAAACGTCTATTTCCAGGTCTGAGCATTAAGCACAGTTTATTTGGTGAATGCATAATAATTGTTAGTTGAATAATATGCTCCAGGTCTGAGTTATACCTTGCTGTAGTTTTCTGAGCAAACTGATGTAAAAATCAGTCAACATAATATTCAGAAATTATTGTAAACCTCTGTAGTGCGGATATTCAAAGAACTGCATTAAAGTGAATTGTTGTTAAGTCTTTGTAGTAGTCCCATATGCTGCTGTTATTCCTGAATATCATCAATGTATTAAGGACCAATAACAAGCCAGAAAATAAATGTTACAGTCTGAAACATATCACTGTTCAAACTTGTATTGTGCAATCAAATAGAAGTTCTGAAATCAGATGGGTGTTTACTTTCCAGTTGAAGTTTATTTTTATGTGCATGATAATTATTAGTTTGATAAAATGGTACATCTATCAAACTAAGCAATCGCAAAATTTATACACAAACAGGAAGGGTATTTTACGGAGTGTTATTATTCCTTGCTGCTATTGAATTCATTTTGTGTCTGGAGCTGCTTGGGTTGGTTGCCTTTCATTGGGCCCTTGATCCTTTTTGCATCATCATCTTTTTGTTTGATTTTACAAGTTTTTAATTCATATTATTGTCAAGCTTACATAGAAGTGTGTTGTTTACTTGACAATATTTCAATGCAGAAAGCTGAACTGATCAAAGATGCTTGTGATTATTCTAGGTGCATCAGAATTTGGTTTTCACCTTGCATAGACCCCTACACTACAAGGATTTTATCATATTGATTAGTAGTCTTGGACTATTGGAAAGAAGGTTGCATCTTGATGCTTAATGTCTATAAGCATTCCATTAGATTTCCTTGGATCATAGTTTAACTTTATGCCGTATCGTTGTCATATGGAGATTTTTAGGAGCTAGATGTAATATACATGTATGTTGAAAGGACATATCCAGGATTTGGGAAAGTAGAAAGAAAGATCTTGACAGCAACATTGATTTTTTTCATTTCTTATATGCAAATTTGTTTTTCTTACCTTTTGACTTGAATAACATTATTACTATTAGGTGAGTTGAAATTTTCCGGATAAAATATGTACTGTAATGTACCCTTTTTTTTTTTTCTCTATTGGCTTAGGTGTCACAAGTTTTGGAGAAAGTGTTATGTCGACTGGCTTACCCTTTACTATATATCAAGTTGGTTCCAGATCAAATATAAGATTAAAGTCAAAAGATGTATTTCGGTGGCCTAAGATGGCCATTCATTGGCATTTCTTAAGGTGTGCTAACTAAGAGCTTTGACTATTGCTTTCTTTTTCCCAGTTGTAGAAAGCAATTTAAATCCTTGGGCTTCAAGAGTTGGGGAGTTGGTTGACAAATCTTCAAGTGATAGGCTTCTTCAAGTAGTGTTGTATTCACCACAGGTATACTTAATATTTTCTTCCTGAATAGAAATATTTAAAGAAGACTTCTACAGACAATATAAAAATATAAAATAATGTTTCTTTTGATCTAGGATTCCTTATGTGTGTGTTGTATATAGAGGTCTGTATAAAAATTTGAAGAATATGTTGTAAGTACTAGAGTCTTCCACCAAAACAGTGAATTTCTGAGATTGGTCTACTTATTGTTGTTGGATGGATTGACTGCTGACATTTCCTTTCTTTTCTTGTACAAAGTAATAAATCAATATTGACATTCTTTTTAATGTTAGAATGTGTGTGTCATTAATTCCATTGTAAATTGCATTGTTAATCTATGAAAGAGATTGAATCAGAGAAACTCTCTCCAAACCTGAAGTAGTGGATGATCATCAAGCAGCCTGTAGTAAATTATATCCTTTAAATCATAGTAACGAGACTCGGACTCGGCTCAGACTCGGATAGGGTGACTCGACTCGGGACTCGGGGACTCGGGACTCGGACTCGGTGCAGACTCAGCAAAATGAAAAAAAGTTGAAAAAAACCTAGAAATTTAGAGATTTTTAAGGATTTAAAACTTGTTTCAAGCACCCTTTATTGAATACAACACAAATAAAAGAAAATTTGGTCACATACACAAGTATACAACGATCACATAAGTATAAAGTACACAAATTGTAGTTGCGTTGCTGAAGGAAATAGCATACTTAGATATATAAATTATAAAACTAGTCAAATGTATACAAAAGTCATGGAATATGAAATCCATAACATCAAATGTTCGATACAAATATGAAATATCAAAACAATAGCTATGACTCTATGACTCTATGGCATAGTGGAGCTAACATCCTTCCTACGAAGGCGTCTAAGGCTCCTGGATGATGTTGCAGCTGCAGCCATAGTCTCTGCCTCTGTCTGACTCTCCATGCCACTCTCACCAACAGCAACTATGTCTCCTTGTGCTCTAGCCTCCTCCTCAGCCATGGCTACAACCTCAGCCTCTCTCTTTGCCTAATCCACCCAATCAAGGTCCTCGTCACTAAAGACTGCATCTGTAGCCTCAGTGGTCCACTCAGACTGTGGATCAACCTCATCTAGATTGATCGGGGTGTTGTCGTGGTCAAAAAGCTTCCTGTATCTGAGCTGAAGGTTGTAATGAACATAGACCAAGTCATTCATCCTCTCCACTGTCAATCTATTGCGCTTCTTGGAGTGTATGTGCTCAAACATACTCCAATTGCGCTCACAACCAGATGAACTGCATGGCTGGCTCAATAGACGAATGGCAATATTTTGCAAGTTCCGTGTATCAGAACCAAACAACCTCCACTAGCTATCTGAGATGAGAAAAATAAACAAAATCAATCTCATTTCAAGTTTCAAGTTCAACATTTAATAATCAAATACAATATAAAAAGATGACAATTATGCCCTTAAATATATTTTTACCTAGTAGTAATGTTGTCCTACTGTCTTTGGTCATTTGACGTGCAAAGAAGTCTCCTTGTGCCCTAGTGAAGGCATCTATTTCCTGCACTATCTGTGTAGTAACAACGTGCAACATCTGCTCTATCGTTGAGTAGAGCCCACTAAGAATTTCTCTATCTCCACGGATATCACGGCGGAATCGGAAGGCCGGATTTAGGAAACATGCGGCTGCATGGATGGGCCTATGAAGTTGGTTTTTCCATCTCCTATCAATGATCTCCCAAATGGGACGATACTTCTCCTCAACTCCACCATAGACTGATCTAATGGCCTCTTTGGCCCTATCCATGCCCTCATATATGTAGCCCAGTGCGGGCTTCTCCCCATCTGCAACTCGTAGGAGAACTAGCAAGGGCTCAATAAATTGCAAAGTGCAAACATGTTTCACAAATAAGTGTGAATGAAAATAAACAAATAAAATATATGATTGAAAATTAAAACATAATAAAGAATTAAATTTTACCTTCACAATCTCCTCCACTGGTGTCCAAAACCCTTGCTCATCAAAAATGCAATCAGCCACACCAATCCCTGTAGTGCTTGTAGAAAAGGATGAGGAAGACCACTCCTCACCAACAAACATGCGCCTTCAAGCTGCCTTTGATCGAATCAAGGATTGCAACGTGATAAAATTAGTTGCAAACCTAGTGATGCCAGGACGAGACAACTCCCTCAACCCCGTGTATTGCCTCATAAGGTTAAGCACCCATGTGTGATTGTATATAAATTTGCAAATGTTTCTTGCTGCATCCACACATGTTTTGATCCATGGGAGCTTGCCAAGATCCTCCATCATGAGGTCAATGCAATGGGCGGCACATGGAGTCCAAAATATAGTAGGGTGCCTCTCCATCAATAATCTACCAGCAACAACATAATTTGCTGCATTATCTGTCACCACTTGAACTACATTCTCTTCCCCCACATCAGCTATCACCTCCTCTATAACCTCACACAGATATGTGGCATTTTTTGAATTGGGCAGAAGCATCAATGGACTTAATGAAAATGGTGTCACCTGAAAGAATAAGCAAAACTAGTTATTCAATAAATTAAAAAACAAAAATCAGCCATATTAAATTATTAATCACTAAATCAAATTCAAATTTCAATGCATTGAGGGAAGTACAATTACCTCCGGAGGACACTAGAAAATTAAGCAGTGTCCTATTTCTCCTATTGGTCCAACCATCAGTCATGATGGTGCAACCAATCCTCCTCCACTGCACACGCTGCTCTTCTAATTGTGCTTTCACATCTGCCACTTTTTGAGTCAAAAGTGGGCCCTTTAATTCATCTTCAGAAGGGGCTTTGAACCCCGGCCCACATATGGTTATGGCATCAACCATGTTTTGCCAAAAAGGTGACCTAAAACATGTCATAAATAAATTAATAAGTTACTTACATAAGTATTGTAAAATGAAAAGTTTTAAGATTTTAACTACACTAAATTTGAATTCGATAATGAGATACATCTAGATTCTAAAATAATAAATTTTAAAACAATTAAACGAAAAAGAATTACCTGGCTACATGGAAGGGAATGGTGCAGTAGTACCAAAAGTCTGCAATTGTTTTTTTTGCTGCATCATGTATGTCCTTGTTCCAACCCATGCTCTCAAGCGATGGTTGGGAACCAGGAGTAGTGCGTGGTACAAAATATGAGTCCACCCTAGATTTACGAACTCTAGGGCCAATGCTAATATTGCCACTACCACTAGCAGTACTAGTGCCACCAGCAGTAGGAGTATGCATAGGGATAGCTGGTGCAGAAGCAGTACCACTAGCACAAGCACTAGCACTAGGACGGTATGGAGGCATGGAAGAAGCATCTCCAACAGCACCAAGTCCATGTCCAACTCCCAAACTCACCAATTCATGCTTCTGTCTTTTTTTCATTTCTTTTTGCAATTCAAAAGTTTCTAATTGCACCTGCACTTCACGGACAGCCTCAGGAGGTGCTATAGGGCAGCCCACTGCATCATGGATGGGTATGCGTGCAATATGGTATTTTAATCTATTTATGCCTCCATGATATATTGTTTTGCAGTATTTACATTTTGCTTCTCTTTTTTCATTCCGGGAAAGATTTCAGCATGTTTCCAAGCAGGGTCTTTTCTGCCTGGGGTTTGAGACATTGTGAAAATAATAATATGTTTTGATTTGCAAATGAATGTGGCTGCAATAACAAGTAGGGTTTATAAAATTATTTAAATTGCAAGTAGGGTTTGTAAAAAAAAAATGCAAACTAAAAAAAACAATGATTTTTCAAATTACAATGTATTATTTGTTTAAAAAACACAAAAAAAATCAATAAAAATCAAACTTACCTCTTATATTTGGCTTGGAATGCAATGCAAACTCCTCCCAATCCTTGGTAATGAGCTCTCAATGCACCTCCTTGCTGGTATGAAGCTTCCCAAATGATATATGGCCTTGTATTTGTCTTCAACAACTTGCTGGTTGCCCTCTCTTGTCCTCCTATTTTTCTTCACAACTCTCTCTTCTCCTCCTATTTTGCCAAATGAATGAAATGAGATTGCTTTTAGGGTTGGGGAGATAATATAAGGCAAAAAAAAAACTAACTTAAAAGTCAATTTTTTGTTATTTTGATGACTTAAAATGCTGCTGTTGCCGGCCGCGTCCAAGGCTCGGGACTCTCCGGGAAGCGGCGAGTCCGGCGAGGACTCGGCAGGACTTGGCCGCGCCCGTGTTCGGGCTCCCAGGACCCTGCCAGGGGTGCTCGGCTCGGGACTCGCCGAGTTCGGGCGAGTCCCGTAACTATGCTTTAAATATGCTGCAAGAAGTATGATATTTGATTCAGACCAGCTGAGTATTGAGTCTGATTTCAAAAACCCTAGAAAGCAGTTTGTGAGTATTTTCAGCCTTTGCAACTCTCTAGACACCATAAATGACTCTTGGAATTCCTTTGAATGTCTCTTTGTATTTCTGTAGATGAGTTTGAAATTTCCTTAAGAAAAATATTCATACATTTAGTTTGTTCCACAGTGTTAATTTATTTGTCAACCACTATGAGATTCACTTGTAGATAAAACAATTTCATCAATAGTTAAACGGGAGTTGCATAGTTCAATTTCAATAGTCACCAATTTGAGATTTGAGTTAAGTAGTTTCAGATTAGAGATCTATTTAGATAGTTTCTTTACAATTTAGATACAATATTATGGTTATCTCTAGCATATCAATCTACTTGAGAGTTGACATGAGATCTAGATGATACCATTTGTAGATTGTACGGATAGATTGCAATTTGACATGATTATTATTACTACTATTTACCAATTAGTAATGGATCTCAATATACAAACAGGAGTTCCATAGTTCAAGATCAATAACTGCTGATTTGTTATTTGAGTTCCATAGTTACTAATAAATATCAACCGCGATGGTTCTTTCTTCAATTTAGAAATAGTATTAGAGGTTACATTGGCATATTAATCTACTTGAGATGTGATCAATATCTATAAGAAATAACATTTGTAGATTGTACTAGTATATTGCAATGTGAAATCATCACCAACAGTATCATTTACCAAGTAGTGGAACCTGATATACACCCTCCTTTCAAAGCTTGTTTTGAGGGGTGTATTGGAGGAGCAAACTGAGGTCTTAAAAATATACATGTAATTTCTATTACACACCATACACATTTATAAATTATATTAAACGTGTATTAATCATGAGTTTATTGGTTAGGTGCTGTGGATGCATTCATTGGACCCACAATTTTTCCCTATTCATAGGGACATCATTTGCGTTCAAATGACAAGTTGTTGTACCCCAAATTAAAATTTTTGCTACACAGGCGTTTTGAAGACATGAGTCAAAATCTTGTTAAATTTGTCAAAAAGGTCAAAAATGGGGTTTGCATGTCTTGCACGAGGGTCAAAAACTTAGAAGTTTCAAATTTGACAATCTGGGTCGGTTCAGAACGACCAAATCTATAAAACCCAGATTTCAGTTTTTCAACACTAAATTTTAGGAAAATTTCTATTTTTAGCAATTTTTTGAAAATAGAAACTTTTTCTGGGTTTCTTTTGAAACAGATATTGGTAAAATTTTCTAAAAATAGAAAGTTTGGCTTCTATGGTTGAGACTGATTTTGATTGGCTCAAAATACTTCCTCATGAGGCTGGTGCAGTCAGAATCATGAAAAGATCAGTTTTGCCCTAGTGGGTCTATTTTACTTTTTCAGAAGCTTTTTCAAGAGATCCAAGGTCATCAATGGATGTCAATCAGTTGCCAGGTACCAAAATATGACATGCAAACACTGAACAAAAGCTGTCAACGATGAATGTGCACGGGAAACGGAGAATGGAGAGAGGAAGCTGAAAAAGTTGAAAAATGAGAAAATTTGACTAACATTGGAGACACTAGGTGCCCCTACTCAATTTGGGTGCCCAAACCTTCATGCCTTAGAAAATTTTCTATTTCCGGCAGCTAGTCTAAGGGAGGCACATCAAACGAGGAAGAATTTTGAAAATTTCAAAAAAGTGACTAAGTCTGCCAGCCATGGGCACCCCTGGAGAAGAAGGGCGCTCAACTTTTCAGAGGATCAGATGATGGAATCATAGGTTCACCCTCCCAGGCAGTGTTGTTCAGGATCTTCTCAGCTCTGCAGTGAGCCCGATAGCGCAATCATTCGATCACTCAATCATCCAGAATTCAAGATCAAACGGAGGAGTTTCAACTGAAAGGCAAAATGCAAACCTTGAAAATGATGAAAAATATTGTAAGTCTGGTGAAGCTGGGCGCCCCAGAAGGAGAAGGGCGCCCAAGTTTTTAAGGTATTAAACAAATGAATTTGCACAAGGAACCTACAACGTAACTTTATCAAATTTGATCAAGCTTTCCAACGCAATCATTGACACGTTCGTCAGAGCTGGCAGTCGTCAGATATCAGAGATTGAACAGAGGAGAAAAAGTGAGTAAAACGACAGAATTCGGAAGCAATGGTGAAAATCTCAGAATAAAAACTAACTCTGAAGAAGTTAGGTGCCTCCAATCAAGAAGGGCACCTAGGGTTTAGAGGCTTCAGATAGCAGTTTCAAGAAATGCAGTATCCAAGAGACCCCTTCTAGAATCTTCTTAGCTATCTAGTGAACCAGCTAGTCGATCTGATCAGTATAATGCCTGAAATCATGAATTCATTTGAAGGTCAGAAGACAAGTAAGAACTTGAAGTTCATTAAAATGGCTAACATTGGTAAAGTTGGGCGCCCTTGGAGGAGATAGGCACTCGACATTTTGAAGGGTCAAATGAAGTTTTCGTCAGAAGATGTTTCCAGAACAATGTCGTCAGATTCGATCAAGCTCCGTGATGAAACATTCAACTCGTCCGTTAGATCAATCTGGAAGTCGGGAGACATGATCAAACTGGGGTTGAAAATTGAGTGAAAGTTGAAAATGCTATAAAAATGGCTAAGTCTGGGTGAAATAGGTACCTCTAGCCAAGAAGGGCGCCTGACCTCACTTGCCTTAGTCAAATTTTTGAAGATTTCAAAATTTTGAATCAAGAGGAAACGTCCACATTCAATGCACAAACTCCGATTAGGGTTTTGAAGAGTTAGGGCAAAAGAAAGCTGTTTTTCTCAAGACAAAGCTTATTTAAGGCACCTTTGTGTTTCATTTTTCATATTTTCTTGCAGGTGGCGTCTAAGGAGAAATAGAGCAGCAACTTCAAACTCTTCTTTTCATGATTCAAGAGCCTAAACTTGCTAGTTTTTCAAAGTTTCTTATGAATTTTCAGATCAGCACATAAGAAGACCTGCTTTTTCATCCAGAACATCAATTCTTTGAAGGAGGAGGTTATTGTTTTCGATTTTCAGCGAGTTGGGTTATATTAGCTCTATCTTTTGGATAATTTTTGAAGAAATTTTTCAAAGTTGCAGCAGCTACTTTTTCCTTGCATGTTAGAGAAAACTTCAAGACTTTCAACTTCTAATCTTCTGGGTTTGTCTTAAACATTCTTCTAGACATAACCCATATCACAGCTTTTTCAGAGAAATTTCAAGTGGTTGCTTTTTCAGTCAGACTTCAAGGTTTTCAAGATTTGACCAACTGGGTTCATCCAAACGTGCTTCTGAACAAAACCCAGGTGCCATCTTTTTCGTGCTTTTTCGGAGAAAATTAGGGTTTGCTGCTTTTTCAACCAGCCATCAACATTTTTCAAAACGAATGATTTGGGTCTCTTTGCAATGAGATTCTACACAAAACCCATATCTCCGATAATTTCTGAAAAATTTGTCCGTTTGACGAAGAAAATCAGCAAGCTAAAAATAGAAAGTAGTGCAAAACTTTTCAGAATATAGGCGAGTTTACAATCAATCTTCAGGTTTTTCAGCATGGATTACTCTCCCATCGAATTCAGAACCAAACAAGTGTTGTATCATAATTATCTGAACAAACAATGTTGGAAAGTACTTTTCAGTACCATCATGGACATAAAACGTCATCATCTCAGTTGAAGAACGTGCAAAGGGAGCGGTATGAGCGAAAGGACAAGTGTCGGAAAAAGTTGTACAATACTCTTCCATGGGAGTGTAAATGTAATCAAATCTGTATCAAAGTGGATCCTAAAATCTAAGATTAAAACTGAAGACTGAAATTCTATGTGAGAATTCTAAGTAAACATGATTTCCAGATTTCTTCTTAAACTCGAATGTGCTGATTGCAGAACATTTATTGATTTCTATATTTGCATATCAACCAAGGAGTCGCTATAAATATGTTTGTAGACTCGCCTCCAAAGGGTGCGCCTCATGAGAGGACGTGTCCCTTAGAGCGAGCGGGTTCTTGAAGAACCGTTTAGCATATGGTTAATGTCTAACACACATAACCTTTACACTATGGCGGATAGGAGAATTCCGATTAAATTTAATGCAAATAACAATATCTTTTATTAATACGAATTTATATATATATGCTCATAAATTCGATTTCCATTAATATGTGTATTGAGGATAATCTTTGATCACATATAAATAACGAAGATGCTTTCAGCATTCGTTACTTATATCTGACCGAAGCTATCATCCATTAACAGGAAGAATCAAGAGAAGTGTCGGAAGCATAAACTTGTAGAGCCGCCAAATTATCAATTAGTGAGTCATCTTTTGGGGCAGTGATGTTTTTCAAGAATAGAACTCATAAAGAAGCTAAAGATGTCAAAGATTCTCTAAGTTTGATTGCAAAAGAGGAGAAGATCTTAGAAAAGCGGAATATGGCTATAGATAGTATCAACGCTCTTGATAGAGAGGCAGTTGCCTGTGTTTTTAGTGGATGTGATCGAGATTTAAATCAACTTTCATCTAGAAGCTTTCTTCCTAGCTTTCTTTCTATTCTTGGCTTGATTCTTATCCACTCTTTGGAGAAGAGAAAGAAAACAATTGTAATGAGTTGGCATTTCCTATTTTACATGCTTTCTTAGTTGTAGATGCTTATCTTCTTTAGGTTTAGAAATAAAGCTTGTATGTTGGCAAGTATTAGTTGTAAAAGCAAGGAGATTTTAGGGTTCCCTACTCCTCTGCTTAGCTATAAATAAGAGCAGCCTTTGCTCATTTTTCTTTAACCATGCTAGTGATAACAAGACACAAGTTCCTCCTAGTGCCTTCTCTTTGTTATTCAGTGTTGTTCAGAACCGTGCTTGTGATAACAAAATTGTTGAGCTTATGCCTTCATGTTTGTTATCGATTAGTTTCAGTTCACTTTGTGTTAAGGGAAAGTTTGCATGCCTCTTTTAGCTGCAAATCCTTGTTCAGTGCATGTGTTTTGTGTCAAGTGATAATTCGGTTTGATCGCATGTTGCATGTATTTTACCACAACTTGCTGTCCCAGAATTGTAATCTTGTGCCAAAAGTTTGAGAAAATAAAGTCTCGAGCGTGCTTTTGCTGCCCTGATATAAAGTCTCAGATTTCCGTTTATTGTGTAATGCTTATATGATCTCCTTTTTAGCTTGCATTGAAATTCAGTAGATGTATGTTGAGAAAAGTTTATTTAAGTATCTTTGTCAGAAAATCAATCTCGTCCATTTCTAACTCTCTTGCTCTGCGTTTACTTGAGAGGCTAGAAATGTCAATAGCGTAAGTTAGTTGTAGTTGTTAAGTTTCATTAAAGGGAAAACCTCAGCTGCAACATCTAGAGTTTTATAACCTTGTGTTCTCGCAGCTGAATCAAAAAGATAGGCAAAATTAGTTTTAGTTTACTTTCTTTATGCAAATTCAGCAAAATAGGGAGCTTCCCCTCTTAATTTGAAGAGCAGTTTACTGCACATAGCTGTCCATTTCCAAAACTGTTGAGGATCGAACATAGGAAACAGGTTTGATTTCTTCTTTTGATGTAGAATGTGCTGATTGTAGAACATTAATGGATTTCTATGTTTGCATATCAATGAAGGAACTCCTATTTGTAAGAGAAGAGGCCCGCCTCCAAGGGATGCGTCCTTTTGCACGCGGGCTTTCTACAGTCTAATGCCATTTGTTAAGTATGTATTAACATATACACACCCTTCTACATGCTGGCGGGTGTCTTTAAAAGGATTCCGATTTCAAACAAATGCAGAATATAAAATCACGGGAATGATCGAATTTATATGAATGCTCATAATTTGGATTTAAATGTTTCTGTTCGAAATATCATAGTATGTATGATAATTTCGATCACTTATGAATGACAATGATACTTGCATCACTGTCATTCATATCTGACCGAAGCTATCATGCATTAACAGTCCCTCTTAGCTAGGGAAGATATTTCAAGTCAAATAAGTCAATATATCACCTTCACATGTGATATGATATGTTTTCTCAAAGTTGTCAAGTCACATGACATTCTTCATAACACATGTTCATCATTTCAACACTCCCTCTTTAACTAGGAAGAATAACTTCCAAAAGTGATATCACCTAACTCGTGATATCAGAAGATATGATATGCTTCTGAATGTGTCAAGTCACATGACATTCTTCATACACATCTTCATTATGGTATGTGCACTGACATCAAGTCTCATGATGTCTACCATAATTCATGGCATATCCACAGATATAATCATCCACCATGATTACCTCTTTATAGATCACAATGATCTTCAGATATCAAGTCTCATGATATCCATCAAGGTATCTAAGAGATACTATCATGACATGTCCACAGATATCAAGTCATATGATAACTATCATGATAGTTCATCATTGCAGAGTCGTCACTTTACAATGTCCAATACAAGTGTTCATTATCAGAAAGATCGTCACCTTTCGATAATGTACACAGGGGAGTAGGCCCATAAAGTCATGGAGTCACACACATGACAAAAGAGTTTACACATTAAACATCTTTATATATTAGTACAATTTCTAAACAATTTGTATTTCAAACATAAATAACAAATTACATTTCAACCATACCAAGTTTCTTCCTGAAGTGCTCTACCTTGATCCGGGAGAGAGGCTTGGTGAGAATGTCTGCAGTTTGGTCATTTGTACTAATATACTCCAACTGAATCACTTTCCTTTCCACCATATCTCTCACATAATGATAGGGGATCTTAATGTGTTTAGATCTGTCATGAAAGACAGGATTCACAAAGAGCTTTATACAACTCTGATTATCACAATGAATAATCGTAGGATTCAAGGGCTCACCAAAGAGTCCCACAATCAATTTTCGAAGCCACACTGCTTCTCTTGCACCCATTGAGGCTGCAATATATTCAGCTTCTGTTGAGCTCTGTGCAACTGACGATTGTTTTCTACAAATCCAGGAGATCATAGCCGATCCCAGACTAAAAACAGCATCCTGATGTGCTTTTTCGATTATTTACACTTCCAGCCCAATTTGAATCTGAGTACCCATGTAGATCTAGTGGATCATTCTTATAATGAAGCCCATATCCAATGGTGCCTTGAAGATATCTAAAAATATGTTTTACAACCATCAAGTGAATTTCCTTTGGCTCTCACATGAACTGGCTTAGAGGATTCACTAGGACCTTCCATTTGCAGTAGGAGTGTTTTATTAACTGAGCTACTGGCCTCTTGTGGTCAGCCCATCATTAGTTCGGGTGTGGCTTATATCCAACACCCCCCCTTAAGCCATACTGCGGGTGCATGGGGCTCTTTAGATCCTGGGACCTGTTGTCATGGAGTTTCTTAATATGACACCTCATCTCAGTCTCAGAGATGAACAAGGCTTTCACCTCATATTTCTCTATCTCAAAGCATTACAACAAGTGAAGATGAGACTCCCTCTGAAACTCTAAGTACATGTATTAGCCTTCTGACCTCCTCATCCAAAATCGTCAGCAATACTTGCTTTTAGAGAAATGGTTTCCAATGCACACCTCTATAGAGATTTAGGGCTGTCCTCTTCAACCTCATCCTAGAACACTCTATACGGAACAGGTTTGCGGAGCTACCGATGTTGAATCCAGGTGACTGTCTCGTGCAATTCTATTTTCAGCAGCTGAAGAGGACTTTCAAGGATTTAACACTAGACCTTGCAACACTGCAACCTTCACTTCTTCTCAGTGAGTCACATAAATCCTTCTTGATTCATGCTTCAGATATTGCAAAGGAGAGTTCTGGAATTAAACTCCCTCTAGCTACCAACTCAGTCCCATGACTACAAGTTGTGATTCCACGCTTGATCGTTTCTTTGGTCGGCATGAATTCCTCACAAGATTCCTCTAAGCAATTTCTCATCACTTTCTAGCTTCTTGACCTATCCTGGAAGAATTTTAGAGAGAGATCACCAACAATTTATAACTATTCAAAGAAATGTCAAGACTAGGATCATACAAGTTTTACTATCACAGGTTATACATAAGAATTTATGAACAATATTAAAACATGAATAAATAAATCAACCTATAAGAGAAATATATCAAAAGTCAGAATGAAGGGATAAAGAAACTTATCTTTATTGAATTTTGATCTAACTCTATCTTCCATATTTTACTCCTCTCGAGAGTGCTAAACTCAACATAACAAAAGACAAGTTGCACAACTGCAGATTTCTTGAATGTGTTATGTAGTTAGCATGTAGAACCAACTCTCTCCAAGAGTTCAAGGCTCTATGCATCAGAGAATGATATCGATGTGACCAATTAATCACCATCAAAATTTCAATTCTCCTTTTATTTCAGAGTCACACTCAGAAATCTTCACAACCAGCATGAAATATCTTGCAATAAATGAAATCTTAAAAGGATCTTATGCTAGTGAGCACAATTCAAGAGAAACCACTATCTCTCTTTACTAATTACAAGATCCAAATAAATGATATAATTCAACAAACAAAGAATACTTATCTCTTTAAATATTCTGATGGATGCAATAATTTGACACAATATAGAACGTTGCTCTTGCGTTCAGATCAGTCCACCACCATCACCGCTTGAATACAGGCCCTTTGCAAAGTTAAATTCGAACATGGTCTTTGACCGTTCAAAATTACAATGCACTCCATTTTCAGCTACAATCCACTAGATTATGAAACAAATGCAGCATGCTTACTAGCACCACCCAGAGAGTTAGAGATGGATAAGATCATCACTCATAAAATTTATCAAATCTGCACAACTCAGTAGACTGAGTTACACATAGGAATATAAACAACAACAAAAAACAAATACTTATCTTGAAATTCGTCAAACAGTGACGAACTGTACTTTCTTTTTGAGAACCCATTCAGGATTTCACAAAATGCCTGATGTCGACAAATTGTAATGCACGCCTTCAATCTTTTCGAAACTCAGTCCAGTCATTACCATGACTTAGCAACAATTTCTTCCACACGACCACCTTAGGAATTCTTGTTTGTGTACAACGACTCTCAAACTGGTATGCAGATCCCGAGGATGTTGCATCATTGCAGCTTGGCACCCAGTCAAGCTCACATGGCTCCACCAGATCTGGATGTTCTGTTTACACCCCCACCAATGCCAGTGCTGGATAGAGATCACTAAGATGGCTTGTAGTGAATGTCCAGGTGAGTAATCGTGAATGACACAGTTCACCTTAGTCTACCCGAGATGACTCACTATGGTGATGCGATAGCCTTCAGGTAACATGAGACGCCTGGCAATATGATACGAACTAGTTGTTTCTACACTCCTGCCCACACAAGGATACTCGCATAAGCACGATGAAATGTAATAAGCTATCGCGGCCAGGATAGAATGACGGACAGTGACACAATCATAGTCCCGATCAGATTACGTGAACAGTGAACAAATATATCGACGACTTCCATTTGATTGTAGACTCCCGATAGTGCCATGAAGATTTCTTGCTGCGTCAATGAATATAACTCCAATCGCACATTTCTTGGCAAATGACGAAGAAGTCATCATGCTTCGATGCCGGCTTTAATAATGCTTAGCCGCTTACAATAAGAAAGAGTCTCTGTCTATTCTTCCCGTCTCTGCGAATAAGGAAGACTCGATTGTCTTTTGCGGCAAATACAATTTAGGGGCTCCAGCGGTTAATATTGCATTGACTATGAGAATAGACGACAACTTCCAGCGGTCGCTTTTATGCCTGAGATTACTTGTCAGTTTATATCGGCTCCAATGATAAGTTCGATACTTCTCCCGTTGCCTCTAATAATCTAAAACGTTGCTCGTCTGTACTGGCATAATAATTTGAGACATGACCATTCAATCTGAGAGTTTTAGTTCTCTTTATGCCTGACGCTCTTGCCAGATCGGTTCTTCCAAAGACATCGACTAACTCATAATAAATCCTTCAAATCCTGTTCTTCCAGTCCTCGCTCTGATACCATGTTGAGGATTGAACATAGGAAACAGGTTTGATTTCTTCTTTTGATGTAGAATGTGCTGATTGCAGAACATTAATGGATTTCTATGTTTGTATATCAATGAAGGAACTCCTATTTGTAAGAGAAGAGGCCCGCCTCCAAGGGATGCGTCCCTTGAGAGGACGTGTCCCTTTGCACACGGGCTTTCTACAGTCTAATGCCATTTGTTAAGTATGTATTAACATATACACACCCTTCTACATGCTGGTGGGTGTCTTTAAGAGGATTTCGATTTCAAACAAATGCAGAATATAAAATCACGGGAATGATCGAATTTATATGAATGCTCATAATTTCAATTTAAATGTTTCTGTTCGAAATATCATAGTATGTATGATAATTTTAATCACTTATGAATGACAATGATACTTGCATCACTGTCGTTCATATCTGACTGAAGCTATCATGCATTAACAAAAACGCATTCTAGAGGTGCGATTTGAAATGCCAACACAAGTAACATGCAACTTTATTTTGAGGTGCCATCCTTATGCACACAAAATTATATGTGTTTTTTCTATCATTTAGAAGGGGCTCTATAGTCTATTTTTAGTATGTGCATATTCCAGGTTTTGCTATTTTTAATTGGAGCTATTTATAGCTTGTGTTTTTTTAAGGTACATCTATTTTTAGCTTGCACTATTTTTAGTTGTCGTGTTATTTGTAATGATCTCTATTTATAGCCTAGAGTGAGCTATTACTAGATCATATGTTTTGAGATCTCTTGGCATGTGAGAGATGCAAGATTTTAAGTGTTAATTTGTAATAATTCCTATTGTTAGTTTAATTGGTAGTCGCATGATTTTAAATTTAGTTTTAATGGATAAAATTTTACAATAAAGATTGCATTGCATGCAATCAATTCAGAAGTTGGAATTGAAGCTCAATTTACTTTTTATTTATTTTCATGCAATAGCTTTGTAAATATTATAAATGTCATTTTACACTTAGATAGTTAATTGCTTTGTTGCTGAATTAATAGAGATATAGGTGGATTCTACGTATAAAATGTCCTTGAATCAGATTCTAGTTCAAGTTGCTTGTGGATTTGACCAAGGTTCAAAATTTTGGTGCCCACAATTGTCCTGGTCAACAATAGACAAACCTAATTGATTTCAATAGTGATGTGGCAATTCCAAATGTAGATGCGATTTTCAACGATTTTTTTAACTTAATCGATATAAAAACCCTAAGCATGTATTGTTTCATGAGTTTTATCCACCACAAGAGGGAAGAAAGAAAAAGGTGATTGCAAACTATGGACATGATTTTCCGTTTTTTATTCACTTGCTGGCTATTACTTGAATATCTAATTGTTTATCTCATTGCTCTCTAAAGATTGGCTACACGACATATGATGTGTTTGTCCAAAATTTCAAGCTCAAAATAGCAACTAACAGTTTTTTTTTTCTCATTTTAATTATTTTTTATGCTGTTCACTTCTAACTCTTTGAGTGGTTGACCACATTCCAAAATAGTGATACCATTAAAACTTAACATTCTATTCACCTACTGATGGCATTTTGATTCATAATATGAACACAGAAAAATGAAACCGTTGTTTGTGAAGCTGGACTTTGAAATGACATTGTATAAAATTCTAGACTACAATTACATTGTGTTGGTGGTTTAGTTTGCACCTTTTAGTGCATCACAAACAAATAGATGTGCAGTAGAATTGTTTTTTGAATTAGAAGGGGAAGCTCTTTGTAAAATCAAAACAAAATTACTATGAACAATATGTACATACAATCTACAATCTTTACAATGTTTTTTGGGGTGATATTGAGTATGCAATACAAACTAACTAAATAAGAACCTATTTTTTTTCTTTTTGAATTTAGAACACAAGGGAATTTTGCACATTAGCACTAGATAAAACATTTTTGTGCTTTTTGATTGAAAGAAATATTTGTAGCAACATGTTTGAGTTGTTCAACTAAATGCAAAGATTGAACAAGATAATTACACATATAGATTGAATAGATTAATTATTGAAAATATGATGGCTTTGGTAAAGTGAATGAAGGACTTTGTACAAAGCCATGATATCCAATTTCAAAAAGACTTGTAATACAAAGCTTGCAAAATTTGTCAAAGCTATTTGATATACCTCAACACAAAAAAAAACATCTCAATAGACACTTCCAAGCAAGATAAGTGTAATAAGCTTTATTGATTGAATAAATATTGAAGTTTGGATTAACGATCACAAATACTTGGTGAACAACAATTTTAGCAGGCTTGACAATGACCATTAGGAATCTAAGTGAAAAATAATACTTATTTATATTGTTTTACAAAGCTATTGCATGAAAATAAATAAAAAGCTAATTGCTACTTCTCTCAAGAATAATTGATTGCATGAAATGCAATTTTTATTACAAAATCCTATCAGCTAACTCTAAAACTATGCCATGCAACCTCTAGTTAAGTTGTAGATTGAATTTATTAAACTATGACTTAGTGCTCACATCTCTCTCATGGCAAAAGATCCAAAAATAGATGATCTAAAAATAGATCGCTCTAGGCTATTAATAGTAGGAGGCAAAAAATAATATGGGTTTCTTATGTTAAAATAGTGTAGTGGTTTCGATTAAAATAACAAATCCCAAAATATGCTATTTTCTTTGAAAAGGGTGATAGCTAAAACTAAACTTTGGATAATTTATGATTTTGTAGCTTTTACTTTTATCATGGTTAACTCTTTCAAAAACCTTGAAAAACCTACTTGGACATTTTGAATCCCTTTGATAGGCATGCATTTTTGATTTACATGTACAAATACACTATAAACGGTCTTGGAACTTGCATTTTTGATTTCCTTTGTATAGGTGTGCACTTCATCACTAGGTGCATGCTTGATAATTGTGATTTTTTTAATATCTATTTCTTCCTTTACATAGGTGTACCTATTTGCCCAAGTGTGCACCTGACAAATTTTCAAAGTTTGATGTAAGGTAAAATTTTTCTTGGTGAGATGCATACCATGACTCCTCACACACACATGTACATTGGCTTTGAATTATTGCATTTAACATTTGAGTTTTCCTTTATGAGGTGTTCCCTTGCCCCCAGGTGTGCATTTGATAATTAGGTTTTTTGGAAATTGAATTTTTACTTCATTGACTTGCAACCTTGCCCCTAGGTGCATGCCTATAAATTAAACATTAAATTTTCAAAATGAATGCCTCCTTTATGAGGTGCATTGCTTAGATCAAATGTGCTTGAAAGTTGGTGACAAGTTTTGACAAAAATTACTCTCTTTACATAAAAGGATTTTGCAATTCAATCCTTTTTTCACCCTTAATGAGGTATGTCCTTAGTCTCAAGTGTGCACCTATACATTGGTTGAATTTCATCCATCCCTTGTAAGGATATGCCCTTGTCTTGAGGTGTGCTCCTAAATATTGAGATAAAATTCTTGAAAAAATTTACAACCTTTGTATAGATGTGCCCTAGTCCTAAGGTGTGTGCTTGAATATTGGATTATAATCATGCCTCATGCTGATTTCCTTAAGATAGACGAGTCCAAATTCTTTGTCATGCACCTATGCTCTATCAACAAAATTTTGATTTTTGTGGCCCCTTGACAAGGTGTGCCCTCAACTCGTGACATATGCCCTTGTATTGGTATCAATTTTTTTAGAATTTTACAGCTTGTATTGTGGTGCACTCTTGTCATGAGGCACAGACCTATATAGGATAACAGTTTTAAAATTTGTTGACTTCATTACAAGATGCACCTTAGCCTCTTGGTGTGTGCCTTTGAGTTATCACTTTGAAGTTCAAAATATTTAGTTAGGCGAGTCTCCACCTTTCAAGCGCGTGTCTCTGTATTGCACTTCTGGACCTCATTTTTTGACATCTTTCATCCTCCTTTAACTATGTGATTTAGACCCCTGACTTGCACTTGTGTATAATGATATTGAACCAACTCTATTGTCAGGTGTGCTTGGCTCCCTTGGTGCATGGCTCAATATATTGACTTGTATTTTGAAAATCAACATCCTTTGGCTAGGTATGCGTTTGATTCCAAGTAGCACTTGTGAATGATGTTTTGAGTTTTTCCTTGAAAGATTATTTTTTGCATAGTCAAGCACTCCCTTGGGCAGTAGTTTTATCAAACTTCTCCTTTGAGAACTTCATTCCTCCAATTTGGAATGCTCAATTTCATGATCTTTTGAAGATGAGAAAAGAACAAAGGATGAAAAGACACAACAATCAAGACGAGTCTTGAAGGCTTTGCACTTAAAACAACTTGAAATTCCAAACAATACAATTTGTTTTGTATGTTTACAACACATTGAGTTGAAATTATTATACTGAATGTCAATGAACTAGATTGCAATTACACTAAATGAAACTGCAGACTGCAATTACAGTGAAGTATTTTTTGTATTTCATGAAAAAAATTTAAAATTTAAAATACTAAATTATTTCTTTTCTATATTAAATTTTATTTTTGATATAAACCAATATCAAATATCTAATTTATTACTCACAAGCTATCGAGTTAAAGTAATTGTTTGTTTGGATTCTTCATTCTATAGAACATATTGTTCAATTGTTTTTCAAACTTATTACAATGGCAACAAGTTCTAGTTTCATTGACCAACACTCCAAAATTGACCCAAGTTCACCTTTGAGGAAGCATGTAGAAATGATATAGTAGATTCCACGTGGCAAGACATAGGTTTGGATATGCAGCAGGTGTGGTTAATGGTATACAAGTTTTTATACTTTGATGAAAGCCCACTTGTGTGCCATTCTTGAAATAGAAATCAAAGCCTATCTAGGAAAGAATGGTGTACGTATGCCAATTCATAAAATAGTAGAATATATCAAATAGTAGGAGGAAGTAGATGCATGTGTCGTCTTTAGAACATAGCATTTTTTGAGAGGAACGGGGTCATAGAGGCCACTTGCTTCTCCATCTCATAGTGCTATCCTTGATGTTGTAGTATAGAGCCACTCATTTTTGAGTAGGAATGAAGAAGAGTTCACTAATGTAAAGATAGGAAGGGAACCATTAGATAAGATGTTTCAAAATGGTGTTAGAGAAATTTCTGATCGAATTATTGCAAGATGCCTCTATGTAAATGTTTGTCCTTCAATGTTTGATCAGCATATTAGCAAGATGAGAAAAGTAAACGATTTTCCAAAAGGGTACATGGGCCCAGGTTATGAGAAGGTGCCCAACACCTTATTGTCAAAGGAGGTCAAAAATATTGAAACTTCATTGGCTCCCATTAGGGCCTTATGGAAACAAAGAGGGGTGTCTATATCTTTTGATGGATGGAAAGATGCAAGAAATAGATCATTAATCAATGATTGCAATGTGTTTTAAACGGGCAATGTTTTTGAAAGCCATGGATTGTGAGGGGTAGGTAAAGGATGCACATTTTGTTGCTAACATCTTTATAGCACAAATTCAAAAGGTGGGTCCTCAAAATGTTGTCCAAGTCATAATGGACAACGCAAAGAATTGCAGAGTGGTTAGTGTATTGTTTGAGACATGGTTCTCACATATATTTTGAACACCTTATGCTGTCCATTTGACCAACCTCATGGTACAAAAGTTGGGTAGGAAAATAGATTGGATCAAATAAGTCTATGCTAAGGCCAAAGAGATCCAAATGTTTATCACAAACCACCACATGTTGCAAGCCATTTTTAAATCATTATTGTGATTGAAATTTGAATCTATTGAAGAAAATTGAAACAATGCAATTTTTAAATTTTATGTTTCACTTTAGTAATTTGTGTTTTAAAATTTAAGTATGTATTTTTCTTTGTTTTTTATTTTATATTTTCAGATAGGTTGTTGAGACCAGATTTGCATTCAATAGTGTTGAAGATAGATAGCTTCGGTCAGATATAAATGATGATTGCATTTATGCATCATCATCATTTATATCGAAATCTCCAAATACTAAGTATAGGTTTGCGATCTGCTTTGAGAAATATATAAAATGAGTATATTCAGATCGAACTATATCAAATTGCATATATATAAATTATGTTTGATTATTAAGAGGCTAATCGTCGGTTGTTATAGACGAAGGGACTAACATGAAAGACACGTCCGCTCATAGGACATGTTGATCATGAGACGTGTCTCATGAAGACGCGTCTCTCATGAGATACGTCTCCTGAAAGCCACGTCTCTTCATCTTGGGTGGTGCCCCTCCTTACCCATATTTATGGGTGATCGATTCCTCTATAGCAGATGATAGAAATCAATAAATTAATTTGCTCTTGAAGATCGAAAATCAACTACAAAATTTCAGACTTAGTTTTCATATATTCATTCAGACTTAGCTTTGATAACATCTTCAGTTTTCAGTTTATAATCTGATAGGTTTGATCAAAATTTAACAAATAGAATCATCTTCAGATGACTTGTGAAGGTGCAAGACGTGCTTTCTAGTAGGGTCATTAGCCAATCTTGGTCCATAT
Organism: Sequoiadendron giganteum; assembly: GCA_007115665.2. Classification (NCBI taxonomy): domain Eukaryota; kingdom Viridiplantae; phylum Streptophyta; class Pinopsida; order Cupressales; family Cupressaceae; genus Sequoiadendron; species Sequoiadendron giganteum. Next base: position 531,437,130 of record CM021105.1, read on the forward strand.
GGAAGCAATCCAATAACGAGAGAGCTACAATCACAAAAACAAATGATCCTAGATGACACATGGTGGGATTGCATGGAATAATTTTTTAGTCTCACCGAGCCCATCATTTGTATGATACACTTTATCAATATGGATTAGCCATGTTTTGGAGACATTTACCATGACATTGACTCAATGGTTGAGAAGATGAAGTCCATAATAAATGAAAAAGAGCAAGATTTGAAAGGAACTTTATTCAAAGAGGTGCAATCAATTTGTGTTGGGTGGTGGAACAAAATGACCACCCCACTCAATCTTCTTGCCTTTGTGTTGACTGCAAAATATTGTAGTGAAGAGATATTTGCTATGCCAACAAGGATGCCACATACCATGATGCATAAATCAACAAAGGGTATAGGAAAGCACTTACTAAACTCTTCACTAATCCTAATGCGGAGGATGTAGTTACAAGTGAGTTTGTTGATTTTGTAGCCTCCATTGGTCAAAGTGTTTCTCCTCTTTGTGCCAAGTTAGGAATGATGCTTATTCTTGGTGGTACCTCAATGGCTGTCAATTGCCACGCCTAAATTCTTGCAATCAAAAAATTACCGCAAGTAAGTTTATTAATTTTTACCTCATTCTTATTTTTTTTCATTTTAAAAATTATTATTTTCAAATTTGAAGTTTGATTTACAATTTATTAATTTAACAACTCTAACTCTCTCACTTTGCTTCAATAGATAGCTAGTTTGATTTCATCTCAACATAATTGGAGTACATATTCCATCTACTTAGTGAAGTGCAATCCATTGACAGAATGTAGAGGAGCTAGTGTATGTGCATTCCAACTTGTGTTGTCTTACAAAGATAATAAGTACAAAGAAGAGGCAACAAAGATGTGGGATGTAGACCCAAAGTGAATTGATTTGGATATTTTTGTTGTTGCATATTCTTCACCTTTTGAGGAGTTGAGTAGTCAACATACTTTTAGTGCGAGTGGCAATGGGGTTCATGTTGTTCTTCTAATCTTCTAATGTCAATGGTGATAATGATTTTGGTCTCAATGTTGACCAATACAATGCTTGTTACTAATTATTATTTTAATATTGAACAATGATTATCTATCATGACATTCAAATTTGACAAATTGATATTGAAAGTGTATTGAACATTCATGGGTCAATGCGTTTGACTCAAAAACTACACGGTTGAATCCTGATAGCAATATCATAATTTGACACGCTGTGGAAGAAACCTCCTACTTATTAATTGATGAGCTAAAGGGGCTCTATAATGAATGGTTCATAAGGAACAACACTTGCTGAAGGTTTTGCAAATGGGGTAGCAAGCTACGTGGGCTTAACCTTGGGGGAAACTCCATTGTTAAGCGCGCTTGAGCTGGAGCAGTACTGGGATGGGTGACCTCCCGGGACGGACCAATGCTTCACCTCTGTGAGCATCACCTAGATGCAATGAGTGCTAAATGGACCATCCATTATCATGAGAGATGGGTTCTTGTGAACCACTACTCATGATTCATGGGTCAATGAGTTTGACTCAAAAACTACACGGTTGAATCCTGATAGCAATATCATAATTTGACACGCTGTGGAAGAAACCTCCTACTTATCAGTGTATTGAACTTCAAATTTTGAAACTTGCAATATTTATGGTGGTTTTGTTTAGTAAATGCATCATATATTGTATTCAGAACTTAATTATGGCTTTAGGATGCACATATATATACATATATTATGATTTTTATATGTTTTTTGTATGGAGATACCTAGAACATATCCAACCCCCTCCAAAAAAATTGTTGTTCCTATCGAGACCCAATCTAAGAAGTGCAAAATCTTCTAAGTCTTGTACCTCTCTATTGCCTTGGCCTTTGTTGCCTATCATTAATATTCGATCTAAGAAATCCTTCAATGTGCACTCTTGGTCAAATTTGTGCTAAGTGTTGTATTTTGCCTCCCTTCACACCTTTGTTGTACCCCTAAGTCACAAAAATGCAAAACTCTTAAGTTTTAAGGGTGCGATTCTATGCCTCTTGGAAATGTCGGGTGTCCTAGCTTCGTTGTTTGGGTATTTGGTAATAAGCTTTTAGAATTTCTGTTGAGCTTTTGTGTTTCTATCTTTCAGGATCCCTTTTCTTTCATCCCTTAAACCCCCAACATCTTTTGTCCTATTCACCATGTCATTTGGCTAGTTTCCATAAATCTCACAATTTGTTTGCCTGCCAATGTTTCCCTTGATTCCCCAAATACCTTTGCTTTCATCCCCCTTGTTTCTCGCTGGTTGTATGTGTAGATAGCTAAAATGTATATTAGTTATAGGTCACATTAGTTATATTGTATAGTCGGCAAGTGTAATTATGACTTGTCGATTGTAATTATGACTTGTCGATTGATTAAAGTAGTTTTGGGTAGTTGTCGACGGTTGGAATTCCTTGGCAATTGTCGACAAGTTTAAATACTTCTCTTATATTCGGGAAAATGGACTACATTGTTGGAAGAGTTTCCATATCCTAATTTTGTATGAAGTGTTGATGTTATAGCTGTGGGAGATATCCTTCTCTCAAAATCAAAATAATAAATGATGAATAAATAATTCCAAGGCAAGTCGGACTTGCTATATATAAATATTATTTTAAATTTATAAGGCCGACCCAAGATGAAAAGTCGCCTTGGTTCTTGAATGAGGCCGACCCTTTGTGAAGAGTCACCTTGGTTGTGAAGAGGCACCTTACATTGTATATATAGAAGGTGATGATCATTTCATTTGATCATCAATCAAGTCATTCTTATTTTCCACATTCTTTCAAGAAGGAGCAGTAGACCATCTTGTAGCAGCAGATCGACTTCAAGAAGAAACATATTTATCTTTACATCAAAGGATAGATGCTATTAATTCATTGTATCAATCCGCCCTTGAGAAGGGTTTGGTTTTAAAGCAGTATTCTGCTCTTTTAAATGATATATATGAGATATATTTGTTGTTGGGTTTATTTTTCCTCGAGTAGGAGGGTTTTCCCAAGGTAAACTGTTGTGTTCATTGTTCATGTGTTGTGATTTCTGCTTATTGCACATCTGATCCTAAAACTAACATGGTATCAGAGTGGGTTTAGAAAAGGCCTGATCAAATTACGCAGATATGAATTTGAGTTATATTGTGAGGTAGTCGATATCATTGAGAGGAGGTGATTAAAGTAAAGGTTTGCCGCGTCGACAGATCCCAAGTTCATGGTTCAGTAGCTAACACCTCCAGATCGGGCAATAGCAAGCATTCAAGATCTTTAGCAGGAAGTGGATGACACCATCAGAGGTAGCGGGAGAAATTGACATTGTCATAGGAGCCATTGAAAGTCGTTCCACCATACGAGAGCCTGAATTTTTCTCTACCTGCACACGGAAGATGGGATCACGATTATTGAGAAGAAGTGATTAACAAAAGGATTGGCCGAGCTCCACTCTAGCCTTCTTCTAGGTCGCAATCTGGTCGAATACCATTCTCAAAAGCGCCTGGGAACTTATCGGTTACATTGTGGCATCCAGTATTGGGACCATAATTCCCTTGAATGGGCCAACTTGGGAAACGCACTACGAAATTCGTTATTCTGATCTTTGGTTCGCGTGGCTTCGTCTGTAGTGTTTCGAGTCTTTTTGAGCATTGGCGCCAATCTATTTGGAGGTCTAGTATCTCATAATTCTGTAACAAACATTCAAACTGGTTGATTATGAGATCATATGTTTGATGCTCTGCATGTCATGATAAATGAATTCTGGTTTTGCGATTTCATGCACAAAAATAGACTTATTTATACGATGCTCGGTTGACTGCCGAACTTTGAACTACAACTGTAAAGGCCATTTGGATCTAAGTATAGAGCTATTTGCCGTGGCATGGGATCCGATTTCAGTATGGGAATCGATACACATAAGGAAAGACGTCTTGGAAGATAGCCGCTAAGAGTTGAAGTCAAGTCAAAGACACAAAAAGAGACAAAACGTGATTTGGAGAATTATGGCAGCATTTCCTATTCAGGCAGATATCATATGTGAATCACAAATTCGTGAAAGGCAAAGAAATCAAATATATTAGGACACGGGAGCTGTTGGGATAAGTCGAATCAGAGGAACCCTGGACAAAAGGAAGTGATAGTAATTACGCGATTACAAAAGTCAACTCACATTTGCCATAGTCGGGGACTTGGCTCATATTGTATCGAGCATTTCAATTCATCTCTGGTGAGGGTTCGCTGGGTTTGAAAAGATAAGTGCAGACCTGAAAAGCATTTAACTGCAACACTTAAGGAGATTCTGATTTCAACCAGATAAGTATTTCATGTTTGAATAATGTTCACGAATTTTTATTTAGTTATTAATTCATGCTATAACATTGGGATAGTGAATCATGTATGCTTCTAGCATTGGTATTTCTCTTTAGGATTGTTGAGTTCTATGAACTATTATTAAACTCTCTAAAATGCTTTTAGGACGGACCGAGAAGCATAAGAGATTGCATTCAAGAGAAAAAGAGCTTGATGCATTTTGTGAGGAAGTCACACAAGCTGAAGAATGGAGACACATCTTGCAGCAATGGGACTGAGTTGGTGGCTGAAGACATCTCTTGAAGAGGAAGAACCCGTACAAATTGTCATTGCGATCAGTTTCTTCAAAGAGGAGGAAATAACATTCAGAGGGAGTCTAACAAACCAACAGAGGCAACCTTGGACAAGGAGGTTAGGAAGTTGATGCATGTACTTGGAGCTTCAGAGGGAGTCACATCATCTTGAAGATTTGTTGTAATGTATATTTCTCTGAGACAGAGAAATATGAGGTGAAAGCCCTTGTAGTGTATATTTCTCTGTGATGGAGAAGTATGAGGTGAAAGCCCTTGTTAGTGTATATTTCTTTGTGATGGAGAAGTATGAGGTGAAAGCCCTTGTTAGTGTATAATTCTCTGAGACGGAGAAATATGAGGTGAAAGCCCTTGTAGTGTATATTTCTTTGAGACAGAGAAATATGAGGTGCGAGCTCTTGATCATCTCTGAAACTGAGATGAGACGTCATGTTGATAGACTCCATGACGACATCACGTTGAGAGCCTCTGTGATGAATCCTTTGTATTTGTGTTTTTCCAACATGGGAGTAGCCATGGTGGACGTCATGTTGAGAGACTCCATGACAACATCACATTGAGTGACTCCGTGATGGGCACTTGTGCACATGTTCCTTTCCACACATGGGAGTAGCCATGGTGGACGTCATGTTGAGAGACTCCATGACAACATCACGTTGAGTGACTCCGTGATGGGCACTTGTGCACATGTTCCTTTCCACACATGGGAGTAGCCATGGTGGACGTCATGTTGAGTGACTCCATGACGATATCACGTTGAGTGACTCCGTGATGAACTCTTATTCACAAATGGGTGTAGCCATTCTGGATGTCATGTTGAGAGATCCATGACATGGATATTTGGAAGGATACCTTCCTAGCTAAGAGGGAGTGTTGATGTTATAGCTGTGGGAGATATCCTTCTCTCAAAATCAAAATAATAAATGATGAATAAATAATTCCAAGGCAAGTCAAACTTGCTATATATAAATATTATTTTAAATCTATAAGGCCGACCCAAGATGAAAAGTCGCCTTGGTTCTTGAATGAGGCCGACCCTTGTGAAGAGTCGCCTTGGTTGTGAAGAGGTACCTTACATTGTATATATAGAAGGTGATGATCATTTCATTTGATCATCAATCGAGTCATTCTTATTTTCCACATTCTTTCAAGAAGGAGCAGCAGACCATCTTGTAGCAGCAGATCAACTTCAAGAAGAAACATATTTATCTTTGCATCAAAGGATAGATCCTATTAATTCATTGTATCAATCCTCCCTTGAGAAGGGTTTTCTTGTAAAGCAGTATTCTGCACTTTTAAATGATATATATGAGATATATTTGTTGCTGGGTTTTTTTTCCCTCGAGTAGGAGGGTTTTCCCAGGGTAAACTGTTGTGTTCATTGTTCATGTGTTGTGATTTCTGCTTATTGCAAATCTGATCCTAAAACTAACATGAAGAGCATTGATGAATAAAGAAACAATTGTTATATCTTGTCAATTAATTTGTTGTTCTCTTGCTATTCTTCTGTAAATCAATCATGCATGTATAATTCAGTTTACTATGCTTTATTAATTGCATATCGATAGAGCAAGTAAACATTTGGTGCCATTGCCTTTCAAGAAGCTTGGTTAAAAGGTGATATAATGGCATAGGTTGTTGAAGAACCGATAGAGTCTAATTAAGAAAGAGAATAGGAACTCACCCAAGACTTGGTAAACTTGTGGGATATCTCAGTGAAAGAGCACATATGTAAAGAAGCCAAATGGAGGTGAATCCTACAAGAGGTTATTCGTAATAACTTGAGAATAAGTGAGAAAGTAGACATACTCCTCAATCATATGCCAAGACTCCTTGCAAGACATCTAATAATACTTCAAGACCTTCATGCTGAATGGGATTGTGAAGTACAAAGAAAATAGATAAGGTAGCACTAGGAGGACATAAAACATTCAAGTAAGATCTAACAGTTTAGAGCACAGAGACAACACACAATTTTACGTGGAAACCCTTGCGGGAGAAAACCACGGCAAAATATTGCTTATATATATATATATATATTCTTTCTTCTTCTTGTAGGCTCCAACCTACTAGAGACTCCAATCTCCACTTGACACAATTATAGGCTCCAACCCAGCAAGAGGCTCCAACCCCCACACAAACTGAGCTCAAACTCAGCAAGAGGTTCCAACCTCTTAATCCTGATATAGTATGCTTCTTCACACAATCTTCCTCTCACAAGATTGATTACAATCCACACAATAACCTTCTTCCAAATCTGATTACCATCCACACAATAACCTTCTTCCAAATCTGATCACTATTTCTGATTCTGTATTGTGTAAGTCTTTTCTTTTCAAATCAGGTTCACACACACAAATACTTTCTTCTCTCACAATTCGGATCACACACTTTCTTTGCTCACAAAACTGATCTAACTCATGCACGACTTCTTAACATAAAATTGATCATAACCATGGCATTATTTTCACATAATTTTCTGCCTTACTATCTGCTCAAATTCACTAACCATCTGCTCTTACTCTTCACATATATTCGTTATATATATTTGTATTTTACCCTGCATACATGGGCAGCATCTCTTCTTAATATAGATCTGAATTCCTTTTCATTTTCTGCCCCTTTATCTCTTTTCAATCTGCTCTTTTTCTCAGAAATATTTCATTAAAATTCTCATGTTGTATCCACTTTTCTTCTTACCTTTTATATGTCTTCAATAAGGGTAAAGGACATACTCTTTCACAATGGATACAACTCTTGGTTTAAGATGCAATTCTTCATTACAATCTCAATCACATCTCTTGGCACGAGATAACTCTCATTAAAACCACACACCTTTTTGTTAACAAATGCAACTCTTCCTTATCCCACACTAATCGCACCTTTTTATTTCTCCATTTATATAAGACAAAATTTGTCTCTATGTGGGATGTTTTTGTTCTCATGTGAGGAGCGCTCTTTTTAGGGGGTCGGCCCCATAAATTATGATTAATTTTATTTATCAAGTTAAACTTCCTTTTAAAAGAGTCGCTGCTTCATTAGGAATATAATTGATGCCGTAAATGGATTTAATAGTTGTTTTTAATCGCTACCCTTCCTAATCTTCATCGCTGACATTTAGAACCATATTAATTGCTGCTGTTTTGTATTAACATTCATGCTGCACTTCATAATATATATTCTGCTGTAATATATTAGTCGATCTCATATTTATATGTGCTCTTAGAAATAATAATCGTTGTTATCTTTAATTTTGTCGATGCACATTAACAACCTTTAGTCGCTGCTCTTTAACCTTCATTGTTGCATTTATGATTGCTGTTTATTCATTAGATTAACTAATAATACGATCTGCCTTGGATGTGAACAACGATTTGTGGCCTTTGGCCTTCATAATTTCATGCAATTTTTAGTATCAATATTATGCCCTTCTCGCTTTCAACATCAATGACAATATTCTTGGATAATGAATTCTTTCTACAGTGACTTTAACAATCTTGTCCATACACTTTGACATCAGTGACAATTTCCAACAATGTCGTCCATATGCTTTGACATCATTGACAATATTCTAACAATCTCCACAATGATCTCTTAGACATTAATCTCCCAACAATCTCGGGCTTTGACATTAGGTATAACAATCTTGTTCATGTGCCTTCTTGACATCAATGACCACATGTGTATGCACCTTTGACATCAATGACAACAATTTCAACTCAAAGAACTCTTGGTAAAATTAGAAAAGGAACTAGCAGACAATGTCAAGAAGAGATGGTTCATCAAAGGTCTCATTCCCTCACTACGAAAGAAAATGGAGGGAGTACCACCATCTTCTAATACATAAGCATACAATTGGGTCATGGATATAGAGAGTGCACACAAAATGTCTTCATTTGACAAAAGAAAAAAGAAGGATGATGAAGTTTGAATGATCCTAGCTAGAACAAATTAGGAATGGTACAAACACTCCTAAAGGACATGCTCCAAATGATGAAGAATTGAAGGTAGAAAAATAGAATAGTAAGGAAAGCAAAGATCTTTGGTGCATAAAATGTAAATGCAAAGGACATATTAAAACAAATTGTCCAAAGAAGTTATTTTGTGATATATGTCAGCTCCTAGGCCAGTCAAGTAAAGAATGCCCATATAATTTGAAAACCAACAAGTACTCTTCATGCAAGGCAAACAGTCCACTCCTCCAAGTACATTGCTAAATGCATCATCAGGTGGATATTGAAACAAAAGATCTAATAATAGATTCAACATCAATAACAGTGGAAGTAGTTGTCAAATATAATATGGCTCAAAAGGATGCACTATTATATAATGCAAACAATGCAATGAGTGGGGGCACTTTGTCAAAGATTGCTAAAACAATCAAAACAAAGTAGAGCTCTTGTGCAAATGGTGTGGACCAAGAGACCATGATGATATTGAATGCCCAAATAAAAAGCGACCATCAACATGATTGATATAGAGCGAAAAACTATGGATTTCTAGCAATCACAAGAGCGCAAACCAAAAAGGCACTATATCCAAACCCACATACGGAGAAGGAAAGACTCCATGATGCAAAAGCTGAAGTGGAGTAAGCTATTACAAAGGGATGATGATGCTTTAATAGGAATGCAAGTTTTTCCATGAGAGTATAGTCGGATAAAAATATTTCAAGGCAAGTATTGCAAACTAACATACCCATCAAGATGGCAGATCTTTGCAAATCATGCCTCAATTAAGGAGTGCAATTACTGCTATAATAGAGAGTAACCGAAGAGGAGGAATTGGCCAAGAAAAAGGCGAAGATGCAATAGATGAACCCTCATTGTGTTGATGGCTAGTATGGCGAAGAGACTTGTTGTAGTACACATGGAAATCCTTAGGAAGAATCTAGTGAACACAATCATTGATGAAGGATTGAGAGTGAATATGCTTCTCCAAGATACATGGAAGAGCCTCGAAAAACCCAACCGCTAGCCACTAACCTTCCAATTGGTGGGTGGCGATCAAAAAGGAATTAAAGTGTTAGGGGTCTTAATGGCCCAAAAGGTAGTAATAGGAACCTAGTCATTTCTCTTGAGTTTCGTTATTTCCTTACATTTAAAGATGCTTTGTTGGGTTGAATATGGTTGATAGTAGCTAAAATTGACCATAATTGGAAGAAGAATACAATATCTATCGAAAACAAAGGAAGAAAGTATGTAATAGATTTGATGAGTCATGTCATGAGTGAAGAAGCAACTTCCTCGGATTTAGACTTAGATTCAAGAGAAACTCGAGCAGAAGAAGAAAAGGGTCCTATAGAGCCAAGTGATGGAGTCTTAGATCTACAACATTGTTTTGAAGATGAAACAAATTCTGTGAGCAAACTATTTCATTGGTAATTAGAAGACTATGAGTTATTCCAGCCAAAATGTAACATGATATAAATCATGAGCATTGGAGAGAATGAGAAAGGTAATAAAATTGTGAAAGAGGACAGTTTGACACCAAGTCATACATTTCCACTTGAACATGGGGAATAGAAGGAAGAGAATGCAAGGTTAGACAAGATGTTGGATATAAACTTGAGCAAAATAAAGACCTAAAATATGAAGAACCTCCAACCTAAAAATTGAATTTTGGAGAAGAAGGAAGTGCAAAAACCATAATGGTTGGTGATGATTGGAATCTAGTGCTTAAAAATGCAACAGTCAAAATTTTCATGGAATATAAGGGCGTCTTTGCATGGACTTACAAGGATCTTAAAGGAGTACCACTAGAGTTATGTTTCCATCAAATTCCCTTAATACTTGGAGCACAACCAGTAAGAAAAAGAACTTAGAGGATGAATAGAAATTATGTGGAAAAAGTTTAGGAAAAATTAAAGAAAATGCTAAAAGCAGAAATTATATTCAAGGTGGAAACTAGTGACTAGGTATCAATCATATTCATCTCATTGAAGGAATGTGAGAAAATCAAAATATGTTTAGCTCATGTGAGGAATGGAGTTTGTGAAAAGAGGAGAAAATATTGGTGTGACAAACATCTTTAGAGAATTTTTTTGAAGCCCATATAGTTAGTATTGAAATATAATGGTTGTAATGAAATCAAACCGGGCAAGTTTAAAATCATGTCACTAGGACCATTTAAAATTTGAGAATATTAGTGAATGGGTCCATAAGGGGAGAGAATTTAGATGGAACCTTTATAAAGGATGTTGTAAATGGTTTCAAACTAAAAACGTATAAGGTGAGTCAAGAAGCCTAGATAGTAGTAAAAATTATAGATTGGGAGGAGACGAGTCACAAAGAATTGAATGAGAAAAGTATGGACAAGAATGAAGAAATGAAAGGAAGTGTAGTAGCCAAAACACACCCACACTTAACCAAATGTTTGTTTTGTCCACCTATGAAATGGAATAAGATATATGGGAAATGGCGAATACATCTGCTTTACTCTGGTGTATGTTTGGGGTATATTAGTGATGACCTTCCTTTGGGAGATGTTAAATCAATCGTTTAGAGGCGTAAGCATTGAAGATTTTGATGAACCTATCGACGAATATTAGATTTTCTTTGATAGATACCCATTCCTACTTCCGAGAGAAGAAGTTGCTCCAAGTCTCTGTTCAATAGAGATGGTAGAATGCTCACTTGTGGTGGAACGATTTGGATATGACCAAGCCGTTCAAGAGTTTGTGACACAATTTCACTTGACAAGATCCTACACACCACAAACATTCATAACATAAAAACCTAGAGTTTAACTATACACTAATCTCTCAGCAAATCCATCTGTATGGGGCAAAGAAATAACAGGGTGCCAACAAAAAGAAGGGGCAAGTTTGATCGATTCTTAATGAAAATTGGAAGGTAATGAAAATAATGAAAGTATGACCCAACCTAAGATCATTGAAAAAAATTTCATATTAGAATATGCAAGTACATGTACTAATGAATGCCATAAAGGACCTTACTCATGTTGTATAATGTGGCATAAAATGGAGGTAAAAGTGGAAAATAAATTAAATTTGGGGGAAAAAGAAAAGAAAATTATTAGAAAGAGGAAAAATTAGAAATGAAAAAGAGAAAATAGTATATTGAAAAAATTAATAAGGGGAAAAGATTTTTATTTGGAGTGGAAGAAAGAAAGAAATTTTGAAAAATAAGAAATGAAGATCTAATCACCCCAACCATACAACTCATACTTGGCACTATACGACCATTCAAAGTACACTCTACCCCTATTGTACATCATCCTTTGCCTATTGTATGCTAGTCATAATAGCAGTTCTTACTGTACAACTTTGTATTATTTTCACTATATGACATGCGCCTCTATTGTTCGTACGATCTACGTTCTTTGTGAAGACGTTCATCACCATATGGCCTAATAATTACCCCACTATACTATACTCTCCTTCCATTGTATGGTGCCCTCCCCTCTCCCAATTCTCTTTCATACGATTCTCACAATTGTATGATCTACGTCACAGTTTGCTCCCAACATAATTGTACGAATTGTATAGATGTAGTACAATCCCTCCTTGATCTTGCTGTACCACTCCCTTCTGTGCGATTCCTTTTGCAATTACTTACTGCACAATCTATACTTGTTGCAGCCATACATGGTTTTGTTGTATTGTTGTTGTTAATAGTAAGATTGCCTAATTTCGCCGTATACGTTAGTCTTTTTGATTGTGCCAATTGGTTTGCATCCATTTGGAGAACATTTTGCTTGGTATGGACATCTTTACTTGTATGGGTCAACAACACAATACAGTTTCAGAGTAGATGGAAGCATGTTTACAGTTAGCATGCTACTAAAAGTTAGAAATTTTTATGACATACATTTTCTGCAACCAATAGCAGCAACAGTACGACATAGGAGCCAATAATTCAAAATTAGTTGGAATAATGAATTATTTGAGTTTGGGGATTTCACATATAATCTTGACAAAGAGGTAGTATCATATCTACCTCAACACTTTATAGTACAAAAGATTCAATAGTTATAGATCATGGCTGAGAAAGGGAAAAAGATTGCTGTAGATAGTGAAGTAATAGGTAGCTTGGTGTACAAACTGAAGATTTTAAAAACATTAGTAAAAATGAAAGGGAAGAGGAAGCAATGAGAGCAACAAACAAAGGGAGAAAACATAGTAGAATCTCTTACCTGAGAGTTTGACAGCTAGAAAATGCCAGCTATGGTGGGCAAATAGCCTTGATGATCACCTACTAAAGGATTGTAATGTCCCCATTTTTACGACATGTTCTGTGAGTATTGGCCAGTTTCCAGGGTTTTCCGTAGGCTTCCAGGTGAGTTGGGAGAGTCCCAAGATCCTTGGAGGATTTGTGTCAACATTTTCAGAAGAGTATACTGATGTTGCCAGTGAGGTTTTGTGGGTTTTTTTGGGTTTTTTCTAGGCTTGGTTAGCAAGATTGCTATTTTTAGCAGTGACTAGTTTTAGTAACTTACTATTTTTAGTAAGTTCCAGTGTGATTCAGTTTGAGCTAGTTTGGAAATTTGACTCACTATTTTTAGCAGTTTTCTATTTTTAGTAAGTGCTATTTTTTGCACTTGGTCTTGGCAGCAGTATAGTGCAAGGTTTCTAGTTTTGGCAGTGATGAGTTCAAATGTTTTTTGGAGCAATATTTATTCTCTATTACTTAAGTCTTCTAAAAAGGTAACTTTATGAGTTAAGTAAAAGTTCATTTGTGATCCCCTTGTGCTCAATGCCTAGGCACTGGTCACTTAAGTTGTTTTAAAAAGGAAAATTTTTATTCCTAAGGTGGATGCCTAGTTGAGGAGATTAAGTGGAAATAAAGTTAAATTAAACATTTCCTCTTGGCGATGGGGCGTCCCTTTTTGGAGGGAAAAGAGATTTGAAATTGAGTGCCCTAACTTCTATAAAAACCCACTTTGAGCTCTCGTTTGCATTCATGCTAATGATGATAATATTATGCTGTCGGATTGGAACCTAAGAGCTATTTCCTAAATCTTCAGTGGACGAAACCCCTCTTTAGGTTGCTGGTTTTGGATTTGAAAGATAACCCCTAGCTGGTTGAGTGTGATTGCATTCAAGAATCATCATTGAGCTTACAGGCAGAGTATTTAGATTTTGGTTTGATCATTTTGATGTGTTAGCATTATGTTTGATGCGATCATTATTCATGATATTAGTGAAATTTTGGAGTGTTGCTGATGGTTTTTGTAGCTCTTTATATCTGGCCGTACAATTTGAAGTTTCCTGGTGAAGCCCTAAGCAGGCTGTACTACCTTTATGCTCATGCTGATTGGAGGGTTGGAGATCTTTTTTTGGGCATTGGCTTAAACATTTCCTTGACTTTGGGCGACGAAGTAGAGGAGTTGGCAGATTGTTTGCTGGAGTTTCTGAATTTTTAGAGCTAGTCACCCTACTTGCTGGCCTTACTATGCTGGAAGAGGGATGTGAGGGTCTCTAGGGGTAATCACCCCAGGTTTGCAGCATTTTGGAGGTTCCTTGGTGGTGCCTAATCCTTGCTTGGCCTTTGCAAGTCATTCCGGAGCAATCTTTGTTGCTTTAGAGGTGCTCAGTGGGTTGCATGTTGTGTGTAGACTTGTGGTTTGGGGTGTTTCAGACTTGTCTTTTTCATATCAGACCTGCTGCAGCAACTTTTCAGACCTGATACAGTCCTTATGGGGTCATATGGTGATGTATATTGACTCTATTTAGAGTTGGATTACTTATTTCTTCATCTAACATCTTGGGAGGCATACCATTCTGGTAGCTTGCTGTTTGAAGTGTATCAGACCTGCAATTTATATGACTTGTATTGCTGCTGTTCAGAACAATTTCCAGACCTTAGGGTGCCTTTGTTGAGGTATACTTGCTCATTTTCATCAGGGGTCAACTTATCTTGGTGTTGATTCACTTGGGGAATCTCATTTCAGCTGGATTGTTTGTATTTGGGGTGTTATTTCATATTCCTATCTCATTAGTAGCTGGATTGTAACTGTTAGTATCATTTGTACTGAACTCACATTGTAACATTGATTTCGTAGTACCATTTATTGATTTTAGCTCTTATTTGGTTTTGATATAACCCTATTGAATAAGTGGCATCTCTATTTTCCCACTGAATAAGTGGTGTGATTTTATATGCCATTGAAGAAGTGGCTGCTAGTATTACCCCACTGCACAGGTGGTCTTGTTTGCACTCACCCCTGAAAAGCGAAAGAGTTCTTTACTTTCAATTGTACCCATTGCACAAGTGGTTTTTTTTAGTACTACTCACCCCACTGAACAAGTGGTATCTTTCCTTTCAATGGCATTACAATGTAAACCTTACACCGTATGCTCTCACCTTGCCCACATTGGGATTTGGGTGATTAGAAAGTGAATGGTAGTTGATTTACAATTGATTATCTTTGGTTATATTTCTAATGCTAACCAGCTGCAAAAAGTTGTTGTACCCAAAATAAATTTTTTGCTTCATTAAGGAATTTTGATAAAAATGGTCAAAATCTTGTAAAATTGTCATCAAAAGTCAAAAAATAGCAGTTTTCTATTTTTAGAAATTTCTAAAAGAAAAATGGATCATGGGGTTATTCTGGGTTTAATGTCAAGAGGATGCTCCTAAAATTTTAATTATTTTGAAATTAGGGTTTCAGTCCCCTACTTTTAGAAAAACCCTAAAAATAGGATCTTTTCAGAAATGACTCAAAATAATTTTGATTGCTTAATTTTTCGTCACGATCACACTGGTCTAGTTAGAATCATCAAAAAGTTAGTTTTGCTTTGGTGGGTCTATTTCACTTTTTAAAAAGAAAAGTTAGGACCTCCGAGGTCATCAATGGAGGATGGCCAGATACTAGGCGTTAGAAGCTAAGTCTCAAACTGTAACGACCCGGTTCTACGTAATTTTTTTTTTTTCTTCTTAAACTACAACTTAAAACATAGATAACATGCTTATGAGAAAGTAATTAAACTACTCTTTGCTTTTCATTAACAATAATAAGATTCATGCTAACTAATAAAATGAAATCTTTTTCCTTTCATTTAAACAAGACAACATATTTCAAATGACGAAACCATTCTTTTCCAAATGAACATCAGAAAAAATATACATACGTGCACACACATAGCTCGATTGAGCTTTTTGAACTAATAGTGGTAAGAAGGTCTAGGAATCCGCCTTTCAATTCTCGGTGCCTTAGTAGCCTGGTAAGGAGGAGAAAATCACTCGAGCGCTTTTCCGCCAACCACGGACTTATAATGCAGTCCGCCGCACATCTATCGTTCGATAGATAGCCCTACCTTCAACAAAGAGATTGGTAGGGTAACCGATACTGTTTACCAATTGAGCATAGTGGTGTGTCCTACAAAACTAGAACTTGCTATTTCACAATCCCGAACTAGCTTGCTTTAAGGATCACGATGAACTGACAGTGTAGTCTCAACTATCTCACATCTAAGTGGATGTCGTACATTTCACTACTTTCGCCAAAGTGTTCTCATTCAGTACTTCGAATGAAGGTCATCTATCATATACACTATTCAGGGTTGATTTGACTTAGGACTATCTTACACTACGCGTAGGTCATTTGTCCTTCATTGGGTAATCCGTACCCCAGACATCCTACATCAAACTAAACTTCTAGAAATGAAACAACATAACAAGTAATCATAAATTCCCTTCCTTTACTGGACATCTTCATCCTAAGAGTACCTCAAGCTGTCTAAGTTAACCTATTAACTTAAGTTGTGGTTCGTTACTTGACTTAATGCCTTCATTTCCATCCTAGTATTTAGTAACTAATACAATCATATTCTCCAAATATAGAGATCATACAAATAAGCAATAATACTAAATGCATTGTCTACCTTTCAAGACAGATAAATATTCTTTTAAACAACCATGCATTACATATACCTTATTTACTTAATGTATCTTTTAGACATTCAAAATGCAAGCTTTATATAACAGCATCATATTATATTTGCCTAACATGTCTTTACAGGTTCTAACTATAAAAGCAAAATAATACTTCAAAGGTTTAGCATGATTTCTTATAAAAATCAAGAAGAAATGAGAACAAGATAATCATGCCTGTAAATTAAGCTTCCATAGATGATGATGATGGTCTTTCTGCAGTAACTCAGGTAGCAGAGTTTTCCCTGTTCTTTCTCACAGTAGAACACTCTTTCCAGATTTGGCTCACACACAACAAATTGATGATTCTACTCAAATGATGGTTACTCACAACAATGATGAATTCTTCTCAGAATATAGGTTACTCACAACAATATGATACTTCTTAGAATATAGGTTACTCACAGCAAATGATACTTTTCAGAATGTTGGACACTCACAGCAAATGATACTTTTCAGAATGTTGGACACTCACAGTAGAATGTGAATTCGTATGAATTGGTAAGGAATTGTTAAATATTCGCAGCAAATGAAAGTCTTTATATAGAACTCAGAAATGCAGCGCATTTCCTTATGAAATTGACAACACATTCAAGCAGACTTATTCAAAAGGCACTTGGCGGGTTTCCAAGCCCTAACTAAGCAATTTCCTTAATGATTTGACTTGCTTTATTGACAACATTATCAGAATTTTTCAACCATTCATTAAAATTCGCCACTTACAGGTGATTCCTAAAAAAATGGCGCTAGCAAGAAGGTGATTCACCTCACTGGAAAAAGTCTTGGTTAATTAAGCAACAACAACTATCTCATGGCTGCGTCTCCCTGTAGATTCCTTCTCCTTGGTGAAGCGCTCTTTGCATTGTCGCGCAGTTCAGTTTCATCCGCCATTTTCTTTTCACGGGAAACTCACAAATATTTTCAAACTTGACTTTATAAGTCCAAAGTTATGCATCGATTATTTCTTTTTTTTTAAAATTTAGAGAAGCCTCAGCTATTTCGAATTTACTCTATGATGGAAATAATTAAAGTCGATTTTCTTTATACTTGGCAATATTTGATTTCCAAATATACATGATGAGAAAAGAGTAACAATAATCTTTGTTAATAAAATGACATACATATATAAATTTATTAATATTATATTTATTTATATACGTATTAAAGTAATTAAATAATTACATAAATATATATATATGTATTTTTATTACCTTAAGTAATATATATATATATATATTTATTTATTTTTATTATTTTTACTTTAATATGTATATTTACTATATAATATTAATACGTATATATATAAGTATTTACACGTACATGTATACGTATACGTATATATATGTATATGTATATGTGCATATATAACTCCTGCATAACATATCGTTAGCCAGTTTGTTATTTCCGATATGTCTATATATGTATCTATACATTTATACATATACGTGTAGATGTAAATCAACAGGCAATAATAAAATAATTTATTAATATCCTTCATGCTACAGGTGATGTATATACCTATACATACATAGCCTAATTACTTGCATTCAAATACAATCCGTTGTAATGAACTTAGTATAATGAGACAGTCAACAGATAAACATCACTTACAAAAGGTACAAAAGAAGACACGACTCCTAATGCCAGTCTATGACTATGGATGACTTATCTAACTCAACTGATTCGGTTACTCACTCTATAGTGAAGTGTGTGTATGCTCAGTTAGTACACATTATCGGTTAACCGACTAAGCCCCTCTCCCAAGTGATATTTTCCCTCTGCCTAGAGGAATGGTACCTATACCTGCATCCACTGACATACGTCCACGGAAGTCAAATGTTCACAACATAACAGTATAGATACAACATTTCACAAGTTAGAATTTTAACGATTCTATAACTTAATATGTATTATTTCATCAAGAATAACATCTATTGAAATACATTAAAATGAGACAATCATTAAACGTAACAATACTCAGATTTGACAACAAGATACACATTTTATTCAAGCATTGAGTTCAGATTACAATCTTTCGGCCCTATGCAATACTATTACATAGCAGCTTACAATTTGGGGTGTAACACAAACCCTGCACAAAATGATCTACAACCAAAGTTGTTCAAAAAATGGTGAATGGCGGAGGGGTTTTTGAAAAGTTGAAAATTGCGAAAAATAAACTAAGTCTGGAATGTTGGACACTTCGCAGATCACACACATGCAACGACGAACGCAGTCAACACATCAGTAGCGGTGACCGATGTAGTAGACAAACACGTGAACGACTGGTGTTGGTGTTGCACGTGAACGACGAGCGCAGTTGGCGAACTGTAATCGCGATCAACACAGTCAATAACAAGGTGAACACGAAGTGCGAGGAGGATGAAAACCATAAAAAAGTGGTTAATTTTGGAGCACAAAAGCGCCTCTGTTGACCAGGGGTGCCCAAGGTTTCAAGTAGTTAGAAGTGCTTTAAAGGTTTGCAGCTGCAAACAGTATCTTTTCCAGATCTGAGCAGGCTTTCCAACGAATTTGATAGCAAGTCCAAAGGAGTCTTCAAACACCACGAAATGTAGATTGTGTGAAGACACACCACAAAAAATGAAAGGATCATCATGTTCTTGAAGAAAAAGCGCCCCTGCTGGCCAAGGGCGCCCATGAATTCAAAGGATCAAATGCACTTATCAGGGTTTGCAGTGTTGGAGGTCTTCTTCAGAATTCTTCCAGCTTCGCAATGAATCCAGCATCCAGTTCACGGGACCTGTCAGACGCCCAAAAACGAAGATCAAGCGGGAAATGCTAAAAGTCAAGAAACTCAAAATTGACCAAGTCTAGAGCAAAAAAGCGCCCCTATAGACTAGGGGTGCCCATAATTTTGAAGCATCAATTTCAATTTTTAGCTTTCATGACCTCCAGCAGGTCCTCAGATTTTGTCGGCTTCGCGATGAGTTCATCAACAAGTTCATTGGGGAAGTCAAACATTGACAAACGAAGATCAAATTTAGGTGTTTTCATCAAAGAAACAAAGTGAAAATTATACCTTTTGCACACAAAAGCGCCCTTGTTGGCCAGGGGCACCTAGAAATTTGAGCCCTTAGAATCAACTTTCAAGATTTGCAGAACCAGTCATCCTTTCTGGAATTCTTCAGGCTTTCCATCGAATATCTTAGCTTGATCATGAGATCCATCAGTCGACGACAATTGCGGTTCGAAGTACGAGAGGTGCAAATTGAAGAATTTGAAAACCACTTAAAAAATGGTAACATTGGAGCCAAAATTGCCCTTGTTGACCAAGGGTGCCCAAATTTTTAAGCCACCAAAACCAGTTTTTTAGGTTTGCAGCTCCCAAGATGATCTTCTTAGATTTGATCATGCTCCATAGTGAATCTGTTAGCCAGTTCATAGGACCTATTAGTTATCCGGAATCAAGGATCAAACAGAGGCGTTTTATCATAAGAAAAGATGAAAATCTTCAAAAATTTACTAACTTTGGAAAACTTGGATGCCTTATCTCAAAGTGGGCCCAAGTCAACTTGAGTTAAAGATTTTTGAAGACTTTTCTCATGCCTTGGCTACCCAAAGTTTTAGGGAGTCCCCGAGTTAACTGATATTTGCATCAAATGACTCTTAAAATTAGGGTTTTCGCAAGTTAACTGATGCTTCCACCTCCAAAGTTTGTTTATCAAGCATTTGGGCATCCTTTTTCATTATTCTTGTAGGTTGACTTCAAATGCCAAACATAGAATTTTCTTCTCTATGAGATTTGAAGGATCAAACAGAAGGGGTTTTCAACATTCTTCATATTTTCGAGTTTAGGTTGCACAAAAGAACATCTTTTCATAAGGCATTTTTCTAGGGAATCAATTTTCAGAGGCAACATTTCATGGTTTTCAGCTTTTGACGATTTGGGTTATCTTCTTTTTCAACAACTTTCCTCTATCTTAGGGTTTCTCACATGTTCAACGAAAATCAATTTTTTCAGAAATTTGACTAACTGGGTTTTTCCAACACAAAATTAGCCACAAAACCCATGTCCTAGATTTTTTCGAAAAAATTACACTACTGCCTCCGCTTTTTAGGGTTTCTAAAAAAATCATCTTTTTCAAAAATGATCAATTTGGGTTTGTTCAACATTTAGGCGCCTACAAAACCCATGTCTCTGAATTTTTCTGGGAAAAAATTGCCTCGTTGCTTCTACCTCTGAGGGGTTCTTATCTACCTTTTTCTGCCATTCAATGAAGCTATTTTTAGCTTTTATGCAGAACTTGTCCTAACATATCTATGTTCACAGTCAAACTTCACAGTTTCATCATGCAATACTCTTCCATTGAGAAAAATGAAGAAAAGCGTTATAAGCATAAAGCTGCAGAAGAAACATAGGTCATCACTCCAGTTACAGAGCCGCCAAAGTTGCTGACAAGCAGTGAATTGACAGTTGAGGCATGTGACGATTCTTCAAGGATAGAATTTTAGATCAGTAGTTAACTTGACGCCTTTTCCAAATTAACTGACTGTCCTCTTTTCATGCATGTCTACCCTTAGAGATATTTGTTGTATAGTTGGATTCTTTCTTTAGTTTTAGATTAGTTAACTGATGTAGTCTTTCCAGTTAATTGTTAGTTATCTTTGTTTAGACATAGGAATAAATCTTGCTGATTGGCAAGATTGATTGTTAACTCAAGGAGATTTTAGGGTTCCCTACTCCTTGAATGTATATAAATAAGAGCAGCCTTTGCTCATTATTTCTTAACCGTTATTACTATAACAAAATTGCTAAGCCTTAGTGCCTTAAAGATTTGCTAGTCAATATCTGTTCACTTTGTTCAGTGTAATTTGGTTGATTGTATATTTTATGTTTGTCCTCTTGATACAATCTGCTGTTTCGAATGTGTAATTATTGTTGGAGTTTGAGGAAATAAATCTTGTGCCGGAAGTGCTTTGATCCAAAGTCTCAAGATCTTCCAGTATTGTTGTTTTTATAATCTTTATGTCAATCTACACCTCAAAAGTACAATGAGTCTTTGAGGGAATTTTAAGATCAAGTTTTTCATTTCATGTTTTGTTTTTATAATCTTTATTTCAGCCTACAACTCAAAAGTACAACGAGTCTTTGAGGGAATTCTAAAAGCGAGTTTTTCATTTCATGTTTTGCTTTTATAATCTTTATTTCAGCTTTCATCCGAAAGTACAACGAGTCTTTTGAGAATAAGTTTGTTTAAGCTTTGTGTTAACCAAATCATTCCCAGTTTACTTCTAAATCCTCTTGCTCTGAATTTACTCGAGGAGATAGAAGCGTCATTAGTTTAGGCCTAGTTGTAGTTGAAGTTACAAAACCAAAGAAAACCTTAGCTGCAGCTCAAAGAGTTTTATAACCTTGTGCTCTCAACTGAGATAAAAAGATAGGAAATTAGTTTAGTATTCTTTTTACGTATAATCAGCAAAAGAGGGAGCTACCCCTCCTAATTTGAAGAGCAATCTAACTGTGCATAGCCGTCCGTTTCCCATATGCACACCAAAGGTGTGAATTCAAACGCCAACAAAATTGAAAAATTAAGGGTGGGTTATTACAAGGATGCACTAATAGTTGTTCAAGTAGATAAAGTAACACAAGTTCCTCATTTTAATTTTCAAGAATTTGAACCTTTTCCAATAAGCATGATAGGTAAATATGCTAGAAAGGAACAAAAATCTATCATATAGTATATGGATTCCACAATGACCATTACATATACTTGGGGATTTTCACCGAGTATGTGGAATTCCATGCTTAAGAATATTAGTATAAAAATTTCAATGTATTTTAGTCAAATCCAAAAAGAAGCGGCTGTTTAGATACTTTGTAGGGAAAAACTTACACAACAGGAACAAGTAAACATCTAGAGTAATGAAATAGAGGCCTAAACAACAATTATCTAGCAAATGATGAATGGAAGTTCATTTTGCATCTTATTAAGAGTAGGTTAATAAGGGCAACACAACTTCAAACATCATTGTATGGATGATTGAATACATGGTTTGGCTTAGCAAGGGAGTAATTTATAACTTGGTAGATATATTATTAGCATGAATTTAGAAGTTTTTATCTTTAAAACACATATCCTTCTATATGACACAATAGACAATTGGATTTTTTTGGATGCAATTCTTACATAGGTACCATTAGTTGTAGCTGACAAGTTTCAATCAGACAAAGTATGAACCCTCATAGTCATTGTTTAGTGCTCTATCTGATAAAATGAATACTGTTGGCGTTTCAAATCGCACCTCTGAAATACGTTCTGGAAACGAACAGCTATGCGCAATAAACTGCTCTTCGAATTAGGAGGGGAAGCTCCCTCTTTTGCTGAGTTGCATAAAGAAAGTAAACTAAACTTAATTATGCCTATCTTTTTGGTTCAGCTGCGAGAACACAAGGTTATAGAACACTAGATGTTGCAGCTGAGGTTTTCCCTTTAATGAAACTAGACAGCTACAATTTAACCTATGCTTAAAACGTTTCTATGCTCTCAAGTAAATGTAGAGCAAGAGAGTTTAGAAATGGATGAGATTGATTTTCTGACAAAGATACTTAAACAAACTTTTCTTCAACATGCATTTAAGGCAAGCTGAAAAAGAGATCATAAAAGTATTACGGAAATATGAGACTTTTATTTCAAGCGCAACAAAGCAAGCTTCAAGATTTTATTTCCTCACACTTCTAACACAAAACGATAAACGAAAATCTGAGATATTTATATCGAGGCAAACAAAGCACGCTCAGGATTTTATGCACTCAAACTTCTGGAACAAAGATTACAATTTCGGGACAGCAAGTTGTAGCAAAATACTTGCAACATGCGATCAACCTGATTATAATTGACACATAACACATGCACTAAACAAGGATTTGCAGCTAAGGAGGCATGCAAACTTGCTCTTTACACAAAGTGAACTGACACTAGACGATAACAAACATGAAGGCATAAGCTCAGCGATACTGTTATCACAAGCACGGTTCTGAACAACACTGAATAACAAAGAGAAGGCACTAAAGGCACTTGTGTCTTGTTATCACTAGCATGGCTAAACTAAAATGAGCAAACACTAGTCTTATTTATAACTAAGCAGAGGAGTAGGGAACCCTAAAATCTCCTTGCTTTTACAACTAACACTTGCCAACATGCAAGCTTTATTTCTAAACCTAAAGAAGATAACACCTAACACCTAAGAAAGCATGTAAAATAGGAAACGCCAACTCATTACATTTGTTTTCCTTCTTCTTCAAAGAATGGATAAGAATTCAGACAAGAATAGAAAGAAAGCATGAGATAAGAATGGAAAGAAAGCTTGGAGAAAGCTTCTAGAAGATTGTTGTTTTAAATCTCTATCACATCCACCAAAAAGCGGGAAATTGCCTCTCTATCAGGAGCTTTGATACTATCTATAGCCATATTCCGCTTTTCTAAGATCTTCTCCTCTTTTGCAATCAAACTTAGAGAATCTTTGACATCATCAGCTTCTTTATGAGTTATGTTCTTGAAAAACATCGTTGCCTCAAAAGATGACTCACTAATTGATAACTTGGCGGCTCTGCAACTTTATGCTTCTGACACTTCTCTTGATTCTCCCACGGAAGAGTTTTGCACAACTTTTTGTGACACTTGTCCTTTCACTCATACCACTTCCTCTGCACGTTCTTCAATTGAGATGATGACGTTTTATGTCCATGATGGTACTGAAAAGCACTTCCCAACATCATCCGTTCAGATAATTATGATACAACACTTGTTTGGCTTTGAATTCGATGGGAGAGTACTTCATGCTGAAAAACTTGAAGATTGACTGTAAACTTGACTAGGTTCTGACAAGCTTAGCATAAACCCTAAATATAACTTGCCGATTTTCTTGATCAAACAGATGAATTTTTTGGAATTTTTTTTGAGATATGGGTTTTGTTTAGAATTTTGTTACAAGCAAACCCAGATCATCCGTTTTTGAAAATTTGGAGTGAAGACTGAAAAAGCAACAAACCCTAATTTTCCTCGAAAAAAGCAGAAAAATTGGCATCTGGGTATTGTTCATGAGCACATTCTGGATGAACCCAGTTGATTAGATTTTGAAAACCTCAAAGTTTCACTGAAAAAGCAGGCACTTGAAGTTTCACTGAAAATGCTGTGATATGGGTTTTATCCAGAAGAATATTTGGTATAGACCCAGAAGATTAGAAATGAAAGATTTTGAAGTTTTCTCTGACATGCAAAATAAAAAGCAACTGTTGCAACCTTGAGAGAATTCTCCAAAAATTATCTAGAAGATCAAATTAGTATAATCCAGCTTGCTGAAAATTGAAAACAATGGCCTTCTTCAAAGATTTGATGTTCTGGATGAAAAATATGAAAAAACAAACTTTCTTGAGTGCTGATCTGAAAATTTATTGAAAAACCAGCAAGTTAAACTCTTGAATCTTGAAAATAAGGGTTTGAAGTTGCTGCTCTGTTTCTCCTTGAAGACCACCTGCAAGAAAATAATGAATAATGAAACACAAAGGCACCTTAAATATGCTTTGCCTTGAGAAAACAAATTTCTTTTGCCCTAATTCTTCAAAACCCTAATTCAAGTTTGTGCAATGAACTTAGAATTTTGTCTTCATCTTCAATTTTTGAAATTTTCAAAAATTTGACTAAGGCATTGGAAGTTGGGCACCCTTCTTGGTTGGAGGCGACTATTTCACTCAGATTTAACCATTTTTTCGTCATTTTCAACTTTAACTCAATTTTCAACCCTAGTTTGATTTTGACTTTTGGCCTCCAGATTGACCCGATGAACGAGCTGAATGACTCATCGCAGAGCTTGATCGAATCTTACAAAGTTTGTTTGGAGGAGACTTCTGATGAAAACTTTGTTTGACCCCTCAAAAAGTTAGGTGCCTCTCTCCTCCAGGGGCACCCACTTTCTCCAGTGTTAGCCATTTTCATGATCTTCGAATTTATACTTGTCTTCTGACCTTCAGATGAATTCATGATTCCGGGTGTTGTACCGATCAGATTGACTGACTGATGGATTCACTGGATAGCTATGAAGATTCTGGAAGGGGTCTTCTGGATACCTCGTCTTTGAAAACTGACATCTGGCAGCCCAAAACCCTAGGCGCCCTTCTCCTTCAGGGGCGCCCATCTTCTTCAGAGAGTTTTTATTCTGATTTTTTTATTGTTGCTTTTGACATTTGTCGTTTCATTCACTTTTCCTTCTCTGTTCAGCTTGCGACATCTGATGACTACTTGCTCCGACGGACGTGCTAATGATTGCGTTGAACAACTTGATCAAGTTTGATGAAGTCACGTTGGAGGTGGCTTTTGCAAATTCTATCATTAAACCTCTTAAAATCTTGGGCGCCCTTCTTCTCCAGGGGCGCCCATGTTCACCAGACTTAGAATATTTTCATCATTTTTCATATTCAGAGTTTGAACACTTCTTATCATGGCTCTTGTTTGATCTGAGTTTTTGGTCGACTGGATGATCAGATGACCGTGTTGATGGATTCATTGTGGAGCTAAGAGGATTTTGAGCAACAAAACCTGGGAGTTCCGACTCTGATTCCATCATCTGGTACCTTGAAAAACTGGGCGCCTATTCTCTTTAGGGGCGCCCAAGTTTGGTAGACTTGGAAACTTTTTTGCAAATTTGAAAAATCTTCCTCGTTTGACGTGTTTGCCTTGGCCTTGACTGCCGGATGCGAAAATTTTCTAAGGCATGGGAGTATGGGCGCCCTTCTTGGCTGGAGGCGCCTGGATTCACCAGAGTTAGCCAAATTTTAGCATTTTTCAACTTTTCAACTTCTTTTCTCCTTTCTTCGTTTTCTGTGCACGTTCATCGTTGACAACTTCTGTTTGACGCTTGAACATCTGATTCCGACACCTTGCAGCCGACTGACCTCCATTGATAACCTTGATTCTCCAGAAGAAGCTTATGAAAAAGCAGAATAGACCCAGTAGGGGAAAATTGATCTTTTTGTGATTCTGACTACACCAGTTTGATGAAGAAGTATTTTAAGCCAATCAAAATCAGTCTCAACCCTAAAAGCCAAACTTTCTATTTTTAGAAAATTTTGCAAGTATCCATTTCGAAAGAAACCCAGAAAAACCCAGAAAAAGCTTCTATTTTTAGAAAACTGCTAAAAATAGAAATTTTCCAAAAATTTAGGGTTGAAAAACTGAAATCTGGGTATTGTTGATTTGGTCGATGTGAGCCGATCCAAATTGTCAGATTCTGAAAATTTCAAGATTTTGACCCCCATGCAAGACATACAAACCCCAATTTTGACCTTTTTGACAGATTTAATAGTATTTGGACTCATTTCTTCAAAATGCCTAAGTGTAGCAAATTTTTTAATTTGGGGTACAACAAATACATGAATTAATAATAGAGACAACGATGCATATCGGATACAGGAGTAAAATATATCTTTATTCGCACAAAATTATTACAGAAAAGGACGAAAAATGGTCAACCAAGGATCAAAGTCGATCAAACTAGATCATACTACTTTTGCTTGATGATACAATCTATTTAAAAGACTAGATGTTTGCCAAGAGGAACGCAACTGTTGACCAATTGACACTTATAAATGTTGATGTTATTGGTAGCCACGGGCCTCGTACTTCCAGGCACGAGTTTCAATGAAGGCAATAAATTAAATGTAGCCTAACGGCTATTTAATTTATACATGATCGATATCTAATGTGAAGAGGTGCTTCACAAACAAACAATAAAATAAATATTAATTATTGATAATACTTAATTAAGGCCGACTTTTTGAAGAGTTGCGATTTTTCTATCAAGGCCGACCTCTTTGTCTTGAAAGGACGTGATCCTTCTCTTGTGTATAAATACAAGGTAATGATCATTCATTTGATCATCAAGTTCATTCATCATATAATTCGGATCTGTAGAAGAAGTTCACGCCTGAGCAGCAAATCATCATCTTGTAACAGCAGTTCGACTTCAAGGAGAAAGATATTCATTTGTATCTACATCTAAGAGAGGTGCGATTATTCATTGTATCAAAATCGGCATTGTTTTGTGCCTAAGTTGTAAGCAGATTTCTGCTCTGCTTACTTCAATATATAAGAGATATATTTGCTGGGTTTTTTCTCCCTCAAGGAGGAGGGTTTTCCTAGGGTATCTTGTTGTGTTCATTGTCTTAAGTGCTGCATTTCTGATTTTAAATATCTGATCATAAAAACTAACAATAAATACCCGAAGTCGACAAACATTTAATACATAGTTGGATAACCCATATTATTGGAACATAATAATAGGTATTGTACACTAAGTACAACCATCTATTTTTAGATGGAAAGCTTTGGGTGCACTAGTTATGATAGGAAAAGGAGGGTAAGCTAAGACAATTACATGAAAGAGGAAAAATATACAAGTAGATTCATCTTCTAAAGATGAACCCACGGAGGAAGGTGATAGTGAAGAAGATGAGAAGGTTGAAATTATAGAATTGACTACATCTCCCTTTGACACCACACTTACAGAACTTCCTTCTGCAGCCACACTAGTTGAACTATCAAAGGGTGCATTAGAACACATAGATGAGTTGCTAAGTTTACTAGGGGCTCCCATTGAGGTCATGGAGTATCCTCTCTTGAGCCCTACACAGTAAATGGGATGGCAACTAGAGGGAAGTCAACTATAGCCAGAGGAAAGCTTTCAATAACTAGAGGGAAGTCAACTATAGCCAGGGGAAAGCTTTCAATAACTAGAGGGAAGTATTCAACCATTGCATGAATAAAGTCTTCAAAAGTTGTCGAAGAAATCACAATTGCAAGAGTCTTGTAGCCTTGCCCATCATAGCAATGAAGAAATCACCATACAACTAACTAAACCAAACCTTAGTGATCCGCTAGGAACCATTCAATGGTACATATAGGATTTGGAGTTGATGGCATACATCATGAGTGGGGTGGTTGATATGGCAAGAAAATTAGATAGCACTCACTCTCCCTTGGTCCTTTAGGAGGTTTGGAGGATTCAATGCTTTGTTTAGGTTGAGTGCCATGAAGAATTCACACGAATTTTTTATCTCTCATGGGTCGTGTACCAATAAGACATTGGAAATGAAACACAATGGCATCCTACACGAATGACCCCTTCCTTTGGTGGATCGGATGGTAAATTTTTTAAAGCTTTGTATTCTATTGAGTCTAAATTTTGCTATTTGTACCTCATGGTATCAGGTGAAATAGCCACTCATTGCAATATTGAAGAACATATTGATGATTCTACACATATCTCCCAAAAGTAAAGAAAAGAACTAGAGGATCAAAGTCTGAGGTTGCAAGCACAACTAGCACAACCGGTTCACCTCACTGACTCAAAAAAAAACTAAGGTGGAAGACAAGGAAAAGAAACTTGCTTAGAAGGACAAAGAAGTTGAGGATAAAGACAAACAAATGGCTAATAAAAACAAGGAAATTGCAGTATTGAAACTTGCTAATGAGAAGGCAAAAACCCAACTCACGGAAGCTTTGCAAATGGTCAAAACTTCTCAAGAAAGGGAACTCCTGGCAGTTCATCATTTGAAGAAAAGAATGAAGAAGTTCTACAAATTACGTACTGCTGATTCTAACCTTCATCTTAAGTGTCTTCTCATCTAGCCCCTCAGTTATGATGGTTTTGTCTACATTTTGTCATCTGGGAGATGACTTTTCTTTTATGGGTGGATGATGTAGATAGATAAAATATATATTAGTTATATTGTATAGTCGGTGAGTGTAATTATAATCCGTTGGTTGATTAAAGAAGTTTTGGGTAGTTGCTGACGGTTGGAATTCCTTGGCAACTGTCAGAAAGTTTAAATACTTCTCTTCTAGTTGGGAAAAGGGACTGCATTGTTGGAAGAGTTTTCCTGTCCCAATTTTGTATGAAGAGCATTGATGAATAAAGAAACAACTGCTATATCTTGTCAATCAATATGTATTCTATTATTATTCTTATGTAAATCAATCATGCATGTTTAATTCATTGTACTGTGCTTTATTAATGGCACATCCAAACTAATAATAAATAAAATAACTAAATTTAAAATACAAAATAGCTTCGCTACTATACTTAGCTGGTACCTTAATACGAATAAAATAAACAACAAATAACAAATATCATTTTACCAGTAATTGACCAACAAGAAACAATAATAAAAAATTACTTACCAAATTAATTAAGATATAAATAAATAAACAAATAAACAAATATACCATAATCCAAATAATGTAATCAGAACCAAAGATATACATATATAAAATGACCAGCAGTTTTGAATTAAATGGAATTCTATTAAACTGCAGCACTGTGCCCCACTGACTAGACTTTGCCCCTGTACAACAGCAGATACACCTCTTAATAGAGTGATTTCAAGGACTTAGGACAGACTAAACCAGGCTGCGATCACTATTCTAAATGATGTAGCAGCTTAGATAATATTATATCCTTCTAAATAGTTGCAATCACCCAAGTGAAGATCTGTAGCATTCAAATAATTAAATCTAATTTTTTTACAGTTTGACGCAATCAATATAGCTGTCCAAAAGTATTTGTGAGAAGTAAAGTTCAAATCGCCCCTATTTAATGTCCAACTCATACATGAATTGCAGATACATACGCAAACAGTTATGAAGGAAATTATGTTAGGCAGTATGCGATTAATATAAAACCCAAATCGCCAACACTAGAACAAAGGTAACTGAAGCTATGAGCATATAAGTAAACTCTTTAATCTCATGATACAATTAATTAACATTGATTCTTAAACGCATAAACTTGGATTTTCCCAGCATGAAAGAAATTAATTATAAATTGAATTTTCACAAACAAGGGCAGATTGCACCAGGCAATGATTAGCAGATAAAATGAAGTTACCCAAAATTGGTGCAGTAGCTGATGGCGCCGGCAATAATTTTGCTTAAAATGATCAAATGTAATTTGCGGTCCATAGCCCACAAAATTGATGGTTTTTGTTGTCAACCGAATGACAATTTCTGGAGGGGTTTCGTCCTCTACAACATGATCTCAAGGGTTTTCATCCTTGAGAACTCCAAATGAAGTTTGAGTTCATGAAAAATAATAATGTTTCAGATACCAAAAATGAGGGTGATAGGTTTGCCTTTATAGGCATTACATTTGGGCTCTTAATTAAATTATCCTTCCCTCCTAAAGTCAAAATAATATAACAAGTAACTAAATTTTATAATAGAAGTACTTTTTAAATAATATTTAAGTGGTCTTTTTTTGAAAATGAGATAATTGAACCTACTTAAACTATTTTTAGTTTTATTTTGAAAAGGGGAGATGACAGTTCCATAGTCATCTAAGGAGTATTGTGTTGTTGGCCAACTACGAAAACATAGATGAGGCATGTTCTTGAGGTCAGTTTCTTGAGATGGATGGTAAGGTGGTCCATCATCCTCTTTAAACGCACAAAAGTTGATGCCCTTTTTATTATTGCTCACAAGTAAACTTGATTTCCAAAGAGCTGGTAGATAAATTTGGTTTCCCATTGAAGATAAATAAAACTAATAAACCTATGCAGAAGAAACAATAGTAACAAAATCTTAAATGTGGTAGAAAGAAAAACGCCACATTCACAATATAACAAGAGAATTTACCCTAGGAAGCTCTTTGTGGTAACGACCAACAAAAAATAACAATACATATAAAACCTTAGGCCAAGAAATCTTTCTGTAAGGGCCCAAGACAAAAATGAATTTTCCATGTTTGTGGCGTCAAGATAAAAAGTGAAATGAAAAAATCAAGAAAGATGAATGAAGATAATAAAAGGGAATGAGTGTTAGCCGGCTAACTAGATTCTCCAAGAGAGTAGTTATTGTTGTTATGCATTACTTTTATTTGTGATCATTTGTCACGTTTCCCTCATTTTCTGTCCCATCTCATGTTGCAGCAAAGTGATGGATCAAATGAGGAGCTCAAAGGTAGAGTCTTGTTCCCTTTTCTAGTTATTATAGGTTAGATGTATAAGCTAAGATTTGTTTCAGGACTAGTGACGGGTTAGATGTATAGATTTGGATTTGTTGCAAGATTTGTGATGGGCTAGATGTATAGAGTAGGATTTGTCGGAAGGTTAGTGATGAAGCTTTTGCTCATTGTGGGAAAAAATTGAAAAATACTTAATGAAACATTATAATTGGGAGTCGTGACAGTTTGTTGTGCATTCTCAAATGACAAATATTAATGAATAAAAAGTATTTTTTCATATCAGATAACTTGTTAAATTATTTGTGTCAATGTTCATTTTGCTTTTGCTGCAAATTTTGTCGGTCTTACATTGTAAAGAATTTATTGTTTTATTGTGCATTTACAATTTTCTATCTACTTATTGAAGCATTAAATACTAACTTACCTCTAAG
Organism: Sequoiadendron giganteum; assembly: GCA_007115665.2. Lineage (NCBI taxonomy): Eukaryota > Viridiplantae > Streptophyta > Pinopsida > Cupressales > Cupressaceae > Sequoiadendron > Sequoiadendron giganteum. Next base: position 531,469,057 of record CM021105.1, read on the forward strand.
CTCAATTAACTGTTAAAATGACACTTCTCTGTCATCTTCTATTCATGATAGCAATATTTTCTCTTCTACTAGCAGTTGTGGAAAACTTGCCAGATAGGTAAGGCACTGGCCAAGTCTTGACCATCTTCTTACAGGTGCATCTTTTAAACCTAGGTAATAACAAATTTCATCGTATTAAATGGCAGTTTGTGCTTAGTATGATATAAATTTTAATATCTTATGAAGCAATCGATTTTAGCCAAATCAGCTAGGCCAAATTTTCTGGGAGAGTTGTTTGTGGGGTTTCCTTTAGCTCTTGATCTTGATCTCTTAGAGAGAGATCAATCTGAGGAATAACAAAAAGAACCTGAGAATGTTCATAGGGGAATGGCCAAGGCTGAGAGGGCCATACTATGGAATGCTAGGAGGAATCCAGGTAAGCCTCTAGAACCTCTTCCAAAATCAGGGTTGATGAACCTCTGGTAGCAAATAAAAAACTATTTATATGCATCTATCTTGGTCACCCTGGTTGCAGACTAGGCGAATGCCCCTGATACTGAAATAGAGTAGATCCACTGTCCATGGAATGAGACTGAGAGGGCAACACACAAAGGGCAATACCTTGATATTAGAATTTCAGTCGAGTCATGCCAAATATGTATACATTAGATGCACTAATTTTATTCTTAGAATGAGTTTGCATGCCGGTCTTTCTATTGTATCTTTTGAATGATAACAAAGCCTAATTCCTATGGGTGCTTTTGCATGATTAGAATAAGGGTTTTCATTCATTTATGCAGTAAGATAACCATAGTTAGAATCAACCTATTTACATTAATTGTAATAAACTAGCATTGTTTTGAACCAACTTGTTTATGAGAATTCACTTATGCTATTAGGGCTCAAACTGGGAATTGATCTTGTTTTGATGATTTTACTTGTTGGTTTCAAAATTTGATGAGTAGAGTTTATTCATTATACTATAGTTTGATTCCTGTGTTATTTTATAGTCATGCCAATTATTCAGCTTGTTAACTAGACCTTGAAACCCTACATTTGATCTCAATGAATTTCACTGGATGAAATGTCATGCATAAGAGATGCTTATCTGTTGGAGGGTTGGAACTGAAAGCATGATTGCATGGATGAGTACAAGGAAACTATGTTTTTTTATTTGCCATTAGTGCACAAAAGAATGTTGTTCTAAAGTTTCCTTGAGGACATGTCATCCATAGTTAGAGCATTACCAAATAAAATAGTAATTTACAATTTATAAGTAGGAGGTATTTTCCACAGCATGTCAAGTTGTGATATTGCTATCAGGATTCAACTATGTAGTTTTACGAGTCAAACTCATTGACCCATGTTTCATGAGTAGTGGTTCACAAGAACCCATCTCTCATGATAACGAATGGTCCACTTAGCACTCATTGCATCTAGGTGATGCTCATAGAGGTGAAGCACTGGGCCTTCCCGGGAGGTCACCCATCCCGGTACTAGTCCAGATCAAGCGCGCTTAACCACAGAGTTTTCCCCAAGGTTAAGCCCACTTAGCTTGCAACCCCATTTGCAAAACCTTCAGCAAGTGTTGTGCCTTATGAACCATTCATTATAGAGCCCCTTAGCTCATCAATTGTTAAGTAGGAGGTATTTTCCATAACGTGTCAAATTGTGATATTTCTATCAGGATTAACCTATGTAGTTTTACAAGTCAAACTCATTGACCCATGTTTCATGAGTAGTTGTTCACAAGAACCCATCTCTCATGATAATGAATGGTCCACTTAGCACTCATTGCATCTAGGTGATGCTCACAAAGGTGAACCACTACTCATGAAATATGGGTTAATGAGTTTGATTAGTAAAACTACATGGTTGAATCTTGATAGCAATATCACAATTTACAATTTGTTCTTTGGGTTCATGATTACTATGTGATGCTTGTGCAATAGACCATAATTTGCACCTAGTATCATTCAATCACTCAAGGTGCATATATTATTCCATAGGCATATTCATTTAATCATTTGACACAATGAATACATGTAATATATTTTGATACATTAGTTAATGGAATCATGCCATGGGAGATGCCTTCATAGCAAGATCCCATGGAACACAACTAAACACTAATCTAAATAATTAACACAAACTCTTTTTTATCTTTCAAATTCTTCATGCACAATCATCTTTCAGAATAGATTTCTCCATCCTGGCCATCCCAAAACACATGTTAAGTAGTAGCACATAATTGTTATATATAACCCTGCAAGCCAAATCTAGCTATCCCCTTCCATGGGAGAAGCTATCTACCTATAATTGGTTATATGAAACTAGCTCTACTATATTTCTTCTACAATTACCAAGTTTACAAGATAATGGATTTGATCCATCTACAAACCTACACCGAAAGGATTTACAAACGAACTCCTTGTTGAGTTCAACCAAAGTGCTTATTGTTGTACTCAACAAGGAGTTAGTTTGTAAATCCTTTCTGTGTAGTTTTCTACATTGGTCAAAACCATTATCTTGTAGACTTGGTAATTGTAGAAGAAATATGGTAGAGATTGTTTCATGTAACTTTTTATGGGAAGATAGCTTCTGTGGAAGGGGATCGGTATATTTGTCTTGCAGGTTTATATATTACAATTATGTGCTACTACTCAACATGTGTTTTGGGATGGCTGGGATGGAGAAATCTATTTTGAAGATGATTAAGTATGACGAAGTTGAAAGATAAAAAAAGTTTGTGTTTATTATTTAAATTAGTTTTTAGTTATGGTCCATGGAGTCCTGCTATGAAGGCGTTTCCCATGCCATGATTCCTTTATGTAATATATGAAAATATATTACCTATAATCCTTGTGGCAAATGAGTAAATGAATATGCTATGGAATAATATATGCACCTTGAGTGGTTACATGATACTGGGTGCAGGTTATGGTCTATTGCACAAGCATCACCTATTAATCATGAACCCAAAGAACAAATTGTAATTTATTTATTATTTTATTTGGCAATGCTCTGACTATGAATGACATGTCCTCGAGGAAACTTTCAAATGTACTGCATAGTACAAGTCATCATTTGGTCAATCTTTTATATCAGCTACATGCATTTTAAGAATAGAAATGAAGATTATCACGTAATTTTTCCTGCAGATTTTAAAACAAGTGTGGAATGTGATCTCATGGTGTATTGAATAAAAAAATGTTGGAGGCAACAGTGTCTGACCCTTGTTAACATTTGCTAATCTTAAAAAGAGAATATGCTAATAGTGTAGCATAGTCCAACAGAACAGCAGATGGAGATAGACATGCAAACAGATGCTGATTTTTCTTCTTATTTCCCAGTCTCTTCAGAAATAGGTTGCAGTTTAACATTATCCTGCTGCAATAGCTGTAAAGAGTGAATATTTAGAGATTATTTTATTAGTTAGCTTATTGCTTTCTTGTTATGTAACACTAGAAGTCACTTATCCTTGTCCCTGTTTGTTCAATAGGTTGGAGAAGCTTACTCCCCATTCAAAATGATTTTGAAATTTGTTATGATCTGAAGTTTGTTCTTTACTTTACAAGACAACTTACTTTTTGTGTGGATTTGCAAGCAATGGATTTTGACTTTTTTTTCCATATATAAAAATGTCTGTGGGCTGTTGCTGTGAATGTTTCAGATAAACATTGTTATTAGTTGCTTCTTAATTATTGTAAGGGTCAGGTTTTCAGGGTGAGGAGAATCATTTGTAGGTTCTGACGTTAGCCTTGACAGATTCCTGGAAACACAGGGACTATTGCCAGAACATGTGCAGCTTCAGCAGTTGGACTGCATCTTGTTGAGGTGATTTCATGCTTAAAAACTATTATACTTTTTAACTTTGATTGCATATTTCTCCATGTTCACAATGATTACAGAGGCAATCTTTCCTGGTATTTTATGCAAATCTGGTAAACTGTAGGTAAAATATTTGTTCTGTTGCATCATAAAATTATTGAGTTGTGATGCTGCATCTTGAATATTGTGATGAACAGCCACTAGGCTTCCCAATTGATGATACAAAACTGAAGCGTGCAGGATTGGACTATTGGCCGTATCCTAGAGGCAGTATTGTGGATGTCCTTATATCTATAATGATGAAAAATAGCATATTTATCTCCTAACTTTATTCATGCAATATCTGGTTTACAACACTTTCTCTTTTTTCAGGCTTAGCTCTACACAGATTACAATGATAAATGATATTGGTTGTTAGGTTCTCTCTTATTTTCAATGCTGGTTTAAGCTTCACAACTTTAAAATGGCTGAGTTCAATTTCCTTCTTGTATCCACTGTTGTACGTTTGTAATTATTGTGCTGACTTAAGCTTTTAGTAGTCATCATTTATTAATCTATTATTTTATAAAAGGTTTGATTTTAGTCTTTCAAAGTGCACAATTGCTTGGAGTTAGCAATTAAATTTTTCATTTATTTTCATGCAGTTGCTTTGTAAATAGTATAAGTGCCTTTTGCACATAATTCATCAATGATAATTCTCATGCTTGCATATTGCTGAAATTGATATTTAGTGTTATTTTTTGTCCAAAATTCATTATTCAATGGGGTTTAGTATGCCTACTTTGCTTCTACATTACTATTGAAGTGTTCTATCATATGTGTTAAGTGTACCTTTACAAGTTAAATATCACTTAACAATTATCAAAAGCTTTGTATTGCAAGTGTTAGTTTGGTCACTTACAGCTTTGAATGCAATCACTATGTTTAACTTATATTATTTGGTGTTGTTTAACCCTCGTGTACTTTTTTTGCTCAATCTATGCTTTATTGGAGTCTAAGGGCATGAATCTCTTAAATCTGACCTGATTTCTTGAAGGCAACAATGCCAAATGTTTACTGCTCTGTCTGATAAATTAGATACATGAATTAATAATGGAGAAGACAATGCATACAAGATACATGCATAAATTCTATCTTTATTTGCACATGAAATTATATAGAAGAAGACCAGAGATGGTCAGCCAAGGATTACAGTCTATCCGACTAGATCATAGTACTCTTCTTGACGATACACAATGTATATAAAGGACTCGATGGTTGCCAAGAAGAACACAACTGTCAACCAACTGACACTTATAACTACCCCAAGCCGACAACCAATTAATACAAACATTATATACATAGTTGGATAACCAATATTACCGAAGCATAATAATAGACATTGTATACTGACTACAATTTGTATGGCTTTTCTAGCAAAATATCAGCTCTTCAAGTGGTCCCAAGTGAGGCTAATGATTACATGATTAATAGTATATACAGCAAATAGCTGTATGTAATTAACAATATATACTCACCTTAAACCCAAGTGGGATGAACTCAATTATAATTACAAACAAGAGGAAATTGATAACATGCTTGTTTTCTGGTGTAGAACTTACATGACATGTAGAGCCTAAAGTCCAAGGCATAGCAACTACCAGGAAATGTATCAAAAGTGATTTGAATGTAACCTCAAATGCATCGTATAGACTGTACAATGATATTGATTGAACGTCAGTCCTTTCTTGTACAGCTTAAATCCCTTTAGATGTTGACAGTAGCTAATACATCATCCTTGATAACATATCAATTTCCATAAAAATGCAACAACAGTCATCTAATGCAGGTCATTCTTTTCTCAGACTTACTCTAGGGTTCTAAGATTGATATAAATATAGGTTGGCCTTGTAGATGCAAATGGTTGTCATCATAACAACTTTAAAAAAAAGAAAAAGTGGATCAATCTTCATGTTGACAATCTTTGTGCAATATTTAGTTCTCTGTATATTAAAAATGTGCTTATTGCACACAAAATTTAATCAATGAAATGAATACCTTTGTAAAAGAGTATTTGTAGTATATTTTACTTGTTAACTCTTTTAAATTATAATCTTAATTACCAATTGTAGTTTAAGTTTGTATTCCCCATCCCACCAGCAAGTCATATTTACTGTAGGTATTCATGAGCCGAACAACTGTTTTTCTTTTCTTAATATTTCCTTTTGTAATCCTTTTATTACATACAATTAAGGCTTCTGATAGAAGAAAAGTCAAATGGGCACTTATCATTGCTTTTGTGTGATAAGCATCATTTAATTTTTCGACAAAACTTTATAGCATAACATAAATACTCAATAGTTTGATTGAATGTTAAGTTTCTAATAATACTGTGAGAGCTACAAAAAAAAGTGTTAGTTCCTATATTGTGGCTGCAATTTAAGGCACTTTATCTCATTATGTTGGTTTCAGTTTCCATTTCAGATATGTACCCTTAATGCCTTATTGCAGATATGTTGTTGTTAAGATTCATAGTTCATGGCGTGAATTTATCGACTATTTTAAGCAACAGGCATGCTCTCTTTCCCTTTTCAAATTTATAATCTTGTCTTTCTAATGAATTAATACCTAAAGAATACTCAACGATTCAATTTTTTTAATTTTATTTATATGATACTCATACAGTGATTGCACAAAAGTGATTTATTTGGCATGTACCAATAACAGAAGGGTGAAAAACGACTTTTGGCATTTACCAAGAAAGGCACAAGTTTACATACGGTATACAACATATCCAACTTTAAGTGAAGATGTAGCTTGATCAGTTCAATAGATGAATACTTTAGTTTCGTATTTCTTCCTTGATTTCTCCAAAATTTAAATGAACCCATATCTTGGATACGATTAGAAGTCTATTTCTAGTGCTAAAGTTGAGTAAATTTGAGGTGAATTATTGGATAAAACTGTTAGTGTTTTTACTTTTTCCTTTCCAATGTTTCGAGCATTGCTAATGGGCCATTAGTTAAGGAGAATATAAAGACGCCATTCTTCTTAATATGCCACAATAAGGAAAAATAAAGCAAGGAAACAAGTCATTAAAGTAAGGGTGAATTTTTAATTAAATGTGTACTTCATTATCATTTTTAATTTGTAAAATCCCACCCTTAATTTTTCACAATTTTTTCACCCATTAGCGTTAGATGAAAGCAAAGATAAGTAATTGAATAACATCCCTTCACTTTTTGATCACCCAAATCCCAAAGAGGGCAAGGTGAGAGCATACGGTGTAAGGGGACCTTTGCATATAATGAAAGTAACAATGCTAATTGAAATGACACCTTCCACTTTTTGATCACCCAGATCCCCAGTATGGGCAAGGTGAGAGCATACAGTGGTTGGCTTACAAGACTACTACTTCTTCATTGGGGCGAGTAGTAAATAGCAAGTGCTTTGAAAGTAAACAAGTAATGCTCTTGGCGGCAAGCCAGCCACTTCCACTTTTCAGTGGGCTACAAGAAATGAAATAAAGGAAACTCGACCACTTATTCAGCGGGAGTGTGAAATACATTAAGCAAAGGCTCAACCACTTTTCAACAGGAGCAACCATTTATGCAGTGAGGTAAGTATCCAAAATAACTGAAAGTAAAAAGCTGAATGGTACTACCATATCAGCGTTACAACGAGAGTCTGACACAAGATAATATGAAATGAACTAGTCAAAATGATAGCCAAATACATCAATGATCATTCCCTCGAACATAAGATCAGTTAGGCATCATAAAACATGAAAGGATAAGGTTATATCAGGTCTGATATAATAGTAGCAGTAGTCTGATATACTTGGACAACGAACAAGGAACTCCAATCGGCCTTCAAGAAATGACCATAACTCTCTCAGATCTCAACGGAATGTCCTCAAATCACTTACAAATGAGAGAACAAGACTAGGCATCTAGGATCAAGCTGCAAGCCACCACCAATAGGTCTGGGAATCACTGACACACAACCCTAGGCACCTTCAGCCACTTGTACGGCCTCCCAGGATGGGCTGATGTTGACGTGTTTTTTATGACGACATCAACACAGAATAAAAATGCCCAACGGTCATTCTATTCTCTCTTGATCAAAGTATTCCGCATGCTAAGATTGCGTGAAAGTTCATGCGTTCAACTCCAAGGTTCCTTTAACGCGAATAGACTCAGTTGGCTGATGTGTATATGCTGGGTATCCAAGGGGACTTACGTAGTTGTTCGATTTTGTGAAGCAATTAGGATATGAATGATATGACAGTATGGCTCTGACTCCTAAATTAACCGGGAAATACTGAATTAAAAAGGGATAAGGATAGGGATTCTACAGATCTACTTCTAAAGGGTGGAATGTGAAGATCAATTCGGACAATCTTCAAACCAAACTCCGCTTTGCCTCCCTTCGGACAACTTCCACAAAGTTGGTGCAATCTTCAAAGGATGAGAGAAATATTCAAACCATGACACAACATGTTCATACCATCATAACGATGCATATGGACATATGAGCCACAATCGAAGTTAAGCGCTATTACTCCAGTTGACCACGCAAGGCGAACCAGCCGTCGGCAAGTCCGCTAGTGGTATGGACGAGAGAAGACTTGCTCAAATTAAACACCACATTCCACAGCTAACAACAACTTGCATGAAATGAACGTCTATTTTACTCTATCTACCTTGAATTGGAAAGATGAAATGGCCTCGCTAGCTACTCATAACAAAGAAGAAATCACCAAGCAATGAAACTCTTTGTATTATGAAAAGTGTTCACAACAACTGTTTACAAAACTTTCAGAGGAAAGTTTTCTTCCCTCCTCAATCTAAGCTAACTTCTAAGCTCTACTCTCTAACTTCTATCTCCAATACTCTCTAGCTCTGATCTATCTCTGATTCTAATTCTAATGGATTACAAATGAGGGGGGATGCCCCTTTTATAGCTAGCCCATTTCAACGGACGACTTAGATTGAATTACAATGAAGGGCTCAGATCGAGCCACCTATGCCCTGATTAGGGTTTCTGCCCTAAAAACCGCCACAGAGAGGAGTGGGCAATGAATGCACAGAATATTCTCCACTCCCCTGCAGGAATCATAATGAGCAATTAATGCCCATTACCATCATCAAGAAGATCCTCATCCATGAGAGCGTTCCCATTGGCCTTCTCCCGGATAGCAAACTCGATCAACCGGGCCAATACCGCTTCAACCTCCTGGGCAGAAATCGGTGGAATGTGGTTGAGCTGGAACTCCAAGACCGCTACCGTCTGTCCGTGCCGGATGTAAGACTTCTTCCATGCCACCAAGGCGTCCTGGGTATTCTGGATTATACTGGAGAAAGTGGAGACATTCTCAAAGTCATCCAGGACAAGCGACCTCGCAGCTGAGAAGAATGGAGCCAGTTTGTCTTTCAAGCCATCAACAATTATTTCCTCTGGGGCCAACTTTCTAGCAAATATGGCTTCTAATGTATTAAGGACTCCCTCCAAGATGTTACCCATTGCTTTCCTCACTCTGGCTGAATCTGCCCTTGCTGCATCGTGAAATCCACGGCTTGTGACCACCGAGGAGTACCAACTGGTGAAATCATACCTGTCACCATCCTGAATCACACCTCCATCCACCAGAGTTTGCAGAGGTATATGCATCAAAGCCCCCAAACGAAGTACAGTCTTCGTCTGATAGATGCGGGTATCGCCCCAGGCCTGATCCACCATGTCAATCCGTGCCAAAATACTTGAGGCCTGCCGATAAGCATTGGCGAGGTCCTCCATGAATTTCCTTGTCTCAGTACGAACATGGCTAACCCACTTGTCCGCTTTCGTTTCCATCTTCTTTAAATCCTCTAAGCCGACAACTGACTCCCTCGGAAGCTCTGGTGGGCGTTCTACTGTTGGGTTTGCCGGTTCACCTGGACGTGCTAGACTCTGCACATATCCTATCAAGGTTTTGTGCTCCTTCTTCAATTTCTTATACTTCCCTTCCGTGCGGAGCAACTAATCCTTCAGCGCCTGATAGGAGTTATCGAACTCCTCGACAATTTGGGATCCCGTAGGACGACCCAACTCCATGGTGGTGATCACATAGTTCTCGGGCCTCTCCTCGGCTCGATCATACTCCTCCCTCGGAATAGCAACCTGAAGCGTGCGAGAGCCTGACTCATCAGTCGAGATTTTTGAAAACTTCCTGGCCCTTTTCTTTTCTGGTGGCGCACTAATCCTCCTAAGGAACTCCTCCATCTCGATGGCCGGATCGGTATCATCCTCGGGTTCTCTTCTCATTCTGTTTGAAAGCCAATCCGGCACCGTCTGCTGCGGATTGCAAACGACGAGGGGCTGTTCTTCTGTTGCCTCCACCTCGTGTACCTCTTCTCTTCTTGCACTGCTCTGCTCGGGCTCATCATCTTCCACGAGCTGCGTATCTCCTGACCCTTGGGTCCCCTGTTCTGTGTTTTCCTCTTCCTCCAATGTCATGTCCAACATCTGTTGGAAACGAGTGTCAGCCACTATTTCATCTTCTTCTTCTTGTTGGCCAGCCTTGGATACACTGACGCTTATACTATCTGATTCTCGGATGTTGGGTTGATCCACCTCCTCAAGCTCCCGCTCTTCACCCAATCCTGCCCTCTGATCAGCAAACAATGAAATCACTCTCAAACTCGAAGACCGAGTTTGTGAGTGCATAGGTGATGCTTGTTCCATCCTCAACGGTATCGGCTGGGTTGGTACTTCTACTTGTGCTTCCGGTGTTTGAGCAACCTGTTTTCCCCTTTTCACCGATAGCGGCCTTGGGTCACCCATCAAGCTATAAGTAAGGGCGATCGATCTGCTCTTAAGTCTGCATACATGTCTATCGACCCAAGCCCTTGTGAAAGTCAACACCGGAATAGAGAGCGTGTCCAAGTCCATGATTTCTGGCTCGGACCAATCAGGTGGTGGGACCGAAGTATCCCTGACTGAACCATAGTCGGGTTGCATAACGTTGACATCCTCTTCCACCTGGTCGGGAATTGGAATGATCTCACATTCCCTGATCAATTTGAGGGGAAGCCTGGAAAACATCCTTTTCCTTATCTCAACCTCATCAACAACATTTGCCCAAAAGTCTTCAATGTGGGCCTTGTGTCGGTACTCGACGTTCTGTATCATTCGGATGTTTCTGTACGGATCAAAATCCTGTCTGCCTGTGTGATACGACAGATGATAGAATTGCAGCTCATCCTCTGCCTCTCGAGCTGCCTGCAAGGAGGGACACACCTCAGTGGAATTTCCCATGGCAATAGGAAAGTCAAGTCCACCCTTCTTCTTCTTTTTTGAATCTTATCATAGGCGATCAACTGCCTAGATATTTCCAGCATTATAATGTGATTGGTGGGGTACCTCGGTAGCCGGTATGGATACGAAGTGAACCCCTGCAGCCTAATGTAAGTGAATTTCGGAAATTGGATGAGCCAATATCCGTATTCCTCGATCAATGCTTGTGCCTCTTTGGATATTCTTTGCTGCGTTCTCCGCTGAAGGGTCCTCGTGATGTGCATTGTGAATGCATCATTAGCCCGTTTGTAACTGGCAGGGTTAGCTAGATGCAACTGTGTGCAGGCCTCATGGATTTTGAACTGATCAGGTGCACAGCCTATCGGCTCCTTGTATGTAATCCCTCGATACTTGGTCATTCTTGCCAGCATATATATCACATACGAGCTCATGTAAAAGGTTTTCGTCCCCCTCAGGCTCCTGAACTGTTCATCTATGTTATCACTGATCATTCTTGCCCAGTCAACACATTCCTTTCCCTCCAATATGATCTCGATGAAGTAGAACATCCATGGCTCGAAGAAGTAGGCTTGTGCACTCCCATTTATTCGGCTCAGCATCATCATCAAGTCGCAGTATTCCTGTTTCACATCTTCGGCAATTATCTGCTTTGGGAGTCTAGTGCGAGGTGGCTTTGGCTTTTGCATCCAAACTTTGTTGATGACCGCAGCAACCCTCTCGAAGGAGGTGGAGTACATTTTATCCGCCCTCTCCTTTGATCTGTAGAGCATCTTTTCGGCAGGAGGAATCCCAAATGCCTCTTCGATGGCATCTGGCGTGAAGTTGGCAAGCAATTTGCCATCCAGCGAGACAATGGTTCTACGCTCCGGCTTGTAGTGGTTTGCACACTCCATAATTAGCTCCGGGCACTGAATTGTTGGTGGAAAACCAGCGGCTGCATAGATACCACTCTTCATGATGTTATGTGCCGTGACTGATGGTTGATGGCCTCCCAGTCCGTACATCCTAGACTTGAGTGCATTTAGATTAAATGACCCGAGGTTGGTGTCACTTAACCCTGCCAGCTTGGAGACAATTGCCGATTTTGGAAGAAATGACTTGGCGAGCCTTTTGATCATTGCCTGTCGGGATGAGCTAGCCTTGGCCGTTTCAACATTTGCAGCTCTGCCTGCGGCTCTGCTTGTTCCAGCAACATCCTTTGCTCTAGCCATCTGCAAAATAAAATAGAATAATAATAAGTTAGCTTGCAGATTTATAATAAAATAAAATGGCCTCCGAGACGGCTGCGGATGTGGAGTTAGCTTTTGAAAATAAAATTCTTCAGCATAATTATCTAACTCCAAACCTCAAACTGTGTAAAAACTTTCGAGCTTATAAAGAAGCTTTCAACGATTGCACTTCCGACTGGTGAAGAAAATCACAGCCAACTACTAACTTTCAGCAACTCGAATAAATAAAATCTGCAGCAACTCTTTTGCAGCTCCAAAAAAACTTCCTCAGCACTCCGAGAATAAGATCTTCAGCACAAAATAAATTTCTGCAACTCAATGCTCTGCAGCAATTTCAAAAGATAAATCTTCCAGCAACTCCGGAAATCTGCAACAACTTCAACCTTCAACTTCGAGATTGCAGCAACATACTCTCAACTTTTCGAAAGAAAGAGTCTCGGCAAATAAAAAAATCTCCAGCACCTCGCCCTTTCAGCAACTCAACACTCCGAAATAAAATAAACTCTCAAGGAATTTCTCTCCTCAACAACTTCGAAAATATTTCAATCTCTCAAGAACTTCTTCAGCAACTTCAACTTCGAAAAATGTGAGGAGAAATGAGAGAAGAGACTGTTTAAATAATTCTTCTCGAAGAATCCTGCCAAGTAAGGCTGGGGCTATTTTTAGCACCCTCATCAATTCTCCACTCTCTTCGTTCCGAATCTTCTAATTCAAGCGCAGTAGTGGGCTAGTCGTCAGCCAGTCATTATGGCAGTTGCCATTAATAATGATTCCTTCCTTGTAAAAATTCGAATTTTTCCTCTTGGTCTGCCAGTTAACTCTTGGTGATTTAAACAACAAAAAAAAAAAAATCACTTGATTTGGTTTAAAATCCCACTTTAAAATCTCGCAGTGTTTAAATAAATTTGATTTGAAAAATTCGTGGGAGTTGTAAATTCATTTCCAATTTTTAAAATGTCTGTCATTTAAATCCTCGATTTCATAAAATTTGCCTTAGACATTTTAAATTTTCTCTTTAAAATATTCAACTCCGGGTGATTTAAAATCACTTGCCTGTTCGAAATAACTCATCCTCTGAGATTTAACTTCCGTCAGGAAAATAATCTAGGCAAAACGAATTTCTTCTGAAAATATTAAAATTTCCCCTAAGAAATTAATTTTAAACTCTGTTAACTCATGGGTGCATTTTAAAGAGGTTCATTTAATTTTCCACTTGACCCTTGGAAAATATTTCATCAAGTTGTTCACCCCGTTTAAATGTCTCTGAAAAAAATTTCATATTCACCCACTCTTTCGTTTATTCAATTTTAAATTTCCATGCCTTAGAAATTTTTGAATCACCCATAAGCTGGGCGCACTTGATATGCTAAGCTTTCAATGTATGCCTTGGAAAAATATTCACTTACCTCTACAACAAGCTGGGCGCATTTCACCCTTGATGCCTTCATACGCCATGACTTAGAAAATTTCTAAGTAATCAACAACCTTGGGCGCATATTGCCATGTCCACTTTTATTTCATGGGTGCAAATTAGAGGTGGGACTTTGATTTTTTTAAATGCCTTAGGCGTATTTCAAACATATTTACTATCCTTTCCAAGGTGGGGGTGCAAATAGCATATGTGCCTTTGATTTCATGCCTTAGGCGTGTTTTGTTTATCAACCCCCTTATAGTGGGCGCACTCAGCAAGGCAAGCTGGGCGCATTTTGTGTGCCATGCTTGTTTCTAACACCTCCACTTCATTTCCAGCTTGGGCGCATTTGGGGTGGCAAGCCTCTATTTTAAATGCCTTAGGCATTTCCAGCCTTCCAATTACCTTGGGCGTAAATAGCTCCTTCTACTTTCATCCTCAGTGCCTTAGACGTTTTACCTTTTACACTTGAGGTGGGCGCATTTTGGAGGGTCTACTTTTGTTCCATGCCTTAGTTTATTTTTCACTTTTTCTCCTTCTTGAGGGCGCATTTCATAGGGTGAACTTTCATTTTGAACTTAGGCATTTTTCAATCCCCTTAGCTTATGGGCGCATTTAGCATGGTGGGCTTCAAGTTGAGGGCGCAAATACATAGGCAAGCTTTCATTTTTTACCATGGGCGCATATTGGGTGTCATGCTTTTGTTTCAATGCCTTAGTTTATTTTTCACTTGGCAACATCCTCCTTGGGCGCATTTTGATGGAGGAGCTTCAAGGTGAGGGCGCATTTGACATAGCTTACTTTTATTTTCCATACTTAGACAAATTTTCACATGTGAGCCTTGACTTGAGGGCGCATTTGATGTGCCATGCTTCCATTCTCAAACACTTGGGCGTTTTTCACATGTAAGCTTTGACTTGAGGGCGCATTTCATGGGGGGAGCTTTCGTTTTTGACTTAGAAATTTTTTTGAAGTGTCTTCAACAACTTGAGGGCGCATTTAGACACATGAGCTTTCATTTGAACACTTAGAAACTTTTTCATACCTCTGCCTGCCTTCATCTTCACCGTCTATTTTGGGTAAGTCAGGCTATTTTTAGAAAGTCCCTTGATTTTCGACCCATATAGCTCCGTTTTGCCTGAAAATTTCACCATACGACCCTCTTTGCCTTGTGAACCTGTTTTGCCAGTCCTCTGCCCTGACCTGCTATTTATAGCCACCTGCTATTTATAGTAAGTTCTTGACTTTCTGACTTCATAGCTCCGTTTGGTTGAAAATTTCGCCATCTGATCCTTTTGCCTTGTGAACCTGTTTGCCAGTTTCTGCCCTGACCTGCTATTTATAGCCACCTGCTATTTATAGTAAGTCTTTGATTTCCTTGACTTCCTCAATTCCGTTTTGCCTGAAAATTTCACCATTTGATCTTGAGAACTTGAGTGTCGCTCTGATGCCAACCTCGGGTGCAGACCTGCTATTTATAGCCATGCCCTGACTTACTAAAAATAGTAAGTTTCTCCGATTTCGCTCAAATTTTGCCAGCAGGTACCTTGAAGTGTGCTGATGTTGGTGAGGTGCTTCGTTTTGACAATTTCTGGATTTCACCCCCTATAAAAGTGGAAACCCTAATTTGACCTGCATGTATCCCGAACGGTCTCCGTTTGACTTCGTTCCTTCTGCATGTCGTTCTGCTTGCTGAACTGGAGTGTTAGGCGGTTGCCAGAGTGTACCCGCTAAAAATAGAAACTGCCTGAAAAGTGACTCATCCACTGCCGGATGGTTTTGCATGTTATATTGCCCGTGGGGTCTCAAGAAACCCAGAAAAACCCAGAAAACTGGTCTGCATGCATGTACTGGCTAAAAATAGTAAGTCCTCGAAATTTGATCTTCTCCGCTTGCATGTCACACTGTTGCGTAGCTCTTGAAAAACCCAGAAGGAATATCCGGACATGCATCAGAAACTCTGCATGCAAACCCTAAAAATAGCCTCTGAAGGCTGAATTCTGAAAGTGATCATCTTGGTTTGCATGTTACATCACTGCGAAGGTTTCGAGAAACCCAGAAGTAATCTCTGGACATGCAATGAAGAATCATATGTTTGACCCCTGAAAATGGCTCCTGAAGCCCGAGCTGCTAAAAATAGCAAATTGTCCGATCTGGCTCAAAATTTACGTGCAAGCAGCTTGATGTGTTCTGAATGTGTCGAAGCTGACCGAATTCCGAAATTTTGATAAAATAGTCCCAAATTGAATACTTACTAAAAATAGCAAGTTGCCGGAATACAGTGAAAATTTAATGGGACCCTGCTGGAAGCATTCTGACTGCTGTACCAAGCCTGGATTTCAATTTTACAACTCAGTTTGACCTTTAATAAGCCTGAAGGATGAAAACCCTAATTCTCATACGTGACTTCAATCCAATACTTCAACCCAGTCAAATGATCGACATCCCCTAAGGACCGTAGATGTAGAGAGAGACGCGACTAACCAAAGTTTCTCAAAAGACTTTAATGGAGCAAAAATTAGGGGGTCCTCTATTCAGATGGGGTGATGTGAAAAGGTCAACAGATTCCACTAACAAGGAAAATTCACACACTCCACCAAAATCACCAAACTCTAGGAAAAGGGGTGCCTAGGTATGAGGAAAATATAGAGCCAATACCCACAAATTAGTTCCAACTTTTTGGACAGTGTGAGCATAAACGTGGGTTAGCTATGCATAAACCAACAACTTCAAAAATCTGATAACACACACCAAAAACCTCCAAACAGCAAATTAACACACCAACACACCCAAAGATCACTAGAAGACATCAAAACTAGTCAAAACTGAAGCAAAAAATATAGCCATCACCATTGTTCGCTCTACTGCAACCCCTATGATGAAGCTGCAACATTATTCAGCGAGGAGGTATCTCTCAACCTTGAAACTGAAGATAGCTTGCAGGGATTTTGTCCTCAAAGCCCTAAGAAGTCAATCACCATTCTGGCAGCACTTCGTTATATCAAATTCGCATAACCAAATGAGAGCAAGAGAGGCATATAAATAGTGTAATATGCTGCCCTGTTTCGCCTTTGTTCTTTTGTTTTTCGGATGATTGTTTTGAGATTTTTTTGCAATGTTTGATACAACAATATATTGGAACAAAATGAAAGATATTGAAAATAATTTTTTTAACTCAGAACTTAATATTACATCAAGATTACACAACTGAAAATTCCAGATTTTATTATCAGCAAATATACTCAGTTTTATTACAACGCACTTCATAAAATATCATCTATTATCCAAATCCAACATACGCAGAAAGTGGAGCAAACAAATAGGCTGAATTGGAGAAGAAATCTTCAAACTTGAGTGTCAAAAATGGCATCAATCACCAAGGACAGCAGCAATAACAAAGCAGCAATATAGAATGATGTGTGTAGGTCTAGGCGCCTCCAAATAGCCCTTGAACCACTCCCAAACCCTAGCGACCAGCAACAAGAGTCTCTAGTGCTTCCCAGGAGTGTACAACCAGCCCAAAGAAGCATAAACAATAGCAATAATAATCTTCAAACCCTTGCTCCAATGATCTCCGGCTAATATGCAATGAATCTTCAATAATATCTGAACAATAGGAATTCCAATATGCTCAATTGTGTTTCCTGAATGAAAACACCAAGAATCCTCCAGATTGTATCTTTCAACAACGTGAAGAATGTTGCCTATGAGGGTTTCTATCCTCACAAACCAAAAAGTGATCTTTTGTAGAGAGAATAGAAAAATCAAATATCATCCAGCATAAAGAAAAAAGAGCTCCAAATGCCCTTATATAGCCTCCTCAAAAGCCCATGACCTCCTCTTGGGGAATAAAATGTTTTAAATTTTAAGTTATAAAGTCCTCTTATGTCTCCCTAAGCGCCCGACTTAATTTTTTTTTTTTATCCGTAAAATGTAACCGAGGTTGCATATATTATATTGAAAATTCAAAATCAGTACATGGAGATCGATACCCAAAATCTGGGCATGAGCATAAAACAATGTCATTCATCCCAAGTTACAAAGTTTACCACCAAAATACAATGGCCACCCACAAAAACCAAAACCTACTAACCCAAACCCCAACCAAGAAGCATGAACAGTTAATCCTCCTCGTCGTAAAACCTGCCCTCCTCCAACAATGCTGCAAAGTCTCTGCACCATTGTATTCCTTCCACTTCGTTCAGCCCTAGTTTGCAACAAAGAAAGTTGTACTCGACCAACGCCCACCTTCTGTGACAAGGTAAGCCACCACCCATATTTAGTAAGAAAGGTTGATGCTCCACAACAACGCCGAGCCAAAACATCTTCTCTATGTCATCCGCCCAAGTTATACCAACTCTTGGCTTTGCCACAGTCACCATGTCCAAATTGTCAACCAGGATGGCAGCTTTGAAGACAATGCGCAACAACAACAAACAACGGACCTTGGGGAAATTCATGTCCAAGAGCGACGCTAGAAAGTGGGAAGAAATGTCTGAGTTCGCCTTGGTTCTGTTAGCCGAGAAACATAATTCCTTTCCAATTACCATCCTCACCGCCTCCAAAGACAAGATGTCTTTGTTAAGACAAATCTTCTTCAGACGCTGGTTTGAAAAGAAGCCTAAAAACGTCGACTGCTTTTTAGAGCATCGCAATCTCACAGGGGTGTCCATCATTGAATGTGTTGAAAGCCAACAACCTCCTCATATTTATGCAGCGTGGAGTTATTCACACGCATTGCCAGCTTTTAAACATAACGCTATTATGAGCCTTATTTAGATCGCTCGTCTTGAATCCCCTATGGCAACCTGGAGGTAGTAATTCAAAAAGGCCTAGATTTGTACCACTGAATCTTAATGGCTACAAGTGCAATCTTCCGGCCATAGCTCAAATTTAGGGTGTAAACCTTGTACTCCCCTTGATGCCAAAATGCACACCAATGATGAAGGAAACAACTTGATTGAGCTAGCCGCTGATTTTATATAGGCAATAAATTTCCATCTTGAATTGACAACTCCCACATACTTCTTGCCTTGGAGGATGCCCATGTGCCCAATCTATCCATTTAGGCATAGACAATCGGGTCCCATTGGCACATGGGCATAGGTTTACAATATCAATTATGTATTGTCAATTCCCCTATTAGCCAACTTATCCGCCTCAACATTACCTTCTCTGTAAATGTGATTTATTGTGTATGTCCTCGAAATGACGTACCCTTGAAATGACAAAATAATACCAAAATACAAATAATGGAATTAAATAAATATCCAAATATAAATGCAATTTAAAATATCATTATAATTAGAATTATCATTGATAATATTATAATTATAATAGTCAGATATAAAATATAATATAATATTATTATCGTTATAATAATATATATAGAACAATATTATAATTACAATATTTATATATATCATTATAATTATCATAATTATGAATATAAAAATAATGAATATTAAAAGATAAATATTGTAAATTATAAAATCATAAAAGAAAATAATATTCAAATAATAAATATAAAAGAAACAAATAATAAAATAAGAAACAATATAAATATACATATATATATATATATATATATTAAGAAACAATATAAATATACAAATATACGATATATATTAAAGGTCACAAGGGCAACGATTCTAATAAGGCAAGAAGCAATTTAATTTTAAATTAAGGCAGGCATCATATTATATAAAAGCAGCATTAAGGAGGCTGCATATTACAAATATCATCGGATCAACACTTGGTGTAATATTACAAATGTTACAATCCTTTCCCGGGATAAGACTTGGAAGAGGTTATGAGTAATGAAATGTTACAATCTCTTTCCAGGGTTATAAGGCTGGATAAACCTAAGACTAAGGTGTCCAGAAGGCCTGAGAATGGATTAGATGTAACGAAATGTTACAATCTCTTTCCAGGGTTATAAGGCTGGATAAACCTAAGACTAAGGTGTCCAGAAGGCCTGAGAATGGATTAGATGTAATGAAATGTTACAATCCCTTCCCAGGATAAGACCTGGAAGAGGTTAGATGTAACGAAATGTTACAATCTCTTTCCAGGGTTATAAGGCTGGATAAACCTAAGACTAAGGTATCCAGAAGGCCTGGGAATGGATTAGATGTAACTAAATGTTACAATCCTTTCCCGGGATAAGACTTGGAAGAGGTTAGATGTAATGAAATGTTACAATCTCTTTCCAGGGTTATAAGGCT
The DNA here is from genome assembly GCA_007115665.2 of Sequoiadendron giganteum. Lineage (NCBI taxonomy): Eukaryota > Viridiplantae > Streptophyta > Pinopsida > Cupressales > Cupressaceae > Sequoiadendron > Sequoiadendron giganteum. The sequence goes on from CM021105.1 coordinate 531,489,012, forward strand.
GGATAGACCTAAGAATAAGGTGTCCAGAAGGCCTGGGAATGGATTAGATGTAATGAAATGTTACAATCCTTTCCTAGGATAAGAGAGGCATTCCAGAGAATAGTATCAAGAGATGAAGAACCTAAAGGGAAGAAGACCCCATGTTGCTTGAGGACAAGCAAAAACAAGAGGGGGAGACTTGTGATGTCCCCATCACCCAAGAATATGAAAGATAAGTATATATTTCATATATTTATGTTTTAATGGATATACATTCAAATAGAGTAATCATTATAGAACATTAAATTATATATATAAATGTGACTAACTTGGGTACTGTTGGTGACAGATTCGAAGAAAAGATCCTAGAAGGAACTAAGATGTTTTTGCTTGAGGACAAGCAAATTTGGGAAGGGAGGACTGTCATGTCCCTGAAATGACATACCCTTGAAATGACAAAATAATACCAAAATACAAATAATGGAATTAAATAAATATCCAGAATATAAATACAATTTAAAATATCATTATAATTATAATTATCATTGATAATATTATAATTATAATAGTCAGATATAAAATATAATATAATATTATTATCATTATAATAATATATATAGAACAATAATTTTTATAATCATAATTATGATAATTATAATGATATATATAAATATTGTAAATTATAAAATCATAAAAGAAAATAATATTCAAATAATAAATATAAAAGAAACAAATAATAAAATAAGAAACAATATAAATATACAAATATATATATATATTAAGAAACAATATAAATATACAAATATACGATATATATTAAAGGTCACAAGGGCAGCGATTCTAATAAGGCAAGAAGCAATTTAATTTTAAATTAAGGTAGGCATTATATTAAATAAAAGCAGCATTAAGGAGGCTGCATATTACAAATATCATCGGATCACAGCACTTGGTTTTAAAATAAAACAACACTCGGGAATATATAGGATTAACAATAACAAATGATGTAATATTTCAAAACTAAAGGACACGACCTCCACCTTATGAGTTATAAAAGGGGGATCAATCCAAGTCTTGTAGAGGGGAAAAAAAAGAAAGATGGCTAGGAATAAAGGAGACCCAGCAGATCGTAAATATTAGAGAGGCAGCAGCGTTGGAAAGGAATAAATCTATTGGATTAAATATTGTGGGTAAAATATATTTTCAGGCAGTAAGCTTAATTATAATTATTAATCTATATATATAAATATAACATTTAGGTAAAGATGATTATAAAAAATAATTACAAATATATTTATATATATATATATATATATATATGTATCTTATATGACTATAATGAGGCTTGCAACATTTATTGAACCTTATAAGTAATTGTGATGTTTTAGTATAATTATGGATAATAGATTCCTTGTGATTAATTTGCACTAACGATATCTTCTAAGTGTGAAGACCAGATTGATTGGGAATGAAAGACTTCAATCAAGGTTTCAATTAGGTGAAAGGTACTTGCTAACTCATTTGTCATTTGGAAATTAAGGGTTTAGCGAAAATAAAGCGCATCCCTAAAGGGGGATATTACAGCCCACAATTTCCAATTTGGCATCTCCCTTCTGATAGCGTTGACCACAAATGCAGAGTCACCTTCGATTGCTACTCTCCTCAAACCCCTTTCCTTGCATAGTGAGATCCCCAATATTAGAGCAAGAAACTCAGCCTCATTGTTTGTACCTTGTGGCAGCTTCTTCGCAACCCTCACTATAGTTTCCCCATTCCAATCTCTACGATGCACCCAACAGTCGACGACCCAGGATTGCCTCTAGATGCACCATCAAAGTTTAGTTTATACCACCCTTCTTCAGGGGGTGACCAGGATGTCTGCGCATGTGCCTCCTTTGTTCTAGAACCACCCATCTCAACCCATGCTGGGAGACGAAGCGTAGGCCATGCCATTCTTAATCTAGCATCCCAATCATTGAAGCTTTTCTCTTTGTTCAACTTGTGCTCAAGCTTGGCATTCAAAGTTTCTATCAAAATTGCCTCAACTTTGTTGATAAGAGAGGGAACTCCCATTCCCTTGCCTTGAAACAATTGCCTTTTTCTCTCCTTCGAAAGTTCCCATACCATAATGGATGGGTTGATGACTCAAAGGTCACTGAAAATTGAACTTCTTTTCAGAATAGGCCAAGCTTTGAATAGATCTAAGAGATTGCTAGGGAGGGCACTCCTCCACCCAATCAACGCCCATAACCACTTCCAACAATCCTACGCATAGGGGCAAATCAACAACAGATGGTCACTTGATTCTTCATCATTTTCGCACAACACAAACCTTGATGGGCCTTGAAACCCTAATTTGTGAAATTTATTTGCTGTCAATATCTTTTTCTGGATAGCTACCCATGCAAAGGTCCCAACTTTGGGCAAGCTGTAACGACCCGACCCTTCGGTAAATAAAATTTCTTAATTTTTCACTAACAAGTAAAGGAGAAGAGTAATAAAGACATTGCAAATAGATTTTTCTTTTCTTTCATTGATAAATACAAAACAAGATACAATATAATTCAGCAAGTAATCTTTTCCTTTTCAAATTTAAATAACAGAGTAAGAAAACATACATAGCTCATTGAGCTTTTGAATTAATAGTGGTAAGAAGGTCCAGGAATCCGCCTTTCAAATCTCGGTGCTTCAGTAGCTTGGTAAAGAGGATAAACATCACTCGGGCGCTTTTCCAAATAGCTTAGTAATAAAGACATTGCAAATAGATTTTTCTTTTCTTTCATTGATAAATACAAAACAAGATACAATATAATTCAGCAAGTAATCTTTTCCTTTTGAAATTTAAATAGAGAGTAAGAAAACATACATAGCTCATTGAGCTTTTGAATTAATAGTGGTAAGAAGGTCCAGGAATCCGCCTTTCAAATCTCGGTACTTAAGTAGCTTGGTAAAGAGGATAAACATCACTCAGGCGCTTTTCCACCAACCACAGACTTATAATGCGGTCCCCCGCACATCTACCATTCGATAGATGGCCCTCCCTTCAACGAAGAGATCGGTAAGGTAACCGATACTGTTTATCGACTGAGCATAGTGTTGTGTCCTACAAAACTAAAACTTGCTATTTCACAATCTCGAACTAGCTTGCTTAAAGGATCATGATGAACTGATGGTGTAGTCTCAAGCATCACACAGTCTAAGTGGATGTCGTAGATTTCACCACTTTGGCCAAAGTGTTCTCATTCAATACTTTGAATGAAGGTCATCTATCATATACACTAGTTAGGGTCGATTTGACTTAGGGCTATCTTACACTACGCGTAGGTCTTTGTCCTTCATTGGGTAATCCGTACCCTAGACATCCTACAACAAACTAAACTACTAGAAATGAAACAGCATAACAAGTAATCACAAATTCCCCTCCTTTATTGGACATCTTCATCCTAGGAGTACCTCAAGCTGTCTAAGCTAACCTATTAACTTAAGTTGTGGTTCATTACTTGACTTAATGCCTTCATTTCCGTCCTAGTATTTAGTAACTAATTACAACCATATTCTCCTTATATGGAGATCATACAAGTAATGCAACAACACAAAATGCACCATCTAGCCTTTCAAAACAATAAATACTCTTTATGCATCTTCTATGACTTATTCACTATATGCAAGCTATTGGACAGTCTATTGAAAACATCCTTTTTCAACATACAGCAGTAATTAACCTCTTCTATCTAAACATAGATATTGAACATGACTCCATAATAATTCAAAGATTTAAAGATGAAATGTATAGAGGAATAATAACCCATGCTTGGTTTAAGCTTTCCTCTAACGAAGATGGATTGGTGTGTTTTTGCAGCACTTCCAGACTAACAACAATCCCTTTGACTAAACCATGTTTCCCTCTGAGAAATTGCACACTCAATAATTGATACACAGCTGGTTAGCTTCTCAATTATGACTCAGGATTATGATGATTTGCACTCTCAGCAGTATGAAGAAATGACACTCAGAATTACAAAGATTTTTCTCTTCTCATAAATTGATAAAATACACTTGCAATATGAATGCTCAGAGCTCGTTATTTCCGAATGAGAACAAATATAATTTGCAGGAGGAATGAATTTGATGAATGAATGAAGGATAATTCCTAGCAGAATGGTGGCTTTATATAGAGCCTCATTTCCTAACACATTCCTCGTGAAAAGGCATGATGAATGACAGGTATATTTATTGATTGATTCAAATGGTATGTGGCTGATAGAAAATCCCATACTCAACAATTTAAGAAGATGATTTGACCTTCAAATTGACAACAAATAAAGAAAGATTCAAACTGACACCATTCAATGAGGAAGAATCAACACCTTCAGCAATGGCGCGATTCAAGAGGTGAAAGATATTTTCAGAGACAAAGTCTTACTCAAATTACTTATTTCAATCCCTAATTCTAGGCGTCCATTGACACACTGCAAGCCATGTCTACATTTCTCATGGTTGTGCACTTCAACAGGCGCGCGAATTTCCCAGCCGCATATTTCATATTTCATGACAAGTTCTTTTCTATTTTTCCAAATATTTGAATTTCTTCTTTATGAAGTATAATGTTTATCAAACATAATATTTCCCCTTCATTCGATTGGCCAAAGGTTTTAAATGATTTGGCTGGGTTATTCTAACCCGATTTTTATTCATGATAAAATAAGAGGTCAATTTCATAATACTTAGGAAATAATTCGATTTCCCCAAATATGTGATGATAAATTAATCAAAGATTGTTTTTTCATTTAAATATTAAATATTAAATCTCTTAAGGGAAATAATTCGATTCCAACTATGAGAATTTAATATTTAAATATATATTAATATAATAATATACATATATATATTTATTCAAATTGATTTAAATAATATATTTATATATTTATATATATGTGTATTATTTTATATTAATATATGTATACATAATATTGATATATATTTACATATATATACATGTGTATATATATTTATTTCATTATAAGCATATCGTAAGCCAGTCAGCATATCCGATATATATATATATATATATGTAAGTTTGTCAGGCAATAATAATATAAAATTATTAATATCCACGATATAAGGACGTGGGCATATATACACGTATATACTAGTATAATCCTCTATGTGCACGTATACATAAGTATACCATATCGATGCGACCGTATGAGCATATCCATTTGCCAACGTACGCTCGTATCGATATTCATATATTTATGGATACATGTATATACTATATACATGTATATATGACCTCCATTTACTTACAACATTTGCATTACCATCATATCCTTATGATCGTAATAACACAACTGTTCACAAGACTCACAAGATAACACCTTAATGCTAATGCACCCAAACCTCATAAATGCAACTACTAGCCAATGATGACTTACCTAATAACCCACATAGGCTGACTCAGTTCACTTAATCCTAGGTGATGTGTGTGTATGCTCAGATAGTTCACATTACCGGTTAACGGACCAAGCTAGTCTCCCGAGTGATATTTCCCCTCCGCCTTGAGGAATGGTTCGTATACGTGCACCCATAGACATACAATCTCGGCAGTTACTTGTTCACAACATTAACAGTATACAAAACATCTTAAGTTAGAAGATTCACAACTCAATAACTATGCACGCAACATTCATCAAGGATAACATCGATAGAAGTAGCATAAAATGAGACATTCATTAAATGGAAGTACACTCATATTGCTAACAAGAAACAACATGTTTTATTCATTCTCCAAAAATTCACTCATTACAGACAATTGCCCTATGAAAATAGTAGCTATACAATCGGGGTGTAACACAAGCACATGCTATTCCAGCATAGGTGGAGGGGCAGATCATCATGGTTTATAAGCCTACGCTTATATAGAATATTGTAGCCATCCCTCACATTGTAGTTCCCTGATTTTGCTCCAGCCCAGAACAACGAATTTGACCCCTCACGAATCATTAAAACCCATTGACTTAGAGCCTCTGTTATCATTTGAACCTCCCATTGGGGAAGACCAAGGCCCCTAATATCCTTCCATTTCCATCCCAGAGGCAAAGTGCCCTCGTCCTTTACAATGTAATCTTTGACGTGACTTCCCCATAACCATTTCAACGAAGCCTTCACCTCATTCACCTCAAACATACTCTCCAAGCTTGGATATCCTGCCCACAAATCTTCCCAAAAGAGGGCTTTAACCCCTTCATGGACATCCCAGGAGAGATAATCACAGATTGTAATTTTACACCTTTGTATAAAGTTCCAGATTCGCTATCCTAAGGGTGGGTTTGCTGTTGTCAAAATATCACAGCCGTTATCTCCGTCAAAATATGTGGTGAAGAATTCTAGCCCATTTTCTTTGGGGTTCACAATGCATTCTCCACACCAGCTTAGCTTCGAGGGCCCTGTTTTGAAGATTCATCAATTTTATCCCTAGCTCACCATCCTCCTTGAGCCTGCATATCTTGTCCTAGGCAATTAATGCAATTTTCCGCTTCTCTTCATTACCTTGCCAAAAGAAACGCCTAGATTGCTTTGTCACTTCTGCGTCTACGCTTGCGGGTAAAGCCAAGATTGACATCAAGTAGATTGGGAGGGCAGAAAGGACTGATTTCACTAGAGTAATTCTCCCTACCCAAGATAACCACTTCCCCTTCCAGGATTTTAGTCTTGCATTCAATTTTATTTTAAAAGGATCCCACAATCCTATGGGTTGCAAGCCTTTGGCGAGAGGGATGCCCAGGTAGGTACATGGCAACTCTCCTTTCTTAAAATCTAGTACACTCAATATTTCTTGTTCCTTTCGAACCTTAGTATTGAAGAAAAAAATTTCTGATTTTACTTTGTTTACCATCTGACCCGACTGCCAAGTAATATTTACCCAAGATTGATTTCAGCACAATGGCTTCCTTTGTCTTTGCAGCCCCCATCAACATAGTATCATCAACAAATTGCTGATGTGAGATGTTTTGTAAAGAGCTAGTTACTTGAACCCCTTCAATCTGGTCATTATTGATAGCAACAGAGGTTGATTGACCTAGGGCCTCCGCCATGAGGATGTGTGAAAAGGGGGAAATGGGGTCCCCTTGACACCTCAAAAAAACCCTCAGGGGAGCCGTTCACCAAAACAGAGAATCTAGGGGTTGAAATGCACACAAAGATCCAATCAAACCACCTCTTAATGAAGCCCAAGGACTCCAACACTTTGATCAAAAATCTCTAGTCTACCATGTCATAGGCCTTCTTTATGTCTAATCTAATAAGCATACTGGCTTGTTTTGTCTGCTGTACCTAGTGTAAGACCTCCTGAGGTCCAACTATCCCATCCAAAATTGACCTCCCAGGCATGAAACCCAACTATTCTTTAGATATTAGCTCTGGTAGCAGTACTTTAAGTCGGTTAGCCATGGCCTTAGTCATTACCTTATATATTGTATTACAAAGTGAGATGGGCCTATACTCGTCCAAGGTTTTGGCTGCCTCCTCCTTTGGGATCAGAGCGATCAAAGTGTTATTTACCTCTGACAACAAATTACCTGAATTCCAAGATGCCTCAATGGGCATCAACCAATTCAACCCCAATTACATCCCAAAATTTATGAAAAAACCCTACCGGCAGCCCATCCGGACCAGGCATCTTATCTAGATGAAGCTGAAAGAGAGCTGCTGTATTTCTTCTCTAGAGAAATTTTTGTTTGGCAACTTGTTTTGGGCCTCAGTAACCTGTTTAGGTATATGCCTTGAAAGGTCCTGCTAATGTTTAAGGTTGGATCCATCCTCATTGTTTAAAAGCTTTTGGAAAAAGGATACAACTTCCTTTGCCACCTCTCTTGGATCCTCAACCACAGTTCCATCCGTCAATTGGATTCTTCCAATTCTATTCACTGACCTCCTCTACTTTGTGCTATTGTGAAAAAAATTGGTGTTCCTATCTCTTTTTAACCATGTCTCCCTAGATTTTTGCCTCCAAAAGACTTCTTCTTTAGCTAATACATCTTCATATTTGCCCATCAACTCTTTTTCCTTAAGGTAGCTTTGCTGATTCATCCCATCTCAGACTATTTTCTCTTCCAACTCTCGTAGGTTTTCTTCTAACTCTTCCTTGGTTTCAAAGATATTTTTAAGTGTGACGAATTCCTCTCTTTTATTTTCTGTTTCAACCATTTTAACTTAGTGATCAGACAAAACATTTTAGACCCTGTGACTTGGAACCCCCTCCGCCATTCTTCCACTAGCTCCTTGAAACAGGGATCCTTCAACCACATGTTTTCAAACTTAAATGGGGAATGGGGTGGACTTCTATCCTCTATGATGTCCAATTGAATTGGTAAATGATCCGATCCAACACAAGATATAATGCTTGCTTCCCAAAGAAAGGGAAATGCATCAAGGCAGCCACTGAAGAGAAATTTGTCCAACTTCTCCGCAGTCTGACAAAAACCCATTCTCCTATTTCACCACGTATGTGTACCATTTTAAAACTCAATATTCATAAGCTGATTCCTTACAATCCAATCTCGAAAATCCTTCTAAGATTGATTCTCTTTTTTAACTCTCCCTAACTTGTCACTTCCCATTTAGAATCGCATTGAAGTCCCCAAGTATTAGGACATTTTCCCTTTGGTTTTGCTTCAAGACGTTCTCTAGCTCCTGCCACAACAACCGCTTCCGAATACAGATTTTGGGCTTGTAAACATTTATCAAAACAAAATTCAATCTTGACTGTATGCTCCTAACACGACACCCTTGCCATTGTGTGCCTGTAGCTTGTTGATGATAATGCAGCCACAATCGTTCGATTTTATTAAAGAGGCCGACCTCATTAAATGAAATGATTTTTATTTAATAAATAAATATATTTTTATCTGGGCTGACCTAAGAAGTGACGTGATTTTTCAAGTGGCATCTTTATTGCTGGGCCGACCTCTCTCTCCAAAGGACGCATCTTTCTCCTCTTTGGCGTGTATAAATACATGGAGGTTTTTTTCATTCATTACACATCAAGCCAAGCATTTTCGATTCAAGGAGAAGTAATTCAGATCTGAGCAGCAGATTGATTTTGTAGCAGCAGATTGATTCAAGGAGTTTTATATTATTTGTATCATTGCATCTAAGAGAGGTGCTGTTATTCATTGTATCATTTAGGCATTGTGTTGTGCCTGATTTGTAAGCAGATTTCTGCTCCTGATCATTTAATATATATTGGTTGGGTTTTTCTCCCTCGGGTTGGAGGGTTTTCCCAGGGTATTGACTGTGTTCTTGTGTTAAATTTGATATTATTTTTTGCTTTCTAATCTGATCACATAAAATCTACATGGTATTAGAGCGGGTTTGAAGAGGATCCCGATCAGATTTGTGTTTATCAGCCATACCCTTGTCGTATTTTTCTCATCTTCATTCACTTGTCAAGATGGTGAATGGCCTTAAGATTGAGGATAGGCTTGAGGGAGCATCAAACTTCACTTCGTGGAGATTCAGGATCATGCTCACCTTGGAGGAAAGTGAATTGACTGAGTTTGTGGAGAGCTCCGCCCTCGAGCCTAAGAAAGAGGAAGAAAAGGCCCTATGGAAGAAGAAAGATACTAGGGCAAAGAAGATGTTGGTTGATTCGGTGAAGGATCATATTGTTCCTATCGTCTCCAAGTTAAGGACTGCAAGAGAGATGTTCAAAACCCTAGAGGAGATGTACGAGATCAACAACACCAGCCAGGCTCTTGCACTGAAGCAACAACTTCATCACTTGAACATGGCGAAGGGAGAAACTATTATTGGCTACTTCATGAGAATAACCGAATTGAGAGATCAGCTTTCGTCTATTGGGCATGTTGTTGATAGCAAGGATCTAACCATGCTGGCTCTCAATGGTCTCCCTTCTTCCTGGGAGCCTACGGAAGAGGAAGAAAAGGCCCTATGGAAGAAGAAAGATACTAGGGCAAATAAGACGTTGGTTGATTCGGTGAATGATCATTTTGTTCCTATCGTCTCCAAGTTAAGGATTGCGAGAGAGATGTTCAAAACCCTAGAGGAGATGTATGAGATCAACAACACCGGTCGGGCTCTTGCACTGAAGCAACAACTTATTACTTGTAGATAGCGAAGGGAGAAACTATCATTGCCTACTTCATGAGAATAACCGAATTGAGAGATCAACTCTTGTCTATTGGGCATGTTGTCGATAGCAAGGATCTAACCATGCTGGCTCTCAATGGTCTCCCTTCTTCCTGGGTGTCTACTTGCTTAAGCTGGTTGCCTACTTGTTTGAGCTGGTTGCTTGCGTGCTTGAGCTATTCGCTTGCCTACTTGAGCTAGTTGCCTACTTGTTTGAGCCGGTTGCTTGTGTTCTTGAGCTGGTTGCCTACTCGCTTGAGCTAGTTGCTTGCGTGCTTGAGCTACCTGAGCTGGTTGCTTGTGTGCTTGAGCTACTTGCTTGTCTACTTGAGCTGGTTGCTTGTATGCTTGAACAACTTGCATGTGTGCTTGAGTTACCCGCTTGCTTGAGCTACTTGCTTGCTTGGTTGAGCTACTTGCTTGCTTGGTTGAGCTACTTGTTTGCTTAGTTGAGCTACTTGAGTGTTTGCTTTAATTTTTGATTCATGTGGTTTTAAGTTGTACTGAGTCACAAACTCTAACTCATTGCTTTTGGGAGTTATAGAGAAATAGTAGAACTTAAGAATATTAGTCAATACATTGTCCTCATAACCAAAGTAACCATCACTTGGGGTAGAACTTCCAACTCCTATCAAAGATAATAGCATCACCACAAGAAACATCTTAAGATCACACATCTTAGATCATGATTGCTTGAGGGCAAACAATCTTGGGCGGGGAGGATTGTCATGTCCCCAAAATAGCAATACCATAAAGACCCAGTGTTAAAATACAAATAAATTAATAAATAAAATAAATAGCAATGTTAATGTTAAATATAAAATAAATGTGTACCATATCAATATAAAAATATATAAATATGAAATAACAAATATAATAAAAATATATAGGCAAATTATGGTTATTACATTCCAGTATTAAATAACTTAATATCAAAAATAATAATAATAAATAAATATTATAATCATCACACATCAAAGATTGTAATACATTAGAATAAAATAATAATAAGATATTAGAAAAATTGGTTTTATTATTATACTTTAATGTTAAAATATATTCAATAAAACATCAAAATAAAATAATAAAATAAGTATATAATCTGAAATATCATAATTATTAGTAATAATATATTATTTTCAACAATAGATATTATTGTGATAATAAGCCTTTAAAGGCAGCAATTAAATCTAATTAAATCTAACAAAGGGGTATATTTATGAAAAGTCACCTCTTTCACCAAACAATACATTCTCCCCATGAGTCACCTACCTTGAATGGTATAAATAGAAGGAAGGAAACTAAGGAAGAGGGAAAAACATGGAGAAACAGAACAGCAACAACAATGATTGTTATGCGTTGGAATATAGAGCCATTTAATATATATATATATATTATTTAATAGGCATACAAGTATATATGCATAGATATAGATAAATTTTATAATGAATAATATGCAAGAATAAATAATATATATGAATAAGGAAAGAATAATTATATAAACATATATATATATTAATACTAATGGATATAAGTAAAAGAATAATTATATATATATGAAGTATATATATTCACGATTATGCAATAACGGTGCTTGCAACAATTATTGAGCCTTATAAGTAATTACGATCTTAATATAATAATGAATAGATTAATATTTATTTATATGATCAATCAAATGTACGATTGAAGGAAGGCGATTAAGGAATAAAGAGTCATGGGAAGACACAGCCGATTAGATTTCAAACCAAGATTACTTCATTAAAAAGAACAATCATTTGGAAAGAAGAAACCCTAAACCTAATCAACAAGTGAATTCTAGGGCAAACTGGGTAAGGGACATTACAAATAGTCTTGAGGAAGCATTAAACTTCATTTCGTAAAGATTTAGGATCATGCTCACCTTGGAGGAAAGCGAATTGGTAGAGTTTATGGAGAGCTCCGCCCCCGAGCATACGAAAGAGGAAGAAAAGGCCCTATGGAAGAAGAAAGATACTAGGGCAAAGAAGATGTTGGTTGATTCAGTGAAGGATCATATTGCTCCTATCGTCTCCAAGTTAAGGACTGCGAGAGAGATGTTCGAAACCCTAGAGGAGATGTACGAGATCAACAACACCAGCCGGGCTCTTGCACTGAAGCAACAACTTCATCACTTGAAGATGGCGAAGGGAGAAACTATCATTGCCTACTTCATGAGAATAACCGAATTGAGAGATCAACTCTCGTCTATTGGGCATGTTGTCGATAGCAAGGATCTAACCATGCTGGCTCTCAATGGTCTCCCTTCTTCTTGGAAATCTTATATTCAGGGAATCAGTGCAAGATCGAAGCTTCCCAAGTTTGATCGATTAAGGGCAAAATGTATTCAAGAAGAATCTAGGTTGGCTGCAAGAGGTATTGGGAAAAGCTCCGTTAATGAAGATCTTCATGTTCTTGCCACTCAATCCTCAAAGAAGAAAGGTGGGAAGAAAGGGTATTTCAAAAGAAATAGAGATAGAGGAGCTGATGGTGGCCCTGCATTTAAGAAGAAGAGGGACCTCTCCAAGGTCGAATGTTTTTGATGTGACAAGTATGGTCATTTTGCAAAGGAATGTCCTAGGCCTAAGCAGCAGGTTGCCTTTGCTAATGTCGATGAAGCCTCTATGCAGAAAGATACAAGTGAATACCTGTTCTATTCAACCTTGTCAAGTAATGTATCTACCGACACCAACACTTGGTTGATAGATAGTGGTGCCTCTCGCCACATCACCGAATTCAGGGAACATCTATCTGATTTGGTGATGAAAGATTCCAACGAACAAGTTATTATTGGAGATGATGCTAGTTACTTGGTTAAAGGAGTTGGAACTTCATCTCTACATTTGGATTTCGACGATTCATTACAGTTGGATGATGTGCTATTCATTCCAGGCATCAAGCGGAACCTTGTTTCCATATCAGCCTCGGAAGACAAGGGTTATCAAGTGGCCTTTTCTGAAGGCAAAGTTCTCATATGGACTAAGAACTCTAACTTCAAGATTGCCTGGATGGTTGGAGTTAGACATGGGTGTCTCTACAGGCTATGCATGCGCCCCATTCAGGCTCTAGTACATGACTCCGCAAGTTTGGGTGATCTTTGGCATCGAAGATTGGCTCACCTTCACTTTCGAGTGCTACCTGTTATGGAGAAGATGGTCACGGGCTTTCCTAAATTCAACCAGAAGCATGAAGGAACCTGCAAAGGTTGCGCTTTGGGTAAGAATACAAAAGGTCCATTCCATAATAGTGAAAGTAGATCCAAATGTGTCTTAGATCTTATTCATTCTGATTTATGTGGTTCAATGTTTGTTGCATCCTCGAGTGGTTTCTTGTATTACATTATTTTTATTGATGACTACTCTAGAAAGACTTGGATCTATTTCTTAAGATCTAAAGAATCTGAGGAAGTGTTAGAAAGATTCAGAGAATTCAAAGCTCAGGTGGAAAATCTGTCCGAGAAGAGGATCAAGTTGTTGAGATCTGACAATGGAGGAGAATACACTTCTGTTATTTTTCGTAACTTTTGCATTGAAGCAGGGATTAAGAGGGAGCTTAGCGTTCCTTATAATCCTCAACAAAACGGTGTTGTGGAGAGAAAGAACATAACTATCATGGAAGCAGTCAAAGCCATGCTTCATGACCAAGACCTGCAAATTTCTCTTTGGGCTGAAGCATCCAGGATTGCGGTCTATGTCCAGAATAGAAGTCCTCACAGAATCTTGGAGAAGATTACTCCTCAAGAAGCATTCTCTGGGGTGAAACCTGAAGTAAGTCATTTGAGGATCTTTGGGTGTCAAGTGTATATTCATATACCTAAGGAAAAGAGGACAAAATTGGAACCTTCTGGCAAGAAGGGAATTTTGGTAGGCTATAGCGAGACTTCTAAAGCTTACAAAATCTGCATTCCGGGTCAGAAGACTATTGAGATCAATAGAGATGTCACATTTGAGGAGGATGTTGCATTTAGAAGATCCAAGGGATCTCATATGGAGATTGATGAAGAAGGGCCTCCTCAGGATATGGAAGTTGACCATATTCCTGAGAATCAGAGGGAGGTTCCAAAATCGAAGGAAGATGATGATCCAGCTGAACCCTTGGAGCCTACTGATGGACGTACAAATATTGTGATTGGAAAGAAGAGACCTCTTTGGGCTAGGAAAATAATGCAAGAGGCAAAAAGGTTTGCAAGCCCAAGAGGAACTTTCAGAGAAAGTAAGAGACCTCATAAGTTCTCTGGTTATGTAGCCTTGATGAGTCATTTCATCGAGTCAGAGCCTTCAAGTGTTGAAGAAGCTTCTAGTCAACAAGTTTGGAAGGATGCTATGACTGAGGAGTATCAATCCATACTGAAGAATGATGTTTGGGATATAGTTCCTAGACCCGAAGGAAAATCTGTGGTGTCTTCTAAATGGTTCTTCAGGATCAAGCATGCGGCTGATGGGAGCATTGAGAAGTACAAGGCCAAATTTGTGGCTAGAGGGTTTTCACAAAAAGATGGAGTTGACTATGAAGAAACCTTTGCTCTTGTGGCTCATTATACTTCTGTCGGAACCATTATTGCTATTGCTGCATCTAGAGGATGGAAGATTCACCAAATGGATGTAAAGACAACCTTTCTGAATGGTGTCATAGAAGAAGAGGTTTACATTGAGCAACTCGAAGGATTTGAGGTACATGAGAAGGAGTCTCATGTTTGCAAGGTGAGAAGGCCTTGTATGGTCTTAAGCAGGCTCCTCGTGCTTGGTACGAGAGGATTGATCGTTACCTATTAAGTTTGGGTTTCTCAAAGAGTGATGCAGATTCTAACCTCTACTTTAAGGTGATAAATGGTGAAGCATTAATTCTGGTTGTGTATGTTGATGATTTGATTATCACTGGAGAAGAACACCTGATTCTAAAATGTAAGGAGTTAGCTTCTGAGTTTGAGATGAAGAATCTTGGTCTCATGCATTTTTTTTTTGGCTTAGAAGTTTGGCAAAAACCAGATGAGATGATTCTAAGTCAAGGCAAGTATACGATTAACATTCTGAAGAGGTTTGGTATGATTGATTGCAAACCTATGTCTACACCCACGGAGACCAACTTACATAAGTTGAAGGAAGCTGCAGCTAGTTCAGAACTGGTGGATTCCACGATGTATAGGCAATTGATTGGTTCATTGATGTATCTAGTTAACACTAGACCGGATATTTGCTATGCAGTGAGTGCACTTAGTCAGTTCATGTGTGAACCAAGACAGATACATCTTGTTGCAGCTAAACATATCCTGAGATACTTGCGTGGCACAATTGGATATGGATTGAAATGTTCTATAGGTGTGGATTTGGAGCTGCATGGTTTTACTGATTCTGATTTGGTAGGGTGTGTCACAGATTGGAAGTACCTCTAGTTGTTGCTTCAGTTTGGGATCTGCCATGATATCCTGGTGCAACAGGAAGTAGTTCAGTAGCATTGAGTATAGCCGAGGCAGAGTACATAGTAGCTTGTGTGGTAGCTCGTGAAGCAGTGTGGCTTCGTAAGCTCCTTGCAGGATTGTTTGGACAATCAATGGAGCCTACTATTATTCATTGTGATAGCTAGAGCTGTGTGAAACTTTCTGTCAATCCTGTGTTTCATGACAGAACAAAGCATGTTGAGATCAAGTACCATTATATCAGAGATATGGTATTGAGGAAAGCTATACAATTGAGGTATATCAACATTGATGAGCAGACGACAGGCATTCTCACCAAGCCTCTCTCCAGGATAAAATTTGTATACTTTCGAGATAAGCTTGGTATGGTGTAGAATACAGCCTTAACTGAGAATGAGGCTCAGTATCAGTGATCCTCTTTAATGAGTTCTTCTCTGTGAGAGAAGTTCGAGGTGAAATCCCTTGGTAAATGAGTTCTTCTCTGGAAGAGAAGTTCGAGGTGAAATCCATTGGTTATTTGTTCTTCTCTAAAAGAGAAGTTTGAGGTGAAATCCCTTAATTCCACCCTCTGGGAGAGCCATGGTGGATGTCATGTGTGTGACTCCCTGAAAACATCACGTGAGGGAGTCCGTGATGATTTACTTGTACTTGTGTTTTACCCTCTGGGGGAGCCATTGTGAAAGTCACGGTGAGGTGACAACATCACATTGAGTGATGAGCACTTGTACATACCATCAATGGAGGTAGCCATGATGGCTAATATCACGATGAGGTGATAAGCTCTTTTCTCACATGGAGGTAGCCATTTTGATTGACGTCACAATGAGGTGATACGTCTTGTACAGCTGGAAGTATTCCTCCCTAGCTGAGAGGGAGTGTTGATGATAATGCAACCACAGTCGTTTACTTCCAGGCCAAGTTCGATGGAGATTATAAATTAAATGTAGCTTTGCTATTTAATTTATATACATATAATTGATTTTATTAAAGAGGCCGACCTCATTCAATGAAATGATTTTTATTTAATAAATAAATATATTTTTATCTGGGTCGACCTAAGAAGTGACGTGATTTTTCAAGTGGCATCTTTATTGCTGGGCCGACCTCTCTCTCCAAATGACGCATCTTTCTCCTCTTTGGCATGTATAAATATAAGGAGGTTTTTTTCATTCATTACACATCAAGTCAAGCATTTTCGATTCAAGGAGAAGTAATTCAGATCTGAGTAGCAGATTGATTTTGTAGCAGCAGATCGACTCAAGGAGTTTTATATTATTTGTATCATTGCATCTAAGAGAGGTGCTGTTATTCATTGTATCATTTAGGCATTGTGTTGTGCCTGATTTGTAAGCAGATTTCTTCTCTTGATCATTTAATATATAGGAGATATATTGGCTGGGTTTTTCTCCCTCAGGTTGGAGGGTTTTCCCAGGGTATTGGTTGTGTTCTTGTGTTAAATTTGAAATTATTTTTTGCTTTCTAATCTGATCACATAAAATCTACACAGGCAACACTTCGACTTGCACTGTTTGTGCTTTCCAAAGAACTGCTAAGCCACCGGAGGCATCTTCAGCCTGAAGTCCCTCAACACACCACCCTTTTAGTTTCTTCCTGATTGTATCAAAATCTGTATTGGTCAGTTTAGTCTCTTGAAATAGAACAATATCTGTTTTTACTAATTCCAAGCAATGCCTGTAAGAGACCTTACTCTCCCACCACTGAATATTGGCACTGCTGTTATGATTTTTTTGAATCTTTGCTCTTGCTGTTATAAATTCCCGAGTTTTGGTTTAGGATTGTTGCTTGGGGTTTGTTGTGACCTTTTTCACACATCGCCCCATTGCAAATGGGGACCCCCTTCTTTTTGCTTTTTGCTTTTTGCCTTGGCAACGCAACTGCTTATCACCATTTTATTTACAATGAGGAATTAGAGTTTTCTAGAAATCATTTGAGCCAAGTAGAGAATTTAAATCCATATTTGTGCCTAGATGTCATGGAAGTGCTCAGAAGGACCGGTAGACAAGGAACGCCATTGCTTTGAGTCGATTCTGACACTTCCTATTTTTTAGGGATTCTGCTTTTTCGCTTTTTCGCTTTTTTGATTTTTGGCATTTTTAGGCCATTCTGGAGTTCCTATTTTTTATGGATGCTTTTTTGCGTTTTTCTATTTTTGGAAAGTTTCTATTTTGGGAAAAGTTTCCATTTCAAGATCCTACTGACTGTGAAGCCAATGTACCTCCAGAATGAGCAAATCAACAGAAAAATCAAGGCAAATGATGAAAGATTGATGAAAAATGGCTAACACTGGGAAATTCGCCAATGAGAAGGAATGGCAGGCCAAGCATGAAGTCCGCCCTTGCCTTTGGCAAGCCAAAGGCAGGCACTGGCAGGCCAAGAGTGAAGTCTGCCCATGGAAAGGAAGCCTCCAAGATTGCCATGGCTTGATGAAGTGCAAAGGCCGCCCTGTCTTGGCAAGCTCCAAGTCCGCCATAGGCAAGACAAGCTCCAAGTCTGCCCTTGGCAGAGAAGACACAAAGTCCGCCCATGAGAGAAGTGGATGGAAAGACAAGCCTCCAAGTCCGCCCATGTCAGAGAGATGTCCAAGTCCGCCCTTGGACAAGGCAAGGCTAAAGTGCGCCAATGTCAAGGAGAGGCTGAAGTCCGCCCAACTTTGGGAAAGGAAATTTTTCTAAGGCATGGAAAAGTGAAATATGCCTAGAAAGAGAGGAGATCAAGCTAGTGCGGAATTCACTCCTCGGCATGACGGAATGAAATTCTAAGGCACAGAAGGAAGAATGTATGGCAAGGCAAACATGAAGTCCACCCAACTCAGCATGAAATAAATTCCTAAGGCATGGACTTAAATGAAAAATGGCAGAGAAACCTCCAAGTCCGCCCAACCCAGAAGGAGAGAAAATTTGAAAATTTTGACTAAGTCAGATGTCTGGCTAAGTATAAAGTACGCCACAGGAAGAGAGATTTGTCTAAGGCATTGGCCAAAAATACTCCAAGTATGGAGGATGGTAGAGCATCATGGCAAGTCCGCCCTTGCCTGTGGAAGGCCAACCCCAAAGTCCGCCTTTGCTCTGGAAAGACAACTTGCAAAGTTCGCCCTTGCCTTGGAAAGAAATGGCAAAGCATCTTGAAAGTTCGCCATCAGCCTTGGCAAGCCAGCCTTCAAGTCTGCCACCCTCTGGAAAAGCCATCATGAAGTTCGCCATACGGAAGTAAAGAATGGAAAGACATTGAGGAAGTCTGCTCATGGCATGGATCAGTCAAAGTCCACCCTCGGCAAGAGGACAATTGGCAAATCTACTGAGAAGTCCGCCCAACTTTGGAGGCAAGGAAAATTTCTAAGGCATTGGCAAAGTGCGCGAAGCATGAGAATGTCTAAGCACTCACCAAGTTCGCCTAGTATGAAGATGGCAGGCCGAAGACAAAGTCCGCCCAAAAGGAAGTGCACATGGTCTAGCCAAAGATGAAGTCCGCCAAAGCATGTCTAGCCAACCTTGAAGTTTGCCATGCACTTATCCAAGCCAGCTTCAAAGTCCGCCTTGTCTAGGACACAGCCAAGTCCGCCAAGGAGAAAGAAAAAGAATTGGCTTGCCAATGAGGAAGTCCGCTCAAGCATAATAAAAATGGCATGTCAAGTCCAAAGTCAGCCAAGGTCAAAAACAAGCATGGTAAAATTTGCCAAGAGGAAGCAAAAAAATGGCTATGTGGAATTTTCCTACAATAAAGGATCAAGTTTTGACTAAGTGTTGGAAAGAAAACAAGAAAAATGAAGAGGAAATGAATAAAATTCTTGCCCAAGGATGGAGTTTGCCCTACTTAGCACAAGCCAAACTCAGAATTGAAGACAAATCCACAGGCAAAGTTCATTCGAGCATAAAGATGGCCAAAATCTTGGCTAAGTGTTGAACGGTCCACATGAGGGCGTTACAGAATGAAATTGAATAGCCAAAATTTGGCTAAGTATGGGAAATACTTCACAATGAAATTTCCAATTTCCTCCATTGTGGTGAAAGCACAGGAGAGTTCTTCTCCAAATTCAGGGCACTTGAAGGAATTTCAAAGCAATCAGGAAGGAAAAGTTCAATAACTACTCCAAGGGGAGACTTCCAGACTTCAAATGCAAGTGAGAAGAAGAAATCAAAATCTCAAAGGAAATCCAAGATCAAAGCTAGGAAGAAACAAGTACAAGGACAGAGTCGCTGGCAAATATAGATATTCTAAGGCAAGTACATGGAAAAAGAACAAGGAGACCAAGGAGGACATCCAGCACGCTGAGGTGGCGCCTCGTCATCTTCCAACCAATCAAATTGGTCCAAGTCAACATGTCTAGGTTCAATGAACCTGACTTATCCATGGAGTTGGTTTATATTTAGCAAGAAGGACAAGTGTCCCAAAATGTAATTTTCTCATTGGTCGAGAGGTAGTTAATTATGACAAGCCCTAATTAGGGTTTTATTTTGTAATCTCAGCCATTGATTCGAAATCAATCTTGGCCATTGAATTGTAATCGGGGAGCCTATAAATTGAGCTCGCCCCTCATTTGTAAAGTGTGAAGTGAGTAGTATGAGATTGTTGCGATAAGACTATTTCCGTTAATAAAAGCTCTAGTGCATGATTTGCTTAGAACCACTTTTGTTTTCAAATAGTGTGCAAGGTTTACGTCTTCTCCTTCAACATTTAGAGTAGAGTTAAATTAGTATTTTTTTTGTATGTTTGTTAGTGAATGATAGATTTGATAGCAGTGGTGGATGAAATTAAGCTCATACTTTTGTTGAATAGATGATTTGTATTCAATGTGTAAAGTTAGCCCGAGCTATTAAGTTGTGGATGCTTAACTTCCGTTTGGATAATTGTTAATTCAAACATGAAAATTATTATCACCTCCATTGAAGATTGCACCCGCTTTGCGTAAGTTGTCCTGAAGGAGGCAAAACAAAGTGTGGTTATTCCAGTTTTATCTAGTCACCGCCGTCTCTTGAGTTCTTAGGCGTAGCTTAGACCTTTAAACCCTTATCTTTTTGCCCCCTTTTTTTTGGAAAATTTGAAATACTCGATGGAAAAAGCCTCAATGTCAAAACCGTCTAAGTCCTAAACTTGCAAATAAACTATAACGTAAGTCCCCTTGTGATTACCAGCAAATCACAACGCCCATTGGCCTTATCCACATGTCATGACCTGACTAAAGAAACATTGGAGTTATTGCATAATCTTCTTAGCATACGCATTAAATTTTCAAGAGAGGATAAAGTGTCCTTGGGTATCTTTATTCTGTGTTCGGTGGGGTATTAAAAACACACACCGATAGGGTTTAATGCCCTTTTTATGTTTTGATAAAGATGATGATAATTCTAAATCATCATATACAAGTCTGATATATGATGCAATAGCCTTCTCAAATGAATACAAATATTATTCTACAACTGAAAGGCATTTCTACAAACATTTGCCATGCCAACTTATGAATTGCAATGAATAGCTACAACAAGGCATTTTAGCAAACACTAGGAATGTAATTCTTCTTTTGACTTAAATGATGCACAAACTAAATACAATCAGTTTGCAAACTCAGCTCAATAGCAATGATCATACCCGAAAAAAGCAAGAAGGATTTTCATTGAAATTTTGAAGATAATTGCAGCTTGGTA
The DNA here is from genome assembly GCA_007115665.2 of Sequoiadendron giganteum. Lineage (NCBI taxonomy): Eukaryota > Viridiplantae > Streptophyta > Pinopsida > Cupressales > Cupressaceae > Sequoiadendron > Sequoiadendron giganteum. Next base: position 531,510,228 of record CM021105.1, read on the forward strand.
GAGGTTTGATAATATAGTTGATCTGCAACAAACATTAACTTCTCCGCCTTATTTCTATGCACAAAGCCTCTAAAGGTCTGGCCGCTCACAATGGACAAGAAATGGGCCCAAGAAAGGCGGCGTTTCAGCCTTGAGGAAGGACGCCCAGGTTGCTGAAGCAACACGTGGCTGCTAGGAATGCTGGTACAACTTGTATATGGCAGTCGTAATTGATATTCATTGCAGCCACAAACTCTTTATTGCTTTCCCTTCCAAATTGATGTGAAACCCTTGACAAATCTGAGAAAGATCCCCACTTGAATGCACCATATCACTGTAGCGATCACTGTTCAGGAGTTATTGTAGCGTCAACTGTAGCGTGGGTACTGTAGCAGCAAATATATCTGGAAATGAATGTATCAGTTCTGATTTTTAATGGTTGCCAAATTAAACTTCAGGTCTGCAGTTGATCAATCTACAAAACCCTTTTTAAAACTTCACGAATTTGCACAAATTCGACTTCTGTATGAAGCCAACAAGATGAGCAATCGTAAGCTGATCTTTCACAACTTCAGAAAGCTAGACTAAGAAGAGGTATCGTTCTCCAAAGCCTGGAATGACTGAAATCTGCAGAAACCCTTGTTTCACAAACTCCAAAGTTCTCCGAGAAGAAAAGACAAATTAGAATAATCATCAACATGAGTTCGATTTGTCTTTGAAGCAAAAAATACTCTCTCAAGAGGCTCGACCCCCAAAAACCACTTCATTAATGATTTAATGATAATAAATTCGCCCCTCATAAGACTTAGAGAATATTTTAATAAATGGCATCCCTTTATAAATGAATAATAAATATTCATTTAATAATAATATCGCTCCTTTATTATAAAGTTATTAAATACTTTATAATAAGCCATTTAATAATTAATATTTCATTTAACCACTAATATAATCATTATTTGACTTTATAATATAAAGTCACAATAATAATTATTTAATCATCATGAAATACTCAAATATTCTCCGTTTGCTCATCCAATTGCCAAACTGGGTCGAGTATGAGAAAACCAACTGAAGCAGGTGCCTTGCCAGAAATAGTAAACTCTGACAACCCGACTTACTATAAATAGTAAGTGTCTAAATATCATTCTATGAGCATATGCAAAGGTCCAAACTTGAATCAAAAAGTGAAGTATTGTCTCCAACAATCGGGTAACTGCCACAAAGGACCCTCTATCCATAACAGTCAGCCTACGAGGGTCAAAAAGATAGGCTCACTCCTCAACAAACAATGTCAGCTAAAACGGGGACATTAGAACGCCTGACCACCCGTAGTTTGTTAGGGGCATCAAAGCCCCTAACATTCCATGAAAGGATCCTCATGGTGACTCGGGAAGGGGGCATCCCTTCCGTGACCTTAGAAGCATGGGTAACTTTGCCTGACCAGCCGCATCACCTGCCAAGGCTCTCAATTCTTGGTGTGATCTCCTGCCCCGAGATTTCTTCTTGCCACAATTAGGTTTTGAATTCTTTGTAGATTTCTATTGTACCCCCAAAGTGTGTTGTTTTAGGGATTTCAGTCTCATCTTCCGAATCCTCCAGTGCCTTCGTGAGCATCTGATGTTCTTTCGTTAGGAGATCGACACTAGCCATTTCCAGACTATCATTCATTACCACAAGCCCAAGACACCCCAGATGAGATTCCCAATCTTATTGCCTTGGCTCTTCCACCTCCATGGCAATCCACAACAAAACTGTTATTGATGTCCACCCCAAACCCCAGATCTATTCTGACATTTGCCAAGTTATTTATGTTGGTAGCAAGTGGTGGTTGCCACACAACTTGAGCTTTTGTTATGTTTGAATGCACCCTTGACTCCTCCAAGCCACACTCCACCACCACAGGGGCTGAGGATGTCATCTCATCCGAAGGGGCCTCATGTATTTCCTTCCCTTTGAGATCTTGCTTCAGCTCCCCCAATTGACCTTCCCTAAATGGTTGCATTTTACAAGGGGAACTAGTCCTTCTGCCCGGCCTTGTTATATCTTTATCAAGGCTGGTATTAGAGCCACTAGCAACAAGCATTTTCCTTGAAAGAAACTTACTTTCTTCCACTAGATGCTCAAAGGATACTTTCTAGCACCATTTCCCAGCTGATATCATCAACTCCTATTCTTCCACTACACCCACCTTTGTATCCACCATTACTGCCACTCTTACTTTTGCTCTTGGCTTACCATTCAGGAAATTTTCATCTACCCCTAGAAAGGGCCCCAAAGCCCCACCAATTTCCAACAAAGCATCTCCATTCCAGTATTCCGCTGTGAGATCTTCCAAACAAACCCACATTGGCACGGTATTGACATAGTGTTTGCTTGGATCAAATTTCAGTGTCCATTCCAAACAATGGAACCCATAGTTTTGAAAAAACAAAGGTTCACCATGGAGGAATTCGTTTTTCAAATTTGAATCAATACACTCAATCAAAATATAATCCTGGGCTAAGGAATGGACACTTACTCTGTTTTTGATGCAATCCGACCACCATTGCAATAGTTGTTCGCTTAAAGCCCCTTTGCCGCACCACTTTGCTATGAGTGCCTGATCTTTGAGTCACTCCACTATTGGGTTCAAGATCTTGGATGAGATCACCACTGCCTGGCTACGACCCCTTTGCCCGGTATGCTTCAAGTGATTTGTATTGCCTTTTGTTATCAATGACCGCCGAATCAAAGAGCGAGGGCCCTGCTCCTGAGCCCGCTTTCTCCTTGCCCTTCCATCTTCTATTGGTACGCTCTTTGCTACCAGTCGATTTGTCGCGCCAGATATTGGAAGTATCAGCTCTTGGCAAGCCGTTTTCCCCAAACCACCCACACCTGAAACTCTCCGTTGGTCTCCAGTTTTCGGCTCCTTGCTTGAAAGAGCCAAATTTTTGAAGCCCCTGACGACCACCTCTAGCTAGCATATTCAAACTTAGAGGGCATCCTTTCACGCCTTTCCATGACTGTGTAGAGTTTATTGTTGGCCTCCACATCCCAGCCCTAGCTCTTTGATCATAAGCCCTCCCAATTTAGCACAGTGGGTGTCTATAAATTGGATGGCATTTATCCACCCAATTCCCCTTTTGAAATACCCACTGTGGGGTATGTGCTTGGCCACTAGTACCTCTATTTGCTACAACATCTGCCCATGAACGCTCATCTTCTTTGATGTCGCCCCAAGCCCGCTCGCCAAGGTCTCTTGCGTTTTTTCGCTCCTCACTCGCTATCGCTCATATAATTAGTTAACTCAAATTCTTTTTTTACTATAGTTGTTTATTTCCTATTTTTATAAAGGCGCCCAACTTAAATTATAACATTTTAACGTTATAATTTTCACTTATGTCTCCCAAGGTCCCTTTTATAAAGTAAATAAAAATAACATAAGTTAAATATTTAATTTAACTCTAATGACATTATGTTATTTTAAATAATTGCACTGGACCAAATAAACATTGAAAAATAGGTAACAACTGCTCCCACTGACACTAGTAAAAATAGTATGATTGACCACTGGCTTCCTTGGTGCCCAAATAACAACTGCTCCCACCGACACTACTAAAAATAGTATGGGAGAAAACACCAAAAACACTCCAGAAAAGGGCAATGCACAACTCCCAACTACACTATGCTGGATAAACGGTCACAAAAATCCCCTAACCACACCCCGTTAGCCTACAAGAATGATTGAATAGGCTAACTCTATCAAACTGTTGAATAGGCTAGGAAGGGGGCACTACAAATAGGCTCCACGGCCCAAAAGTTTGAAATGCACTTTCCCTCCAAAAAGGGACGCCACCTTTTGGAGCATTATAATATTCAATAAAAATCTCTTAACCAACAAACCTAGGCGTTCGCTTTTGCTCAGCACAAATTAACCTTTTAAAAATGCTTAAGTCCTTCAAGTGGGCGTCCAACTCATGAGTCCCCCTTTTAAAAATAACTTAAGTTGATCAAAATAGGCGTGGGGGCCAAAACGTAACTCAATTATAAAACATTAACTTAAGTTGCAAACCTTCCATTTTTGGATTCCAAGAATGTTGTGGAAGCCACCTCTGAAAATACCACAACGCCAAACACTGCATTGTCACACTGCCAGAAATAGTAACCCAGTGCTGAACTGTTGCCAAAACCCACTGTCAGAAATAACACTTACTAAAAATAACATATTGCTAAAAATAATAAGTGACTCCAAACTCAAAATGAGCACATTTCGGGTAGTCGTCGTAACTTACTAAAAATAGTAGTGACTACCCACCAAAGCTCTCAGAAAACCTAGAAAGACCCAAAAACCCTTCTGGCAAACTCTTGCAACTAGCTCCTGAAAAGTAGTCAAGAAACCTCTAAGAATTTAGGAAACCCTAAAAATGCCTTTGAGTTGCCCACGAGACTTCGAAAATGGGCTATTGACCACTGAAAAGCATAGGGCTAAAAAGGGGACATTACATAGTTGAAGGTAACAGTTTATTATTTATTAAGAAAATCCACAATTTAAAAAAGTTAAGTTTGGATTATAAAAGGATCTCAAAAAATATCAAGGAGGCAAAACAATCTAAGATCGAGTTGAAAATACTCCACATAAGGCTAAGCAACACATGTTTTTAATCAAATAAGTGAGGGAGGAAAACAAATAGATTTATCTTCCAATTCACTTTCCGTCAATATTCTATGGAGTTTTAGGGATGTGGGATGGAGGGACTTTGGGGATGAGGGGACAAAGTATCCAAATTTGGGGATGATAGGTGTACAATGACCTCCATTTGGCCAAGCGTGCTGTCAAAGCGCTTATACACCTCTCCAAAGTTTGGAGCATTAGAGTCCCATATTTGATAACAATGAAAATAAGAGATATGATGTAGACAATGCATTTGGCATCAGTCTAAAATTATTGCTCTTCACCACTTCCTAACCCTCTTCCCTTGCTCTAACTTAGATTCAAGCTGCTGATTCCACTCATGTGTCATGATCATCATTTTCAATGTCTCTTGCAAGTCAAGCATCATTTCCAAGAGATTGAAGTATGAGGCATATTTGGTCTTTGTAGGTTTGATAAATTCCTTCTTGAAGGTCCATATAGTGCATGTGATGTGTGGTCGTTGCAAATAAACATTTGCACAACTCTTGCATCAAGAACTACCCGTTTGATTTAGTATATTTTCCGCATGTTCTTGAGTGCATTGTTCATGGCATGCACACAATAAGGAGTCCACCATATATATTTATAGGCAATCTCAATTAACTTCCCTACCGCGCTACACACATAGGCTGCGTCTATGACAAACTACACCACATTCTTTGGGCCAACTGTCTCAATAACATCTTGAGGATGTGAAATTGATACTCTTCATCCTAAACAATCATTGAACCTAAGAAAGTAAAGGCCATTTGTAGATGTCACAATGATATTGATGAGTGGATGATGCCTAGTGCTTGTCCACTCATCCATGGTAATGTTGCATTCACTTGTGATTCGTGTAGCCTTCATTTTGTTTGTAAGAATGTTAATCTTGGAATAGTTCTTGTTAGAAATTTTGTCATTGATGTCACATGAGAATTAACGTCACAATATTTTATTGAAGTTGAAAGAGAATTAATTGACTAGTCAACCCATGGAATATTATTATGTTTTAATTTATTATGGTCGACCCATGTGTCTGGCACCCAAGTTGTTTCATTTTATGGTGCCCATGTTTGGGGACAAGTCGTCCCATTTAAATATTAATTGGGGTGCCTCTTTGAAAGGAGATGACTTATCTTGGAAAAATCGCCCCTCCATGAAGAGGCATGAAGTGATATAAAAGGAGAAGATATGTAAGGAGTGTGACAAAAATGTGATATCATTCTAATGCAAGCAGATTTTTGAAGGAAAGTGAAATGTTCATTTTCCATTGAAGAAGCAACATTCAAAAGGTGAAACTTCGTTTATTTGGAGATCGGTGCCTCCTAAAAGAAGAAATTGGTGTCTCTTGCTAATTTGGTGCTTAGCAGTGGGGATTTCTGTCTCGAGTGGTTTGGTGCTTACAAATTTTGTTAGAGAATTTTATTATGTGGTTGGATTTGGACAGTAGATCCAGGTAATCTTTCTTTGTGGTTTTTTTTCCAAAAGGGTTTCCATGTAAAACTTGCGTTCTTAATTGTTAGATGTTGCATGATTGCTATTACCATGGTTGTTAAATTTTAAATAAGAAAAAGATTAACTTATATTGATTCACTCCTCCCCGCCTTCCTTGTCCCGTTCATCTCAATATAAGTGTGTGCTGATCAATTGGTATTAGAGTGGGTTCTTTTAGAAATGGTCAAACCACTGGAAGATAGATCTTGGGAGCATGCATGGATGGTCAAGAAGGTTTCTCCTCAAATAAAGCTCCATTGTTTGATGAAACAAACTATGCATTTTGGAGCATAAGGATGCAAAGTTATCGAATCGCTCTTGGTTTTGATATTCGGCAATTAATAGTGAAGGGTTGTAAAGCTCCAACATCTCCACCAACAGATTAGGCTGAAAAGAAAGGTAGTGAAAACAATGCAAAATCCATGAATGCTATGTTGTGTGGTCTATTAGAATCAAAGTTTGTCAAAGTAATGCACTATAACTCGGCAAAAGAAATCTGGGACAAACTTGAAAACATCTATGAAGGTGATGATAAAGTTAAGAAGGCTAAGCTCCAAATTCATAGAAGACAATTCGAGAGCTTAAAGATGAAAGATGAAGAAAATATTGCAGCCTATCTTCTTTTTGTGGATGAAATTGTTAACACCATTAGAGGACTTGGTGAAAAAGTTGAAGAATCAATGATCGTGCAAAAGGTGCTAAGGTCACTTTCCTTAAGATTTGATGCAAAAGTTTCCACCATTGAAGAAATTCAGGACCTAAACTCATTAACAATGGACGAGTTGCATGGGATCCTTGAAATATACCCCTTAATTTTTGCCTTTAAATTTCAGTCACAACAATGCAAATCATGCACCCGTTAAGAATTAGCTCTAAACCAAAACACAACTGAAACAACTCTAACCAAGAATGCGCCCTAAAACCATTTAAGGAGGAGGGGCGGGCATATGGTCAGAGGATCCCTAGGATCTAATAACTTGATAACAACTGAAAATAGAGAGCTAAACTCGACACCAAGAATGTGCACGCAAGATCCTTTTGCAAGGCGAGGTGCTAACATATGGTGGAGTGCTAGATAATAAACTGAAATACAACTTCTTTTGCAAATGCAGGCATTCACAAGCGGTCGAAATATTCCACTTATTTCATGGGTGTGATTATTACAAACATTGAAAGGCGGCAAGCCAGCCAATTAACCTCACTTCCACTTAAACTGTGGGGGGTATACAATCCACACAACCACTTTATTACGTGGGGGGAATACAACAAAGTAAATTGCAGCAAACAAACAAATTGCTGTTAGTACTACTAAACCGCTTACAAATGATTAATAAACAGCTGCAATGTGACATCCATGAATTCCCAAAATATCCAATGGTTAGAGTATCACTTCCTCTAACATTTACAATGCCAAAATGATATAGAAAGAAACTTAGAACAGCATTATAACAATTTCAAACTAATCGGATCAGAAACAGGAAATACATAAAATCAGATCAGCAAAGATAGAATTCACCAAATTGGACGTATCTTCTTCAATTTAGCTCGGAAAGCTCTCAAACCACAACCAATCAACAGCTAAGAGCTAGGCGTCCAACCTCCATTGAGAAAACGAGCCCAAAACAAAGAGAAACAATTGGCACGATTCCCAAGGCAAACAAGAAGGAAGGTGCGACCTCCAAGAAGGGTCGACCTTCTCCCAAAAATCAGAAACTCAAAGATAAAATCCGCAAACTTGTAGAAAGGGGCGCCCTCCATAGTAGAACAGCATGGGCTAACACCCAGAACCAAACAAAAATCTGACTTGAAGCTATGAACAGAAATTAGCTTCAGCCAGGCCAAATCAACAACTTGCAAAAACAAGTTTTACATTAGCAACCTGTTCGATTCCAACAATTGAAGCTCCATCTGTATTTCAAAGTGAAATACAACCATGATGATCCACCTAGGAAGCCATAGTTGCAGGCCTGAAGGATGGATTGAGTTCGCTAAGCTTCCCCTTAGCCAGGTTTTGGATTCAAACCAGCAACATAACCTTACTATTCAATTTCCAAGATATGAATGAATGAGCAAAGCATTAATAAATAAGCTTCCAAAGAGGAGATGAATCAACTGTAACCTCCAAACAAGAAACTCTTCAACTTCTCCAAGAGGCGTCCATTTCAAAAAGCATTTCTTTTTGAAATATTTAAAACTCTTCATATTTCTCCCATGTCGTCCCATTTAGAGGAACAAACATTTAATAAAATATTAAATGTATCACTTTATGGCCCCAACTTAAAAACAACTTAAAGTCATTAAGCTAGGCGTGGGGTACAACTTCAAAACACAATTTTAACTAAGTATAAAACTTAGTCCAAGGAGACAATTATCACCAAATTGGAAACTAAGACATTACCAAAATCTGGATAATGAACTGCACCATACTGCTGATGAAGACACTGCCAAAATAGACTTACTAAAAATAGCCAATGCCAAAAATAGTAAGTTCACTGCAAACTCGACAGAAAGCCAAACTGAACAGCCACACTAAACTGCAAAAGGCTGAACTGTTGCTAGAATGATACTGTTATAAATTGACTTACCAAAAATAACAACTGCTATAAATAGTAAGTTTGCAAAACATCAATTGAACACAACTGAGCAGTAAACAAGACTTACTATAAATAGTAAGTGTTTCTGTTGTACCCAAACCGAAATTTTTGCTTCATTAAAGCATTTTGCTTAAAATGGTCTAAACCTTGTAAAAGTGGGGTCAAAACTCAATTTTCGGGCAAATAAAGTATGGGCTTTTAGTCAGTGTGATGCCAGGAAGATACTGGAAAAATTTGAAAATTTTGAAAATTAGGGTTTTTGAAATCTATTTTTAGCCCGAAACCCTAAAAAATAGGAACTTGTCAGAATTGGATGAAATTAATTTTGATTGGCTTATTTCACATCACAATCACAGTGGTGAAGTCAGTTTCAGTTAAAAGTCAGTTTAAGGCTGGTGGGTAGTTTTCACTTTTTTAGGAGAAAAGTTAGGATCTTCGGGGTCATCAATGGCAGTTGGCCAGTACCAGGTGTCAATATCTAAGCCTGAAACTCAAAGAGGAACGCTCTACGATAAAAGATGTTGGAAATAATGCTTTTGATGGAGGGGATTTTCAGATTGGCAAAAAGTGCTAAAATATTCTAAGTCTGAGAACTTTTCACTATGTAACGTAGTAGACACTTGCGCAATCAACGTGCAAATCAACTTTATAGTGTCCGTACATGTGAAAATGATGAAGTATAGTCATCCACACACCTCAGCAGTCACAACGCTTCGACATGGTCAACAGCAGGGATGGATACAGCGTTTGCAAAGCATAAAATGGTGAAAATCAATGAATTCAAAACAAATCCGCTCCCCTGTAGCCTAGGGGCGCCCTTCCTTTTGAAGGTCAAGATTGGAGGGTTTTGGATTAAGAACACATTCATTATGTTCAGTTTTCAGTCGGCTTTCCGATTAGCCATGAAGCAAGATTATCCGAGTTACAGAACTCCGGCAAACGAAGACAGAAGCAGAGGTTACGAAGAGTGTTTTCATCAAGGAGGCAGTCTAGAGATGCAAATCCGCTCCCTTCTAGCCCAAGGGCGATTTTCTTTTTGAAGGCCCAGATCTAGATGCATGTGTGTTTTGATGGTTTCAGCCTTTGCAGAATTAGTTTAGCTTTTCAACGAGCTATCAAGCGAAAGCGTATCCAGTACAGAAATCCGGTTATCGGCGGTGGAAGTGGAAATTGCAAGCAAGATACATGTCAGATGAAGTTTTGTAGAATGCAAATCCGCTCCCCTGTAGCCCAGGGGCGATCCTGAATAAGACCTGTTTGATGGATGAATTTGCAATTGAGGTCTTCCTGAGATCTCTTCCAGCTCAGTCCAGCTTTGCAGTGTATCCGTTCACAAGACGATCCGATATTCTGAGTAACTGTGACAGAGGTCCTACCGAGCATGTAAAACAGAGGATGGTGAAGCGTAGCTACACAAAGCTGCACAGCTGTAGGCTAGGGGCGATTCTCCTTTAGGCCTGCCAGACGGGGTTATTTGCAATTACAGTCTTCACAAGACTTGTGTGCAATTACTCAAGCTATCCAACGAGTCTAGCCGACAGCCTCCGGGATTTGGCGAATGCTCGTACGTGCGAGGTCAAGATGATAATGCTGTGAAGAAGAGCTGATTGAAGGCAGTTCAAAAAATGACTAAGTGTAAGAATGTTATTTTCTTTGAAAAAGGCGATTTTCTTTTAGAGGCCTTAAAAGCAATTTTCTGGCTTCGTCGTCTCCAAGAACATCTCTTGCAAGTTGACCAAACTATACAGCAAGACAGACGGCACGCGTATCGGAACATTCCAGTTCCCGGTATCAAGGGTCAAAGTATGGTGTTCAGTTGAAAATCACACTTTTGTCAAAATGGTGTTTGAGCTATCACAGAATAGGGGCGCTCATGCTTTTGGGGTTCTTAATACAATTTTCAGATCCCTCACATACAGTCATTGGATGCAGGATACTTCTAGTCATGCAATGAATCCATTATTCAGTCAGTGGAGTTCATTATTCATTGTCAGCGGCAGTTTGAAACATCAGAAGGCAAAACTAAGAAATGGCTAAGTCTGGAGTCAAAACATCAATTTAATCAGAGGCGCCTTATTTTCTAAGGTATCAGATGAGCTCCATAGCAGTTGTTGCTCCCAGCAGACATTTCATCCTTGTCATACAAGCTTCGCGGTGGATATCTCAGCACAGTCGCAGGCTCAGTCAGTCAGCCAGAAATCAGAGCTGAACATGGTCAGTTGTAACTTTGCAGTCAGCTACAAAATAGGAGATTCTTAAAAATCTCATAACTCTTGCAAATGGAAGCTTAAAAGATCAAAATTTGACTTTTTGGAATCAGGGAAGTGTGTTGAACACAGCAAGATGCTATTTTTTGCAAAAAATGAAAAAAAATATTTTTGCATGCAGAGCATTGAAAAGTGACGAATTTCTTCAAAGACAGATATTGGCGCCATTTTTAGTTTTTGCATGTGTTAAAAATTAAGATATTATTTTTAGTCTGAAGACTCAGAGACAGTGGCAGTTCAACTGGAGAGAAGCCAATCGATTTTCCTTTTTCTAAATTAGGGTTACATTATGCATGCATGATGGTTCGAATTGTTTATTTAAACAAGCATGGCGCCTTTCATCATTCACACAGCTTTGAAAGTTCGAATTTCTTCAAAGAGATTGGCAAATTTTCATCAAAGGATCAAGTTCGAAGGTGATAAAATATTCTTTTGCAGGTACAAGTTCAGATTCAGCATCAGATTCAAGGCAGAGTGGTGATTTTGACAGAAGAAGATAATAATTAAATAAAAAATTTAAAAAAAAATATCTTTCTTCTTCTCTATATTTCTTCCATCTTCTCGTCTTAAATTCTCTTGCATGTTCGAAGTGTTGGCAGATTTTGGCAAAACAAAATATCTGGGTTGATTCAGAAGAGCTTTCTCAGCAAAACCCATGTGCCAGAATTTTTTAGGAAAATTTGTTCCAGAACATCTGTTCTTGAAGCTTTAATTTTCTCAACCGAAATTCTTTTGCATGGCTGAGTAAAGGGTAAATTTTTGCATTTCTGACGTTCTGGGTTGTCTTAGAATCATTTTCTGGACAAAACCCATATCTCGGATTTTTTCGTAAAAAATTCTCATCCGACAAGCTATTTTTAGCCTCAGCAGGCTATTTTTGGCTTTCCAAAAAAGTTGTCAGAATATAGCCGTGTGCACAGTCAACAGGCAAGTTTTTCAGAATGCAGTTCACTCAGCTCGAATTCAAGACCAAATCGGTCTTAACCCATGACTTCATCGGAACAGTTGATACAGATCTACATAAGGTGTTGCGGGAGGTGGTTTTGGATCCACTCAAAATCAGGGATTCAGTTATCAAGAATATTCAGCAATCCGGGTTGCTTGAGGCCGCTTCCATACCTATTTCGGTGCATTGCGTGGAGTTTGTAATATCTTGCATCAAGCATTACAATTCCGCTACACGAGAGATACGGTCAATAGATGGGCGTGTTATATGCAGTCTCAAACCTCTTGATATCGAGCGAAGTCTAGATATTCCTCAACATTCGGATGGGATGGTTATTTCCATGAGTCAAAGCGAGCAGGCATTCAATGCTGGACTGGATAAGTGTCAAAACAAGATGATAGAGAGATGGCTGAAACAACAGAAGAGCAAGTTGCCAAACAACTTGGGTCGTGGCGAGTGTAAGGATGAATACAATATTTTGATTACACTGCTTAATCGTGTCTCAGGTCATGCAGATGCGAACAAATTTCACCCGTGGATGTATTATATCATTGGTAGAATCATCTCGGGGCAAGAGCATTATGACTGGGCATCCTTCATCAACGATGTTATTCACGAGCAAATCACCGGTTTCCTAGCTGCGCATCAATTTCATATGTGTTCTTACCTGGTGTACTTGATTGCTTATCAGAATCAGTTTAATGGTTTGAATACGGTGGGCATACTCAGTGTACAAAAAGTCTATCGTTACTATGACCAACTTGAGTTCACAAAGGCTGAAAGTCATTTTAAACGGGTACAAGAGGCTTTCTTAACTTATACAGTGAGAAACTTGGACCGGGAGTTGCATATTCGCATCTCGACAGTTGCCAGAGCAGCAATGAAGAATTGGGCAGATTGGTACATTCAGTTCCCTACATACACCTATCTCCGTGTCTATGGATACACAGGAAAACCAGCTATGTTACCACGTTATCCTTCGGATAAAACAATATTCATGGAGTTCCTGAGGCAGCTATATGAAGTTCACAAACGTTTGCGCATCAAGCGTAAACTAGCTGCCGAGTTTCCTTTGCAATTCGGGATGTATTGGTGTAGGACGGTAGTTGATGCTAAGACCGCCGGTCAAGAGTTAGAAAATTGCAAACTCAAGTACCTGGTGGATACACGCACATATGATCCTTGGGGTCATTACGCAGCTCGCCTGGGTAATCTCTCTTATCACAAACCTACGATGGAAGATTATTGGGTGAATTGTGAGGATGATTTCGAAGTTCGCAGACGTAGCTATAGCAGGTTCTCTCTTCCACAAGTTTCTGTTTTCTTGACAGAAAATGTGGAAGGATTGACAGAGGGTGAGGGAGATACACTTCCTCAATTTTACAGAGAGCAGGTTGATGGACAACCACTGCCGTTAGTAAACTGGTATGCCAAAGAGTTCGCATCAGTAAAGGAGAGATCGAGCAGGGTCATCCAAAATAGTATGCTTTATTTAGAAAGCAGAAGGTTGAGAAAGGCATCTATGCCTAGAGGAGAGCCGCCAACAGAAGGACTTGTATTGCCTTCTTCTTCAAAACCTAAGCAGAAGAAGAGGAGCAATCCTCCTAAAAAGAATCCAGCGCCTAGTGATTCAAAGGGAAAAGCATCTTTTGCGATTCCACATGTAGAGCCAGTCAGAGAAGTTATTCAGACTTCTCCGCAGCTTGAGGTTCAGCCCCGTATGCCGTCACCAACACCATTAGAGCAGCCTCCCATTCCAATTCACATTGATTTGGACGTAGATTCACCTCCTCGCAGCAATTCTTTTATACATTCACATTCATCAGATCCTCCTACGACTAGTACAGGTCTTTCCAGTGGGATTAGTCGGGATTCATCTTGGCTTGAGAGTCAGCTGGGAAGAAAAAGGAGGCAACCATCTTACATGCTTGATCATTCAGATTTTGATCATGACCATCAAGATGTGCCTGAAAAGAGGATCAAGAAGCAGATACATATTGGGAGAAGTGCAGATAAGGAATTCATTGTTGAGACTGCTGTACCTCCAGAAGATAAGAGTCTAGATGAGATGGAAGCTCAAGACTTCGAGGTTATCACAGTTCATTTCGGTAAGAGTACTCGTCAGACAGATATTGATCTCCTACAGGTTGCTACAGATAGCGTCAAAGATAGGATGGTGAAAGATGGTGAAGATAAATCAGCTCTCAAGGCTGAAATACAGCAGCTTCGCCAGTACATTTTTAGCCTTGTACACAGGACAGGGGATGTTGTCACCGCGCTTCCACATATGTTAGAACCACCAGCAGAGCAGGGTCAGATTGATCTCTTGGTTGCATATGGTAAGCGATTGGAGGAATGGGAAGAGGAGTTTGTTGCTAGAGGCCGCCTTGTACTTATAGAACTGTATCAATTGCGGTATAATGCACGTGAGCTTCGTCTATGACTTCAAGATGAGGAACGTGATTTGGCCATTAGTAGACCCAGGGATGAGATTCTGATTGCCAACTTGGGAATGTCATTTGATTCAGTCACAGAGGCAGAGGATAAAGAAGAGGTCTACATTTGGAGAACACAGTTGATCTTCAAGGCAGAGATAGAAGGAAAGATCATATCTGAGGTGGCTGAGAGCAAAGAGCATGTTACTAGTGCACTCCGCTATATAAGAGACTTTGTGTCTCAATTACCATGTGTATATCAGCGTGTGGGTGGTGACTATGTTGAGCTTGCTGACATCCAGTTAGAGCTCCAAGCACTTATTCACGGTATTTTCAGTGGTGAGACCATTGGCTGTAAGATGAATCAGCTTACAGCCATGTCAACATTGTTTGATGAGGCAATCAGAAGAAAGGGTGAGTTCCAGTGTCAGATGACTAATGGAGAAGACATGCTGCACAGACATAGGATTCTTCGCCAAAACTTCAGTTCCCCAGATGGAGATGCAGTCAACGACCTCGTAGATGGGTTAATTTCTCAAGATCAGGGTCAGTAGACTTCAGTTAAAGGCGTCCCACCTTTTTCCAAGATAGACATTAGACACAGGAGTTAAACTCGAGGCTTTTTTCCGAGTTAACTGGTTGTTACACATTGCATGTCTTGTCTGTCTTGGAAATATCTACAAACACTTGGAGTTTAGATTAGATCTTTCAGTCAACTGATGATAGCATTCCAGTTGATTTGCTTTCAATAAAGACGTGCATGTTGCACCTTGTCCATTTAGATTAGATGTTTCAGTTAACTGATGATAGTTTCCCAGTTAACTGTATAGTTTCATTCAATTAGGGTTTAGGAATAAGATCTTGCATGCATTGCAAGACTTTAGTTGACTCAAAGTGATTTTAGGGTTGCCTACACCTTGAAGTCTATAAATAAGAGCTTTAAGCTCATTTGTAATTTAACTTTTGCTTGATAGCATACATGCTGCGCCTACCTTGCCTGTAGTATTGCTATTATTGTATCTGTTCAAGGAGTAATTGCTGTTATAATAAATTGTTGCGCCTACCTTGCCTTCATGTTATTGTCATAGAGTTTACATTGACTATGATTCAAATCAGGGGTTGCTGGTTTGATGATTGCCATGTTCGTCAAATCTATTCGGTTAACTTCGTTTGTTTTTTGATGATGCGAAGCCGCCTAATGGGTAAGGCAAAATGATTGGGCACCTTCATGTATAAAGCCGTAAACTTATCAGTTAGTGCTATTATTATAGTGAACTCAATTTCATCCAGCGGATAAGTTCTGCTTCCTTCATGTTTGGAAACATGCCCAGTTTAAAGTCTTCCATTTCATTTATCAACTTCCTTCAGGTTCAGCAAATAGATTCCAACTCATACCTTCATTGAGCCCTTTTATGGAGTTATGTTGCCACATTCCACGCTCCATTTATATTTCCATTTAGAAGCGGATGAATTTAAAGTTAACTATTGCAGTTAGATGATCACACGAACTGAAATACCGCGTTCTAGAGTTTTAAACATAACTCGGTGAGAACAAAAATGGACATTCGGTTGTTTTCCTTTGCATTCAGAGCTGTAGAAGGGGCTTTACTATTTGAAGAGCACTCGGCATTCATGGCGGTGTGCGCCTGTTCTCGTATGAGCCACCTCGGTATTGGATTCATATATGATTTCCAACCGAACAATGGGGAAGCATGACTTACTATAAATAGTAAGTGCCTGGAAAGGTTATCAGATGGAGATGCATGTACATCATTCTGAAGCTCTCTGAAAACCCAAAAAGCTCCCAGAAACACACTTCCAAACTCCTGCATGCAAGCCTTCAAAAATGCATCTGAAACCTCCTATAAAATAGGAAACTCTAATTTTCCAATCTGCTTAGCCTACGAGTTTCTGGAAATAGGCTAAAACCTCAAGAAGAGCGTAGGGCTAAATTGGGGACATTACAATCCTCATGGCATATGAAATGAGGTTGGAAAAAGAGAAGTTGTCAAAATGAGAAGTAGCCTTCAAAGCTTCAAAGAAGGTAAAGAATGAAGATCCTAAATCAAGCTATAGAGACTAGGTTCAACCGGCACTTGGAAATCCTTCAAACTTCACTACTACAAAAGTCTTTAGTAGGCTCTTGAAACGATCTTTCTACACATGCAATCTTTGGATGGAATTGCCTCTATTGGATAAGAGGATTTTCATTATCAAAACCAGTTTGGAAAGCAAGAGGGTTTTTGTCCTCTTGCCAAAGGTGAACACCGTATGCTCAATCTTCAAGAAGGGGTTTCTAGCAACAATGGACATTTTTTTTCAAGCCCTACTCCTTTTATAATCATATGTTTGCTATTTTTAGCCCTCTGTAAGAAGTCTTTAGGAACTCTTTTTCTTTTTAGTTTAATATTTTTCAATTTGCCCCCTTGTCCTAGCAACACTTTTTATAACAACTTTAGCTCTCTTTTAAAAACACTTTTAATTACTTTATAATTAAATAATAAAATATAAGTGACCTTTTATAAAATTAAAGTTACTTTTTGTGCAACTTAAATTGAATTATTAAATTATTTTCTTAGTTTGAAAATGGTGACATGACATATCTCTAATGTAGTGGGTATTGCATGAATAATAAATATTATAGACACCTTAGCTCATAAGTGGTTGCCTCCAATCCTTCATGCAAAGGATCTCATTTGTGATTTTTTTTATGTGGGTTAATGTCATCTTGATGTCTTTTTTTGCTACAATTTTTGAGATCTATCATGACCCTAGATAATTTGAATCAAGCTGGAGGGAAAATTATAAAAGTGTTTTTAAACACTTTTTAAATAATAATATCTAATAATTTTAATAGTAAAATAAATTTACATTATTGGACAATAATATTTAAATTTATAGGTCTTGATCTATTTGGTCGACCCATTTGGGAAGGCATTGCTAATCTGCTATATATTTGAGCTCTAGTTGTCTTGGAGATCATCATGGTTGGAATCATAGTTGACAAACTTGCCAAATTGAAAAACTCGCCAAGCCCAAAAAACACGACTTGGCAAAAGCTCGGCAAATACTCGACAACTTAAAAAATTGCTTAAATTTCATTAAAAACACATTTTTTTTGCAAAATTCAATGATAAGATGCATCCAATGAGCCTATAAATGAGTACATAAAAGAAACAAGTTGAGTCTAGTTGTATTTGATTGATTTGAAAGCAAATTGGATACAAAATGGCATCCTCATGTGGAATGCACTGATACTAATAGTCTGAAACAAAATGAAAATAGCAAATTGTTTTTGTAAAACTGAAAGTAAATACTACATTAATATATTTTACAAATTTACATCTTCCTCTTCCCATGTCTAGTGAAAACTAGGGGGAGGTAGAACTAGATGATATTATAGATGAAGACTTGTAGGAAAACTTGGAAACTTGGACTTGGAGAGTACCTATAAAATCAAATGAAATAAAAATGCCTTTTTAGCGGCCGCGGGAGACCTTTTTTTTGGATGGGCGAGTTTTTTTGTGGACTCATCGAGTTTTTGCCAAAAACTCGCCAAAAACTCGGTGAGTTTTTCTCCTTTATTTGGCAAGCAATTTTGGAGAGTAAATGCGAGGAAAACCCACCGTAAAAAAAAACTCGCCGATTACTCGGAGAGTTTTTCAACTATGGTTGGAATAACGTATCAATTGGATCTAAGGAGACAAAACCCTTTGAACAATTGAGGCAGGTAGGACGTAGCCCCTACTTGCATTAGTGATAGTTGTTCATCGCACACCTAGGGAGATTCTACATTCAATCTACATCCAAACGGGTTTGTGAGGAGGAGGTTGTGATAATCTGTGGTGGCCGAGCTAATGCTCTGGCCACATTCTTGGCCCTCATCACATCATCGCCCAAGGTACACATTCATCACATTCTCGGCGCACGCAACATTTACCAACAGGTGCGATTCATTGCCAGAAAGGGTTGAAGCCTCCACACCTATCGATTGTGAGCTCTTTGACATGGTTCAATGGCTAAATCTCATAATCGGGCATCTTAGTGAAGCATTGTAAGGGTTTGGAGATATCGTCACATTAGCCACGAGCCTGTCGGACTTCATTGGTAATTGATACTACACCTGAGCGACGGGAGTCCTTGCGACTATCAATATTCAACGGGCTATCTTTCTTGTTGCTGTGTAAGGAGATCTGAGGTCCCGTGTAAAGCTGTTAATCTCATTATCACGGTGACCCGCCATCAGTTTTTTAGTGGGTGATCATTCAATAATACTATTGCTGCTATTGTGTATGTTCAGTAATTTGTGGCTGTCTTCCATCGTATTGTGTTCATGGATTCAAAAATATTATTGTATGGGAAATCTGTCACAATCATCATCTTTCCACTAATGCCTTGTGCCATCAAGTCGAGTGGGTAACTCTTAGTTAACAAACTAAGTCTCTTGCTGTTACTTTTGTGAATTCATTGGTAATGGTTGACTTATCGAATCAAAGTATTAAATTTGTGATAATTATTACTGTGTGTGATTGAGTATTCTGTAATGTTCCCCTTTTGGCAGTAATCCTGTCAGTGGCTCATCAGCCTATTCCGGAATCCTGTAGGCTCGTTGAGGTGAATCAAAGGTTTCCAGTTTTGGAGATTTTGTGGTCTTTCCTCAATATTTACTATTTATAGTAAATACTATTTTTGGCAGTTAGCAGTTGTCAGTCTTCAGTTCATCATGTCCTCTGGAGCAGTTATTCAGAATTAAGCCTTAGCCTTTTGAAAATATTACTTTAGTGAAATTCTTCATTAAAAAGTTGTTGGCGTAAGAACTAACACCTCTGGAGTGTGAGTTTGTACGTACAGCTATGCACACTACGCAATGAGTGCTCTTCAAATTAGGAGGGGAAGCTCCCTCGTTGTGCTGGAATGCATGAAATAGAAAACTAAATTAATGTCCTATCTTTTTGTTCTCAGCTGGTAGAGGCACAAGGTTAAGAAAACCTAGAACGTTGCAGCTAAGAATTTTTTGGTTTCGCAGATCATTTAACTACAACTAAGCTAAATTCTTTAAATCTATCCATTTTCTTCAAGAAACAGAGCATGAGGAAATGGAGCAGGAATGTATTATACGATAAACTTCAGGTACGGGCTCACAACATGAAGGCAAGGGAGGCGCAACTATTTGCTAATCCGGGAAGAAGTTTATTAAAACAAACAAATAAACGGTAAACCTGGTACAACTTCACAACATGAAGGAAAGGTAGGCGCAACTATCTGCTTGGCTGAATGAGTCTACTATCACACACATCAAACGATAAGCTTTAAGTACAGTTTCGCAACATGAAGGCAAGGTAGGCGCAACTATTTGCTCTTCTGAATAGGCTCATGATAAACAAAACACAAGGTAAGCAACTAGGACAGTATATTGTATAGACGCAATACGCATGCAATAACAATCAAACCAGCAACCCCATTTAACTAAGATCGAATAAACACCATGACAATAACATGAAGGCAAGGTAGGCACAGCAATTTATTATAACAACAATTACTCTTTGAACAGATACAATAATAGCAATCCTACAGGCAAGGTAGGCGCAGCATGTATGCTATCAAGCAAAAGTTAAATTACAAATGAGCTTAAAGCTCTTATTTATAGACACAAGATTCCAGGCAGCCTAAAATAACCTTGGGTCAGCTAAAGTCTGCAATGCAGCTGAGATGCTTTATTCTCAAACCTAATTCTAGATGAGCCTCAGGTTAACTGACTATCCTTAGAGTTAATTTGACATCTAATCAGAAAGGACAAGTCTTAAAACTATCTGCGATCCTAATAATTCAACTGGAATACTATCATCAGTCAACTGAAAAAAACTAATCTAATCTCCAAGTATATGTAGATGTTTCCAAGAAAGACATGCATGCAATGTATAACAGCAAGTTAACTCGGAAAGAAGCCTCGAGTTAACTACTTCTGATGACTCATCATTGTAAGCAACTGCATGATCTAACTGAAAATCTATTCCAAGTTTATTGTCTCCTCTAGGAATTTATCAATAGTATCATCATTTGGCACTTTGACGCTGTCCACGATGATTAACTGCTTGTCCAACTCTTTGTCTCCATCTCGGATCTCCCTCTGACTATCTCTAACCTCTGTGGTCACCTTTTTGAAACTAATAGTTAGCATTGTAAACTCCTCCATCTTGGACGCCTCTAGTCCTCCACATAGGTTATCACGAACTAATTCTTCGAACTCAGCTTGAACTGCCTCTAACTCGGCATAGGTACCATCCTCATGCCGATAATGACATGGGATCTGAGTGATGTACTCGCTGATGAAACGAAGAGCTGCAACAACCTTTTCCTGAATCATGCTCATCTTAGCAAAAATCCTGTCATATGTCTCCACCCTGCAAAGATATAATTCTCTCCAAGTGAAGACCTTCTTTTGATCTCCATCTGCTTCAATGGCGTCATAGATTCCTGCAAGCTGTGATATCAAAATCAGGTCCTTCGGCTTACGCTCGGCTATGCAAATCTCGAGCTCCTGAATTCTCTGGCGAAGACTATGTGCGTCAACCCTCAACTGATATAGCTCTATGAGGAGGTGTCGACCAGCAATGATAAAGTCTTCAATCCAGGTATCCAGTAGCTTTCCTCAATTAACCAAGTGTTGAATCTTTTGCTGCTCTGCGGCGGTTTCTCGAAGTTGTGGAAGTAAAGGTGCTTGACCCTCGTTGCCATGAAGCAAACCCGAGATGTACCTGCGAAGTTGTCTGATTTCAGCCTTGAGAACTGCCTTATCCTCACCATCTTTCATGACACGCTCCTCTAGATTACTCACGACGACTCTGAATAGATTCACGTCGGTGTGTCGAGTATTCTTACCCAGATTAGTTTTGACGAAGGTAAAATCACCAACATCAACTTCATCCAAGTATTTGTCTTTTGGAGGAGCAGCAACCTCTATGACGATCTCTACCTCAAGATTCTTCTCAATATTTATCTGCCTTCTGACCCTCTTATTCAACCTGTTCTGATAGGGCTCACCAAACTCAGACAAATCAAGATTATATGAAGGCATACGCCTCTCCCTCTCCAATGACTTCTCGAGCCAAGATGAATAAGGAATACTGTCCTCTCGAGGTGGAGCCGTTTCTACAGTATCAGCTGCTGGCGGATCCACTAGTATGAAGGTCTCGTGTATCGGAGTCTCAGGCTCTGAATCAATATCTATGGGAGACGAGTGTGGTGAAAAAGGTGAACCTGGAGATGACAAACCGGCCTCAGTCTGAATAACAGGTTCCGATGAAATAACTGGCTCTGGAAGTACTGTCTCTGAAATTGGTAGCGTTGGCTCTTTCTCAACTGGAAGTGCTGGCTCTCTCTCAACCTGTTTCCTTTTGGTGATGCTTTTTCCTTTTGAATTAATTCCCATCTTAACCCCTTCAGGCGGCCTCATAGTAACCTTGACTCGAGGTTTAGCTCTCGAAGTAGAAGGTAAAGAAGAAGCTACCACTGTTGGCGGCTCTGTAACTGGGATCACCCTTCGCTTCCGCTTGCTCTCAAGGAAGTACATGGTGGTTTTGATAACAGACCTGGATAAATCTTTCACTGAAGTGTTCAATGGAACATACCAATCAGGTTGGCGAAGTGGCTGGCGAGCAACTTGGTCTCTAATGAATGAATGAAGTAGTATCTCGCCATCATCATCAGACAAACCTTCCACATCCTCTGACAAGAAATCAGCAATCTGTGGAACAGTAAGCCTACAATAATGACGACGGCGCACCTCAAATTCATCCTCACAATTGACTCAAAAGTCCTCAAGCGCTGCCAAATGTGAAACATTTCGCTCCAACCTTGCTGAATAATGACCCAACGGATCATAGGCACGCTTCTGAGGAAAACACCCAAGCTGAAGTTTCTCTAACTCGTGTGCCATTAACTTGCAATCAGCAACTGTTTTGCATTTGTAAATACCTAACTCAAACGGAAAGGTGGAAGCTGGCTTATGTCAATTGCGAAGAAAAGTGTGAAGCTCATGTGCCTGTCTCATGAACTCCATGAAAAGAACCTTATCCGATGGGTACCTCGGTAGCATCAGAGGCTCTCCTGTATATCCATATACACGAATATATGTGAAAGTAGGAAATTGGATAAACCAATCTACCCAACTCTCCATTGCTGATTGTGCCTCTGTAGAAATCCTCACATGCATCTCGTTATCTAAATTTCTGACTGTTCTCATAAGAAAGTGATCATTCACTGCTGTAAAGTCCTGTTCAGCTTTCGAAAACTCCAACTGAGGGTAGTATTCATACACTCGCTGAACACCCAGAACTCCATCGGTCTTTAATAATTTAAAGCTGCCTTGAAATGCAACTAAGTAAACCATAAAAGTTACCATATGGAATTCGTGAATCTTTAGGAACTCTGTAATCTGCTGGTGAAGACACTCGCTGATAAACATGGCCCAGTCAAATGTTTCTTTTTTATCAATAACTCGTGAGATGAGGTAGAACATCCATGTTCGGAAAACGCTTGCATCTTCAGAACCTGCTAACCAGTTAAGGAAAGTTATCAAAATAGCAATCTCATCCTTGAAATCCCCACGTGCAATCTTCCTCGGCATGTTGGTTTTCTGAATTTTCAACCACCGTTGAGCTACTTTCTTCTGTGATCTATCCTTGTCCTCCTCCCATATTCTGTCACAATCTGAAATGGATACAGCGAAATGATCTGAACGTGGAGGAATAGAAAAACATTTCTCTACATCCCTCGGCTTAAGGCTACAAATAATCCTTCCATCTGTCGATCTGATTTGTCTGGTAGACGAGTCATAATGTTTGACACAAGCAAGTATGAACTCAAGATCAAAGACTGAGATAGGAATGGACACCACTGCAAGTATCCCTGAAAGTTCAAGATTTTTGATTGTAGTACTGCTGATACCCTCCAATGAGTTCAGATTGACGATGGGAAAAACATGACTTAAGTCGGTATCGGTAGTTTTCAGAAAGTTATGAAGAAAGACCTGTTTGGCCTTATAGTCTATGGGATTATACTGCATTTTGAAAAACTAGACTTTTGACTGTAAAGTCGGGTATGTTTGGACAACTTTGGAAAAACTGAAAAAGCTCGAGGATAGGCTAAAAATAGCAAGGGGAAGTGAATTTTTTCGAACAAATTCTAAGATATGGGTTTTGTGCAGAATCAAATTCTAATGCAACCCAGAATGTCAGAATTTCGAAAAAATGGGATTTAGGCTTGCATGCAAAAGATTTTCGGTTGAGATTTGGACTGGCAGTTAGGGGCACTGGGGGCAATTTTTCCCGCGAAAATCTGGAACATGGGTTTTGTGTAGAAATGAATCCTAAAACCACCCAGATCAAGAGATTTGCGAAAAAATATGATTTAGGCCCACATGCAAAGAGAATTCTGGAAAAAAGCACAGTGCTTCTAGAAAAGAGGTAGCGGGGCAATTTTCACAAAATAATCTAAGACATGGGTATTGTTGTTAATGCTGAAATACTCGAACCCAGATGATGCTTTTCTGAAAAATCTGTCGTTTTCTTTGACATGCGAAGAAAACCTAAGACGAGAATAGAAGAAAGTAAGACAGAAGAATAGAAGTTTTATTTTTTGTTTTCTCTCTTCTTCTGTAAAAATTTGCCTATGCTTGAAGTAGAACTGATAACACCTACATGCAAAATAGAAACCAAGTCTAAAATAATCTTCCCTTGAACAATCTGAATCTGTAGCTACGAAGAACATTGAAATCTGACACCTGTAGCACCTGCAGATCAATTTTATGCTCAAGAAAGATGTTTCTCTTGTCAACTCTGATGAAGAATAATGGACGCCATTAGCAAAATATATAGAAAAATATCTTCTAAGGCGTGTGGAATGCATGCTAAGCTTTGGAAATGGCGCTTGAAGTACAACTGGTGCTTCAAAACTCATGCATGGCCTATATTTGGCTTCAAACTCAGTTAACTGGATGTAGAACCAACCCAAGTTAGGGCGCCATCTTGAAGATTCAGTTAACTGATGCATGCAAACTAAGTTTAGCTAGTTATGACTAAAAAATAGGTAAAATAGAAGTCAACCTGAAAAAGAGTTTAACTGAAGATCAAAATTTGGCAAACTGAAAACTCTCTTCATGCGCACTTCTACTTTTGAATTTCAAAAAGTCAACCTTTGACTTTAGGCGTCCTTCCTTACTTAGACATTTCTGAAAATTTAGAATCTAAAACCTCAAACGAAGCTCATGTTCGATCACTGATTCTGGTTGACTGTCACGTCGGATCAACTGGCTGACAATCTCGATGAAGAGCAGGACCAAATCTGACAAGAAGATTCCTTGAGGTGGCAATTCAAAATTCAACCATCTAAGGCTTCAAAAAGATGGGTGCCCCTGGCCTCCAGGGGCGCTTTTGACCTCAGTGTTAGAATATTTTCAGGCATTTTCATCATTTTCACTGATAACTTGACCATATTTCACTTGACGTTTCCCGGTATTTGACAAAACTTCAGAACATGCTGACTGGCTCACTGCGGAGCAGACTGAATTTTGAGCAAAGGCTCCTGATGAACACTTTATATAAAAACATCATTTAACCTTCCTAAATCATGGGCGCCCTTGGCCTCCAGGGGCACTTTTCTCAACCAATGTCATCCATTACTGCAACTGGCAAAAATTACTCAACTTCCAGCTGCGGATTTCCAAGACATCTTCTGAATCGGCTGTGACAAGGAACGGAAAGCTGAAGCTGACACGAACGAGATGAGTATCTGAAATCATCAAACAAATTTCATTAAAGGTCTCAAAACCTTGGGCGCCCCTGGCCTCCAGGGGCGCTTTTGTCCTTTCTGAACAATTTTTTGATCAAGTCTGAAACCTCAAGTTTGACCACTGATGGCGGCAACTCGGCAACTCAGATTCACCTGCTGACAGATGCATCGTGGAGCTGGACCAAAAATAGAAACAAACTTCCTGGGTGTCACTTGATCAAAAGACTTCATCTGAATCTTCAAAAAGATGGGCGCCCCTGGCCTCCAGGGGCGCTTTTTCTCTTCAAAGTTATCTACTTTGCATTTCCCTCGTTCTGTACTGAATTTCCGTTTTCAGGCATTTTACTCCTCCGTCGGACTAGATGGCTAGCTCATTACGAAGCTATCAGGAAACTGGAGAAGTCATCTTGGTAGAAAATTTCACAAAAAGTTGAATACAGCGTCCATAATGATGGGCGCCCCTAGCTGAGAGTGGCGCTTTTGACCTCCAGTCTTGGAATATTTTCAATCCAGACTTAGCCAATTTCACAGTACTTTTACCTCGTTGAAAATCTCCTCTGTCAAAAAGCATAATTTTCAACATCTTTTATCGTAGAGCGTTCTTCTTTGAGTTTCAGGCTTAGATATTAACACCTGGTACTGGCCAACTGCCATTAATGACCTCAGAGCTCCTAACTTTTCTCCTGAAAAAGTTATAACTACCCACCAGCCTTAAACTGACTTTTAACTGAAATTGACTTCACCACTGTGATCGTGATGTGAAATAAGCCAATCAAAATTAATTTCAGCCAATTCTGACAAGTTCTTATTTTTTAGGGTTTCGGGCTAAAAATAGATTTCAGAAACCCTAATTTTCAAAATTTTCAAATTTTGCCAGTATCTCTGTGGCATGACATTGACTCAAAGCCCATACTTTATTTTCCCAAAACCGAAGCTTTGACCCCACTTTTACAAGGTTTAGACCATTTGGCAAATGCCTTAATAAAGCAAAAAATTTGGTCGGTACAATTACGCGTATGGCAAGTCACCACCTCAGAGAGAATCGCGGCCGTAGGAAAGCATCAACATGCCCCGAGAAGACAATCAGCAAGAAAATCAGCAAGAGACGGATGAGGGGACGGCCACTGATACTCAGTATCAGCAGGAGATTGAGGCGACTCTCGAGGATGATGCTACTTCGGATCAGGATGCCCAGAGTTCAGGAGACACTAAGCCTATTGATGATGATGAGCCTCGTCAGAACGATGGCAGAGATGAAGTTCACGAGGTAGAGGCCGAGGTTGAGCAGCCTTTTGTTATATCAGACATGCGGCAGGAGGTGCCAAAATGGCTAAGGGATAGGATGAGGTGTGATCCTATAGATGAGACTGATCCTGCAGTTGAGATGGAGGAGTTGTTACAGAGGATCAGCGCACCTCCAACAAAGAAGAAGGCTAGGAAGTTCTCCAAAATATCCACAGATGAGGATGGATCTCGAACTCTACATGTGGCAGTGCCTCGGGTAGAGTGTGATCGGGATGAGGCCGTTCCCGAAAATTATGTTGTTACAACTATGGAACTTGGCCGCCCTACTGGAACACAAGTAGTAGAGGAGTGCAATAATTCCTATCGAGCACTCAAGGATAGATTGTCCTATGTTGAGGGCAAGTACAAGAAATTGAAGGTAGAGCACAAGACACTGATTGGCTACGTGCAACACTTGTCCCGTCCTTGTGGGCAAGAGAATCCGACAATTCAGCTTCCAGCTGAATTTTCCAGGGAGTCAATCAGTGGGTTAGAAGATTTGAAAAGGATGGCACAACAGGCAGACAAATGGGTTGCCAGTGTCCGTGTCGAAACATGAAAGTTTATGGAGGATCTTGCACATGCCTATCGGCAAGCCTCCGATATTATGGCAAGGATGGATGCAGTTAACCATGCTTGGGGTGAGGCGCGTATCTATCAGACGAAAGTTGTTCTCCGTTTAGGGGCTTTGATGAGCACACCTCTACAAGTTTTGGTTGAGGGAGGTGTAATTCAGCAGGGGGATAAATACGACTTCACCGGATGGTACTCTTCAGTAGTCATAGGCCGAGGATTCTACGATGCATCACAAACAGACTCTGTCAGGGTCAGAAAGGCCATGATGAATATCTTAGATGGAATTCTCAACACATTGGAGGCAATCTTTGCCAGGAGGTTGACTTCTGAAGAGGTAACTGCAGATGGATTGAAAAATAGATTAACACCATTCTTTTCTGAGATGAAGACCTTCACGCAGGATGACTTCGAGAACACTTCTACGTTCTCTAGTATCATACAGAACACCCAGGACGCCCTTGTTGCCTGGAAGAAATCTTGTGCCCGGCATGCGCAAACAGTTACAGTTTTAGAATTTCAGTTGGATCACATTCCTCCCATTTCGGATCAGGAAGTTGAGGCAGTATTGGCCAGGTTCATCAAATTTGCAGCCAGTGAGAAGGAGAAAGGAAACGCCCTTCTGGACGATGACCTTCTGGAAGGAGATGACGTGCATTGATGGAAGATAGTGGTTCATTGATGAGGAGTGGAGGGCGCATTCATTGCCCCACTCCTCTCAATGGCGGTTTTTAGGGCTAAAACCCTAATCAGGGCTTAGGTGGCTCAATCTGAGCCTTCCATTGTATTTCAATCTAAGTCGTCCACTGGACTGGGCTAGATATAAAAGGGGTATCCCCCCTCATTTGTAAATAATTAGAGATAGATCAGAGTTAGACAGAAATCAGAGATAGAGTTGAGCTAGATAGAAGTTAAAGTAGAGCTAGGAGTTAGCTTAGTTTGGAAAGGAAAGAAAGACTTTCCCTTTGAAAGTTTTTGCAAAAGATTGTTGTATAAGACTCTCATAATATAAGGATTTCATTGATTGGTGACTTCATTTTGCATTGTGGGCAATTGACGAGATCTTTTCGTCTTTCCAATTCGAATAGAGTAGAGTGAGGTAGATTTTGTTTTCATGCAAGTAGTGTTAATTGTGGAATGTGACGTTGGTTTGAGCATATCTTCCCGTATCCATACCACTAACGGGCTTGTTGACAGTAAGTCTGCCACTGCGTGGTCAACTGGAATCTCAGCACCTAACTTCGGTTGTGATTTGTGTGCCCACTTGCTTCGTTGTGAAGGGGTGCGCATGTTGAATCTCAATTTGAACATCCTACCCATCCTTTGAAGATTGCACCAGCTTTGTCAGAGTTGTCCGAAGGGGAGACGAAACAAAGTTTGGTTTGAAGATTGTTAAAGCTAGCCCTTGCATTCCACCCTTAGAGATAGATTGTAGAATTCCTATCCCTATCCCCTTTAAATTCAGTATTTCCCGGTCCGTTCAAATACCAGAGCATCATAGCCAAAACCTTTCATCTGCTTGAGTAAAGAAATCAAACAATTACGTAAGTCCCCTTGGAATACCCAGCATATTCACATCAACCAACTGAGTCTATTCGCAATAAAAGGAACCTTGGAGTCGAGCGCATGAACTTTCACGCAATCTTAGCATGCGGAACACTTTGATCAAGAGAGAATAGAGTGACTGCTAGACATTTTATTCTGTGTTGGTGTTGTCATAAAACACGCGTCAACAGAATTGGTGCTAGAAGGAGGGCTACTATTTTTATAACTCAAGCAAAAGGAATTATAAAAGTATAATGTACCAAGATGGTGCTACCTCATAGAGAGATATTTCCGGTGTTGCAGCCAAATTTGGGATTCAACGACGACCGAGAAGATATCCTTTCAGGATTGAACAATCTCGCGTGGAGAACGAAGAGGAGTGCAACTGAGTACATGCAAACAAGCTTCGTGTTGGAAGAAGAAGAAGAGAAAGCTATCAAGATCCAAGTTGCTATTGAAAGAGACTTGTTAAATCAAAGACAGCCACTCGCTCCCGTGCGTCGCCAGTAAAAGAGGCAGCTTCATCCTGGATCGCATCAGTTCATTCTCGCCGGATAAGTTGAAAAGAATTTTGAGGTCCGCACTCAATTCACCCAAGGAACTTATAGAGCTACCTACCAGAACGAGGAAGAAGAGGAGCACTCGATCAGACGGAGAGGCTCCCTCAAGTGAAGAGATTATATCAAACGAAGAAGCTCAATCGAGTGAGCAAGCAGTGAGTGGCGAAGAAGTCTCAAGTTTATTCAGAACTCTGCCTAGCACTTCAAGGTTTGCCGAACAAGGACCAGCACGAGATACCACGCCAGTAGCAATTCAACAGCAACAACCAGTTCAAGTTACGCCAGTTGTTGTTCAGCAACAAACAGCTCCAGTAACTGTATATCGACGAAGGCAAGCAATGGCTCAGCCCGTTGCAAATGGCGCTACCCGATTGGTCACCAACCCATCCCCGCTGGAGTTCGCCGACTACCACGACATGCCCAAGAATCCGGAGAGTTTTTGCTCCAAGTTCCATGTCCACGACGTAAACCGCACTCCTGAGGATCACATCAAGATGTTTGAGGACCACCTACGCAATAGACAGATTGCATATGCAGATGTAGCATGCAGGTTGTTCCCCTATTCTTTGGGGGAAGAGGCCCATTACTGGTTCATACATTTACCAGTCGGTTCTATCAGAACATGGGAACAAATGAACACGGCCTTCATCGAAAAATTTGGTATTCCCATCACTCCCGCGGAGCTGTTCAGACAGTTTGTGGAGGTAAGGAGGCAAGAGAAAGAGCCAATTCATGTATTTAACAATAGATTTCAAAAGGCTCTCACAAGATTACGAACTCCTTACACCATCACGGATGCTAGAGAAAACTACTACGTAGCGCTGGATCCATTAACTGCAATGTTTGTGAGAGAAGCTCACCCCGCTCCAACGAATATGAACTTAGCTTATGCTAAGGCAATTGAAGTAAGTCAATACATGGGACAGAATACAACTCGTCCCTCACTATACACTGGCCTAAGTTCTACAAATAGCCAAATACAAACCTGGAATCAGCAAGTTCCAACATTAAATCCACTTCCACAACCAGCTTACCAGACAACTACCCCATCAAATCAATTGGTTCTCCATCCTGGAGCACCTGTGTCTCAAGCACCGGCAGCACACCCTGTTTATCTGCAGAACACGGTGCCACCAACAAAGACTTAGGAAGAAAGAGATGAAATAAAGGAGTTGGTGGAACAAGTAAAGAAGCTGTCAACTGAGGTGACATACCTCAGAAATCAGAATAATCAGATACAATCCATGCAACGAAATAATCAAGCACACCAAGGTGCTAATCGAGGATATCAAAATAATCCTCCGAATCACCATCAAGATACCCATCAAGGATATAGTCATGAGAACAGTCATGAGTATAGAAACAATAATCAGGGATTCCATAAGAGATCCTGGAATACGGGGCCCAATAATGGAGGTGTCCCTACACCACTAGATAACCCACCGCCTCCTGAGAACCGTCCTGCAGACAGAGTATATTTGGCAGAAGCCGCCTTGTCGGGATGGTGTAGATTGCACAATACTACTCAGCACTCCGAGTTACAATGCCATGAGTTTCAAGTCGCCATTGACATCTTCTTCAGAGAAGTGAAAAACACCGAACCTACGGAGAATCCTCCAATCACGGGGTATGAAATAGTTCCAACACCCCGATATGATCAGGCCTTGATCTTAGAAGATTTCAAGTTCCCGCCTAAATTCCAAAGTTATACACTGCCGTCAGTTAATCAGAAGTTTCCGCCAACTTCAGCAAATGGCCCAGTGGGGACGCCAGAGACTCAAGCGCCTTCAGAGGCCCATGCTACATACGCATCACCAGATGAACCCCTAAGCAGAGACGGTTATAGTTTCCGCCTCTTAACAACAGTGTCTTGGTGGAAGGAATCAGAGAAGTACAAGCTCTCCAGACAACTGGAAGTGGGCCTCCCAAAGTGTATCAGAGAAGTTATCCTTGACATGAGCCGTTGACCTCGTCAACGCCACCGAACAACTTTTCTACACCACCACATCCCAATGCGAGTAACGTGTCGATTACGCCAAAAGACTCTCCAGAATACAGACAATAGGGTCCCACGCAAGCAAAATCAAGTGGACCACAAATGCCTCAACAGCCTGTTTACCAGCCTAAACAGAGACAAAAGGGGAATTCTCCTAGAGAGGACATAAAGAAGATGAGCTCCTACGTGTTGGAAGAGTTCAAGAAAATGAAAGTAAGTCTACCACTTTATGAGTTGATGAAAGTTCAAGAAGTAAGAGACACTCTTCTAGGGACATTGACTGACAACCCCTCCACGAGAAATATGTCACAAGAAGCACCCGATGTGCCAAGAAATCCCCAGATTCTCACGCAGCCCCGTCCTGCACAAAACACAAATGTAGTGCAAAGTGTGCCACAAACGTCCTATAACTCTTGGGAAACGCAACAATAGCCTCAGAACTTTGAGGGCATGGTATTAAATTCTGCCAGCGCTCCTGGAAAGGCCGAGACTGAGAGAGGTTCTCAACCTGATGATGCCACAAAGCTTAAGCAGAATACGAGGAATGAGACTCAAAACAGACAAGTTCAACCGGACAAGAAAGATCAAAAGCGAAATGATGTAGCAGATGAAAGAAGAAAACCAGTAGTGTTTTATCAAGGGAAAGATGAACCAGCCCCATTCTTAGTCTCAGTAAGAATATTCAGAAAAATGCTACACAATTGTTTGATTGATTCCGAAGCTTCAAGCAACGTCATGCCTCTAAAGGTATGTGAAAGGTTGGGTCTAATCCCGCTTCACACCAACAAGAAAGTAACCCAGCTAGATAAAACAGAAGTTCTCGTTGTTGGGGAACTAAACGACATTCACATGCAGCTAGCGGCAGATCCTAGGATCCAGAGTCGCATTGATATCTCCGTGGTAGATATACCGGACGGATATTACATGTTGCTCAGCAGAGATTGGTCCCGAAGATTGAACGAGTATATTGCCACCGACTTTTCTCACATGTGGTTGCCTTGGAGAGGGATTCCCAATCAGATAAGAGTGGAGACCACACCACGGCTCAGGCTGACAATCACCGAGTATGGTGATAACAATGAAGTTTTGTTTGCGGAGACTGATCTGGGCTCGTATAAGCTAGTCAAACAAGAGGTCCTCATGCTACAAAGTGTGATTGAGGAAAGACCCTTGGAAAGCACATCCTCCTCTACTGAAGTATTGATTGAAGACAACTCAGGCGAGAGCGAAGGGATGTATGAAAATTTCAGGAATCTCATGCTCAAAAATGTCAAGCAAAGAATAGAATCAGGAAAGGATGCTTCCATCAGTAATATGCTAATGCCTAATTGGTGCAGGATCCATAAGGCATTCCATCCCGACTTTACATGTGCCATGTGCAAAATGGCCATAGAACAAGTTTCAAAGAGAGTTCCACAAGTCTCTTTGGTAGAAGAACTAGAAAAGATAAATGAGAGAAAACACTCCCTGATGAAGGAGTGGATAGAAAGTGAGAAGATCGAGCCCACAGTAGAAAAGAATGATCCCATGACCGGTAGCGATCACATAGAGGATCAAGTGTGGACTCTGAGATTTGATGGGTCGAAGTCTAAAAAAGGGAATGGAGCAGGGTTTGAACTCATCAACCCCAAGGGAGAAGCATATCTAGGTGCTTGCAGGCTCCAGTTCCCTTGCACCAACAACGTTACTGAATATGAATCTTTGATTCATGGGTTAATCCTGGCAATAGAGAAAGGTGCCAAAATCGTGCATGCCATTGGAGATTCAAACATAGTGGTCCGCCAGGTAAGGAAATAGTATGCTTGTCATGACAAAAGATTGGGCCGCTACCGGAACAGAGTGTGGGACTTGATCAAAAGCTTTGGTGCCTTTAACATCA
This sequence comes from Sequoiadendron giganteum, assembly GCA_007115665.2. Taxonomy (NCBI): domain Eukaryota; kingdom Viridiplantae; phylum Streptophyta; class Pinopsida; order Cupressales; family Cupressaceae; genus Sequoiadendron; species Sequoiadendron giganteum. The sequence goes on from CM021105.1 coordinate 531,543,225, forward strand.
AGCAGGTGTACAGATCTAGAAATCCAGTAGCAAATTCTCTCGCACAGGCGGCTAGTTCGCTAGAACCATTGGCCATGGAAGCTTTAAAGAAGTTCACGGTGGAGTTGATCTCCACACCTTCAATTCCAGACAATATCAAGAATTTCTAGGTATTTGATAATGATAAGCAGATTTTGGAATTCTTAACAAGCTTTGGAGTGTTCAAAGAACAAATTATAGATGAGGAAGAAACCAAGGAAGCAAAATT
>CM021105.1:531543571-531666171 GCA_007115665.2 Sequoiadendron giganteum
GGGTTTTTGAAATCTATTTTTAGCCCGAAACCCTAAAAAATAGGAACTTCTCAGAATTGGATGAAATTAATTTTGATTGGCTTATTTCACATCACAATCACAGTGGTGAAGTCAGTTTCAGTTAAAAGTCAGTTTAAGGCTGGTGGGTAGTTTTCACTTTTTTAGGAGAAAAGTTAGGATCTTCGAGGTCATCAATGGCAGTTGGCCAGTACCAGGTGTCAATATCTAAGCCTGAAACTCAAAGAGGAACGCTCTACGATAAAAGATGTTGGAAATAATGCTTTTGATGGAGGGGATTTTCAGATTGGCAAAAAGTGCTAAAATATTCTAAGTCTGGGAACTTTTCACTATGTAACGTAGTAGACACTTGCGCAATCAACGTGCAAATCAACTTTATAGTGTCCGTACATGTGAAAATGATGAAGTATAGTCATCCACACACCTCAGCAGTCACAACGCTTTGACATGGTCAACCGCAGGGATGGATACAGCGTTTGCAAAGCATAAAATGGTGAAAATCAATGAATTCAAAACAACTCCGCTCCCCTGTAGCCTAGGGGCGCCCTTCCTTTTGAAGGTCAAGATTGGAGGGTTTTGGATTAAGAACACATTCATTATGTTCAGTTTTCAGTCGGCTTTCCGATTAGCCATGAAGCAAGATTATCCGAGTTACAGAACTCCGGCAAACGAAGACAGAAGCAGAGGTTACGAAGAGTGTTTTCATCAAGGAGGCAGTCTAGAGATGCAAATCAGCTCCCTTCTAGCCCAAGGGCGATTTTCTTTTTGAAGGCCCAGATCTAGATGCATGTGTGTTTTGATGGTTTCAGCCTTTGCAAAATTAGTTTAGCTTTTCAACGAGCTATCAAGCGAAAGCGTATCCAGTACAGAAATCCGGTTATCGGCGGTGGAAGTGGAAATTGCAAGCAAGATACATGTCAGATGAAGTTTTGTAGAATGCAAATCCGCTCCCCTGTAGCCTAGGGGCGATCCTGAATAATACCTGTTTGATGGGTGAATTTGCAATTGAGGTCTTCCTTAGATCTCTTCCAGCTCAGTTCAGTTTTGCAGTGTATCCGTTCACAAGACGATCCGATGTTCTGAGTAACTGTGACAGAGGTCCTACCGAGCACGTAAAACAGAGGATGGTGAAGCGTAGCTACACAAAGCTGCACAGCTGTAGGCTAGGGGCGATTCTCCTTTAGGCCTGCCAGACGGGGTTATTTGCAATTATAGTCTTCACAAGACTTGTGTGCAATTACTCAAGCTATCCAACGAGTCTAGCCGACAGCCTCCGGGATTTGGCGAATGCTCGTACGTGCGAGGTCAAGATGATAATGCTGTGAAGAAGAGCTGATTGAAGGCAGTTCAAAGAACGATTAAGTGTAAGAATGTTATTTTCTTTGAAAAAGGCGATTTTCTTTTAGAGGCCTTAAAAGCAATTTTCTGGCTTCGTCGTCTCCAAGAACATCTCTTGCAAGTTGACCAAACTATACAGCAAGACAGACGGCACGCGTATCGGAACATTCCAGTTCCCGGTATCAAGGGTCAAAGTATGGTGTTCAAATGAAAATCACACTTTTGTCAAAATGGTGTTTGAGCTATCACAGAATAGGGGCGCTCATTCTTTTGGGGTTCTTAATACAATTTTCAAATCCCTCATATACAGTCATTGGATGCAGAATACTTCTAGTCATGCAATGAATCCATTATTCAGTCAGTGGAGTTCATTATTCATTGTCAGCGGCAGTTTGAAGCATCAAAAGGCAAAACTAAGAAATGGCTAAGTCTGGAGTCAAAACATCAATTTAATCAGAGGCGCCTAATTTTCTAAGGTATCAGATGATGATTTTAGCAGTTGTTGCTCCCAGCAGACATTTCATCCTTGTCATGCAAGCTTCATGGTGGATATCTCAGCACGGTCGCAGGATCATTCAATCATCCGGAGATCAGAGTTGAACAGGGTCAGTTGTAACTTTGCAGTCAGCTACAAAATAGGAGATTCTCAAAAATCTCATAACTCTTGCAAATGGAAGCCTAAAAGATCAAAATTTGACTTTTTGGAATCAGGGAAGTGTGTTGAACACAACAAGATGCTATTTTTGGCAAAAAATGATTTTTTTTTTTTTTGCATGCAGAGCATTGAAAAGTGACGAATTTCTTCAAAGACAGATATTGGCACCATTTTTAGTTTTTTGCATGTGTTAAAAATTAAGATATTATTTTTAGTCTGAAGACTCAGAGACAGTGGCAGTTCAACTGGAGAGAAGCCAATCGATTTTCCTTTTTCTAAATTAGGGTTACATTATGCATGCATGATGATACGAATTGTTTATTTAAACAAGCATGGCGCCTTTCATCATTCACACAGCTTTGAAAGTTCGAATTTCTTCGAAGAGATTGGCGAATTTTCATCAAAGGATCAAGTTCGAAGGTGGTAAAATATTCTTTTGCAGGTACAAGTTCAGATTCAAGGCAGAGTGGCGATTTTGACAGAAGAAGATAATAATTAAATAAAAAAAATTTTAAAAAAAATATCTTTCTTCTTCTCTATATTTCTTCCATCTTCTCGTCTTAAATTCTCTTGCATGTTCGAAGTGTTGGCAGATTTTGGCAAAACAAAATATCTGGGTTGATTCAGAAGAGCTTTCTCAGCAAAACCCATGTGCCGGAATTTTTCAGGAAAATTTGTTCCAGAACATCTGTTCTTGAAGCTTTAATTTTCTCAACCGAAATTCTTTTGCATGGCTGAGTAAAGGGTAAATTTTTGCATTTCTGACGTTCTGGGTTGTCTTAGAATCATTTTCTGGACAAAACCCATATCTCAGATTTTTTCGTAAAAAATTCTCATCCGACAAGCTATTTTTAGCCTCAGCAAGCTATTTTTGGCTTTCCAAAAAAGTTGTCAGAATATAGCCGTGTGCACAGTCAACAGGCAAGTTTTTCAGAATGCAGTTCACTCAGCTCGAATTCAAGACCAAATCGGTCTTAACCCATGACTTCATCGGAACAGCTGATACAGATCTACATAAGGTGTTGCCGGAGGTGGTTTTGGATCCACTCAAAATCAGGGATTCAGTTATCAAGAATATTCAGCAATCCGGGTTGCTTGAGGCCGCTTCCATACCTATTTCGGTGCATTGCGTGTAGTTTGTAATATCTTGCATCAAGCATTACAATTCCGCTACACGAGAGATACGGTCAATAGATGGACGTGTTATATGCAGCCTCAAACCTCTTGATATCGAGCGAAGTCTAGATATTCCTCAACATTCGGATGGGATGGTTATTTCCATGAGTCAAAGCGAGCAGGCATTCAATGCTGGACTGGATAAGTGTCAAAACAAGATGATAGAGAGATGGTTGAAACAAAAGAAGAGCAAGTTGCCAAACAACTTGGGTCGTGGCGAGTGTAAGGATGAATACAATATTTTGATTACACTGCTTAATCGTGTCTCAGGTCATGCAGATGCGAACAAATTTCACCCGTGGATGTATTATATCATTGGTAGAATCATCTCGGGGCAAGAGCATTATGACTGGGCATCCTTCATCAGCGATGTTATTCACGAGCAAATCACCGGTTTCCTAGCTGCGCATCAATTTCATATGTGTTCTTACCTGGTGTACTTGATTGCTTATCAGAATCAGTTTAATGGTTTGAATACGGTGGGCATACTCAGTGTACAGAAAGTCTATCGTTACTATGACCAGCTTGAGTTCACAAAGGCTGAAAGTCATTTTAAACGTGTACAAGAGGCTTTCTTGACTTATACAGTGAGAAACTTGGACCAGAGTTGCATATTCGCATCTCGACAGTTGCCAGAGCAGCAATGAAGAATTGGGCAGATTGGTACATTCAGTTCCCTACATACACCTATATCCGTGTCTATGGATACACAGGAAAACCAGCTATGTTACCACGTTATCCTTCGGATAAAACAATATTCATGGAGTTCCTGAGGCAGCTATATGAAGTTCACAAACGTTTGCGCATCAAGCGTAAACCAGCTGCCGAGTTTCCTTTGCAATTCGGGATGTATTGGTGTAGGACGGCAATTGATGCTAAGACCGCAGGTCAAGAGTTAGAAAATTGCAAACTCAAGTACCTGGTGGATACACGCACATATGATCCTTGGGGTCATTACGCAGCTCGCCTGGGTAATCTCTCTTATCACAAACCTACGATGGAAGATTATTGGGTGAATTGTGAGGATGATTTCGAAGTTCGCAGACGTAGCTATAGCAGGTTCTCTCTTCCACAAGTTTCTGTTTTCTTGGCAGAAGATGTGGAAGGATTGACAGAGGGTGAGGGAGATACACTTCCTCAATTTTACAGAGAGCAGGTTGATGGACAACCACTGCCGTTAGTAAACTGGTATGCCAAAGAGTTCGCATCAGTAAAGGAGAGATCGAGCAGGGTCATCCAAAATAGTATGCTTTATTTAGAAAGCAGAAGGTTGAGAAAGGCATCTATGCCTAGAGCAGAGCCGCCAACAGAAGGACTTGTATTGCCTTCTTCTTCAAAACCTAAGCAGAAGAAGAGGAGCAATCCTCCTAAAAAGAATCCAGCGCCTAGTAATTCAAAGGGAAAAGCATCTGTTGCGATTCCACATGTAGAGCCAGTCAGAGAAGTTATTCAGACTTCTCCGCAGCTTGAGGTTCAGCCCCGTATGCCGTCACCGACACCATTAGAGCAGCCTCCCATTCCAATTCACATTGATTTGGACGTAGATTCACCTCCTCGCAGCGATTCTTTTATACATTCACATTCATCAATCCTCCTACGACTAGTACAGGTCTTTCCAGTGGGATTAGTCGGGATTCATCTTGGCTTGAGAGTCAGCTGGGAAGAAAAAGGAGGCAACCATCTTACATACTTGATCATTCAGATTTTGATCATGACCATCAAGATGTGCCTGAAAAGAGGATCAAGAAGCAGATACATATTGGGAGAAGTGCAGATAAGGAATTCATTGTTGAGACTGTTGTACCTCCAGAAGATAAGAGTCTAGACGAGATGGAAGCTCAAGACTTCGAGGTTATCACAGTTCATTTCGGTAAGAGTACTCGTCAGACAGATATTGATCTCCTACAGGTTGCTACAGATAGCGTCAAAGATAGGATGGTGAAAGATGGTGAAGATAAATCAGCTCTCAAGGCTGAAATACAGCAGCTTCGCCAGTACATTTCTAGCCTTGTACACAGGACAGGGGATGTTGTCACCGCGCTTCCACATATGTTAGAACCACCAGCAGAGCAGGGTCAGATTGATCTCTTGGTTGCATATGGTAAGCGATTGGAGGAATGGGAAGAGGAGTTTGTTGCTAGAGGTCGCCTTATACTTACAGAATTGTATCAATTGCGGTATAATGCACGTGAGCTTCGTTTACGACTTCAAGATGAGGAACGTGATTTGGCTATTAGTAAACCCAGGGATGAGATTCTGATTGCCAACTTGGGAATGTCATTTGATTCAGTCACAGAGGCAGAGGATAAAGAAGAGGTCTACATTTGGAGAACACAGTTGATCTTCAAGGCAGAGATAGAAGGAAAGATCATATCTGAGGTGGCTGAGAGCAAAGAGCATGTTACTAGTGCACTCCGCTATATAAGAGACTTTGTGTCTCAATTACCATGTGTATATCAGCGTGTGGGTGGTGACTATGTTGAGCTTGCTGACATCCAGTTAGAGCTCCAAGCACTTATTCACGGTATTTTCAGTGGTGAGACCGTTGGCTGTAAGATGAATCAGCTTACAGCCATGTCAACATTGTTTGATGAGGCAATCAGGAGAAAGGGTGAGTTCCAGTGTCAGATGACTAATGGAGAAGACATGCTGCACAGACATAGGATTCTTCGCCAAAGCTTCAGTTCCCCAGATGGAGATGCAGTCAACGACCTCGTAGATGGGTTAATTTCTCAAGATCAGGGTCAGTAGACTTCAGTTAAAGGCGTCCCACCTTTTTCCAAGATAGACATTAGACACAGGAGTTAAACTCGAGGCTTCTTTCCAAGTTAACTGGTTGTTACACATTGCATGTCTTGTCTGTCTTGGAAATATCTACAAACACTTGGAGTTTAGATTAGATCTTTCAGTCAACTGATGATAGCATTCCAGTTGATTTGCTTTCAATAAGGACGTGCATGTTGCACCTTGTCCATTTAGATTAGATGTTTCAGTTAACTGATGATAGTTTCCCAGTTAACTGTATAGTTTCATTCAATTAGGGTTTAGGAATAAGATCTTGCATGCATTGCAAGACTTTAGTTGACTCAAGGTGATTTTAGGGTTGCCTACACCTTGAAGTCTATAAATAAGAGCTTTAAGCTCATTTGTAATTTAACTTTTGCTTGATAGCATACATGCTGCGCCTACCTTGCCTGTAGTATTGCTATTATTGTATCTGTTCAAGGAGTAATTGCTGTTATAATAAATTGTTGCGCCTACCTTGCCTTCATGTTATTGTCATAGTGTTTATTCGACCTTAGTTAAATGGGGTTGCTGGTTTGATCGTTATTGCATGCGTGTTGCGTCTATACAATCTACTGTCCCAGTTGCTTACCTTTTGTTTTGTTGATTATAAGCCTATTCAGAAGAGCAAATAGTTGAGCCTACCTTGCCTTCATGTTGCAAAACTGTACTTAAAGCTTATCGTTTGATGTGTGTTATAGTAGACTCATTCAGCCAAGCAGATAGTTGCGCCTACCTTGCCTTCATGTTGTGAAGCTGTACCAGGTTTACCGTCCTTTTGTTTGTTTTAATAAACTTCTTCCGGATTAGCAAATAGTTGCGCCTACCTTGCCTTCATGTTGTGAGCCCGCACCTGAGTTTATCGTACAATACATTCCTGCTCCATTTCCTCATGCTCTGTTTCTTGAGGAAACTTGGATAGATTTAAAGAAGTTAGCTTAGTTGTAGTTAGATGATCATGAAACCAGAAAATACTTAGCTGCAACGCTCTAGGGTTTCTTTAACCTTGTGTGCCTCTACCACAGGAACAAAAAGATAGGACATTAGTTTAGTTTTCTATTTCATGCATTCCAGCACAACGAGGGAGCTTCCCCTCCTAATTTGAAGAGCACTCATTACGTAGTGTGCATAGCTGTCCGTACGAACTCACACTCCAGAGGTGTTAGTTCTTACGCCAACAGTTTCCAAACGCCTTCTGAGCACAAATCGGGAAGCCAACATGACTTACTATAAATAGTAAGTGCCTGGAAAGGTTATCAGATGGAGATGCATGTACATCATTCTGAAGCTCTCTGAAAACCCAAAAAGCTCCCAGAAACACACTTCCAAACTCCTGCATGCAAGCCTTCAAAAATGCATCTGAAACCTCCTATAAAATAGGAAACTCTAATTTTCCAATCTGCTTAGCCTACGAGTTTCTGGAAATAGGCTAAAACCTCAAGAAGAGCGTAGGGCTAAATTGGGGACATTACAATCCTCATGGCATATGAAATGAGGTTGGAAAAAGAGAAGTTGTCAAAATGAGAAGTAGCCTTCAAAGCTTCAAAGAAGGTAAAGAATGAAGATCCTAAATCAAGCTATAGAGACTAGGTTCAACCGGCACTTGGAAATCCTTCAAACTTCACTACTACAAAAGTCTTTAGTAGGCTCTTGAAACGATCTTTCTACACATGCAATCTTTGGATGGAATTGCCTCTATTGGATAAGAGGATTTTCATTATCAAAACCAGTTTGGAAAGCAAGAGGGTTTTTGTCCTCTTGCCAAAGGTGAACACCGTATGCTCAATCTTCAAGAAGGGGTTTCTAGCAACAATGGACATTTTTTTTCAAGCCCTACTCCTTTTATAATCATATGTTTGCTATTTTTAGCCCTCTGTAAGAAGTCTTTAGGAACTCTTTTTCTTTTTAGTTTAATATTTTTCAATTTGCCCCCTTGTCCTAGCAACACTTTTTATAACAACTTTAGCTCTCTTTTAAAAACACTTTTAATTACTTTATAATTAAATAATAAAATATAAGTGACCTTTTATAAAATTAAAGTTACTTTTTGTGCAACTTAAATTGAATTATTAAATTATTTTCTTAGTTTGAAAATGGTGACATGACATATCTCTAATGTAGTGGGTATTGCATGAATAATAAATATTATAGACACCTTAGCTCATAAGTGGTTGCCTCCAATCCTTCATGCAAAGGATCTCATTTGTGATTTTTTTTATGTGGGTTAATGTCATCTTGATGTCTTTTTTTGCTACAATTTTTGAGATCTATCATGACCCTAGATAATTTGAATCAAGCTGGAGGGAAAATTATAAAAGTGTTTTTAAACACTTTTTAAATAATAATATCTAATAATTTTAATAGTAAAATAAATTTACATTATTGGACAATAATATTTAAATTTATAGGTCTTGATCTATTTGGTCGACCCATTTGGGAAGGCATTGCTAATCTGCTATATATTTGAGCTCTAGTTGTCTTGGAGATCATCATGGTTGGAATCATAGTTGACAAACTTGCCAAATTGAAAAACTCGCCAAGCCCAAAAAACACGACTTGGCAAAAGCTCGGCAAATACTCGACAACTTAAAAAATTGCTTAAATTTCATTAAAAACACATTTTTTTTGCAAAATTCAATGATAAGATGCATCCAATGAGCCTATAAATGAGTACATAAAAGAAACAAGTTGAGTCTAGTTGTATTTGATTGATTTGAAAGCAAATTGGATACAAAATGGCATCCTCATGTGGAATGCACTGATACTAATAGTCTGAAACAAAATGAAAATAGCAAATTGTTTTTGTAAAACTGAAAGTAAATACTACATTAATATATTTTACAAATTTACATCTTCCTCTTCCCATGTCTAGTGAAAACTAGGGGGAGGTAGAACTAGATGATATTATAGATGAAGACTTGTAGGAAAACTTGGAAACTTGGACTTGGAGAGTACCTATAAAATCAAATGAAATAAAAATGCCTTTTTAGCGGCCGCGGGAGACCTTTTTTTTGGATGGGCGAGTTTTTTTGTGGACTCATCGAGTTTTTGCCAAAAACTCGCCAAAAACTCGGTGAGTTTTTCTCCTTTATTTGGCAAGCAATTTTGGAGAGTAAATGCGAGGAAAACCCACCGTAAAAAAAAACTCGCCGATTACTCGGAGAGTTTTTCAACTATGGTTGGAATAACGTATCAATTGGATCTAAGGAGACAAAACCCTTTGAACAATTGAGGCAGGTAGGACGTAGCCCCTACTTGCATTAGTGATAGTTGTTCATCGCACACCTAGGGAGATTCTACATTCAATCTACATCCAAACGGGTTTGTGAGGAGGAGGTTGTGATAATCTGTGGTGGCCGAGCTAATGCTCTGGCCACATTCTTGGCCCTCATCACATCATCGCCCAAGGTACACATTCATCACATTCTCGGCGCACGCAACATTTACCAACAGGTGCGATTCATTGCCAGAAAGGGTTGAAGCCTCCACACCTATCGATTGTGAGCTCTTTGACATGGTTCAATGGCTAAATCTCATAATCGGGCATCTTAGTGAAGCATTGTAAGGGTTTGGAGATATCGTCACATTAGCCACGAGCCTGTCGGACTTCATTGGTAATTGATACTACACCTGAGCGACGGGAGTCCTTGCGACTATCAATATTCAACGGGCTATCTTTCTTGTTGCTGTGTAAGGAGATCTGAGGTCCCGTGTAAAGCTGTTAATCTCATTATCACGGTGACCCGCCATCAGTTTTTTAGTGGGTGATCATTCAATAATACTATTGCTGCTATTGTGTATGTTCAGTAATTTGTGGCTGTCTTCCATCGTATTGTGTTCATGGATTCAAAAATATTATTGTATGGGAAATCTGTCACAATCATCATCTTTCCACTAATGCCTTGTGCCATCAAGTCGAGTGGGTAACTCTTAGTTAACAAACTAAGTCTCTTGCTGTTACTTTTGTGAATTCATTGGTAATGGTTGACTTATCGAATCAAAGTATTAAATTTGTGATAATTATTACTGTGTGTGATTGAGTATTCTGTAATGTTCCCCTTTTGGCAGTAATCCTGTCAGTGGCTCATCAGCCTATTCCGGAATCCTGTAGGCTCGTTGAGGTGAATCAAAGGTTTCCAGTTTTGGAGATTTTGTGGTCTTTCCTCAATATTTACTATTTATAGTAAATACTATTTTTGGCAGTTAGCAGTTGTCAGTCTTCAGTTCATCATGTCCTCTGGAGCAGTTATTCAGAATTAAGCCTTAGCCTTTTGAAAATATTACTTTAGTGAAATTCTTCATTAAAAAGTTGTTGGCGTAAGAACTAACACCTCTGGAGTGTGAGTTTGTACGTACAGCTATGCACACTACGCAATGAGTGCTCTTCAAATTAGGAGGGGAAGCTCCCTCGTTGTGCTGGAATGCATGAAATAGAAAACTAAATTAATGTCCTATCTTTTTGTTCTCAGCTGGTAGAGGCACAAGGTTAAGAAAACCTAGAACGTTGCAGCTAAGAATTTTTTGGTTTCGCAGATCATTTAACTACAACTAAGCTAAATTCTTTAAATCTATCCATTTTCTTCAAGAAACAGAGCATGAGGAAATGGAGCAGGAATGTATTATACGATAAACTTCAGGTACGGGCTCACAACATGAAGGCAAGGGAGGCGCAACTATTTGCTAATCCGGGAAGAAGTTTATTAAAACAAACAAATAAACGGTAAACCTGGTACAACTTCACAACATGAAGGCAAGGTAGGCGCAACTATCTGCTTGGCTGAATGAGTCTACTATCACACACATCAAACGATAAGCTTTAAGTACAGTTTCGCAACATGAAGGCAAGGTAGGCGCAACTATTTGCTCTTCTGAATAGGCTCATGATAAACAAAACACAAGGTAAGCAACTGGGACAGTATATTGTATAGACGCAATACGCATGCAATAACGATCAAACCAGCAACCCCATTTAACTAAGATCGAATAAACACCATGACAATAACATGAAGGCAAGGTAGGCACAACAATTTATTATAACAGCAATTACTCTTTGAACAGATACAATAATAGCAATACTACAGGCAAGGTAGGCGCAGCATGTATGCTATCAAGCAAAGGTTAAATTACAAATGAGCTTAAAGCTCTTATTTATAGACTTCAAGGTGTAGGCAACCCTAAAATCACCTTGAGTCAACTAAAGTCTTGCAATGCATGCAAGATCTTATTCCTAAACCCTAATTGAATGAAACTATACAGTTAACTGGGAAACTATCATCAGTTAACTGAAACATCTAATCTAAATGGACAAGGTGCAACATGCACGTCCTTATTGAAAGCAAGTCAACTGGAATGCTATCATCAGTCAACTGAAAAATCTAATCTAATCTCCAAGTATATGTAGATGTTTCCAAGAAAGACATGCATGCAATGTATAACAGCAAGTTAACTCGGAAAGAAGCCTCGAGTTAACTACTTCTGATGACTCATCATTGTAAGCAACTGCATGATCTAACTGAAAATCTACTCCAAGTTTATCATCTCCTCCAGGAATTTATCAATAGTATCATCATCTGGCACTTTGACGCTGTCCACGATGATTAACTGCTTGTCCAACTCTTTGTCTCCATCTCGGATCTCCCTCTGACTATCTCTAACCTCTGTGGTCACCTTTTTGAAACTGATAGTCAGCATTGTAAACTCCTCCATCTTGGACGCCTCTAGTCCACATAGGTTATCACGAACTAATTCTTCGAACTCAGCTTGAACTGCCTCTAACTCGGCGTAGGTACCATCCTCATGCCGATAATGACATGGGATCTGAGTGATGTACTCGCTGATGAAACGAAGAGCTGCAACAACCTTTTCCTGAATCATGCTCATCTTAGCAGAAATCCTGTCATATGTCTCCACCCTGCAAAGATATAATTCTCTCCAAGTGAAGACCTTCTTCTGATCTCCATCTGCTTCAATGGCGTCATAGATTCCTGCAAGCTGTGATATCAAAATCAGGTCCTTCGGCTTACGCTCGGCTATGCAAATCTCGAGCTCCTGAATTCTCTGGCGAAGACTATGTGCGTCAACCCTCAACTGATATAGCTCTATGAGGAGGTGTCGACCAGCAATGATAAAGTCTTCAATCCAGGTATCCAGTAGCTTTCCTCGATTAACCAAGTGTTGAATCTTTTGCTGTTCTGCGGCGGTTTCTCGAAGTTGTGGAAGTAAAGGTGCTTGACCCTCGTTGCCATGAAGCAAACCCGAGATGTACCTGCGAAGTTGTCTGATTTCAGCCTTGAGAACTGCCTTATCCTCACCATCTTTCATGACGCGCTCCTCTAGATTACTCGCGACGACTCTGAATAGATTCACGTCGGTGTGTCGAGTATTCTTACCCAGATTAGTTTTGACGAAGGTAAAATCACCAACATCAACTTCATCCAAGTATTTGTCTTTTGGAGGAGTAGCAACCTCTATGACGATCTCTGCCTCAAGATTCTTCTCAATATTTATCTGCTTTCTGGCCCTCTTATTCAACCTGTTCTGATAGGGCTCACCAAACTCAGATAAATCAAGATTATATGAAGGCATACGCCTCTCCCTCTCCAATGACTTCTCGAGCCAAGATGAATAAGGAATACTGTCCTCTCGAGGTGGAGTCGTTTCTACTGTATTAGCTGCTGGCAAATCCACTGGTATGCAGGTCTCATGTATCGAAATCTCAGGCTCCGAATCAATATCTATGGGAGATGAGTGCGCTGAAAAAGGTGAACCTGGAGATGACAAACCGGCCTCAGTCTGAATAACTGGCTCTGGAAGTACTGTCTCTGCAACTGGAAGTGTTGGCTCTTTCTCAACTGGAAGTGTTGGCTCCTTCTCAACCTGTTTCCTTTTGGTGATGCTTTTTCCTTTTGAATTAATTCCCATCTTAACCCCTTCAGGCGGCCTCATAGTAACCTTGACTCGAGGTTTAGCTCTAGAAGTAGAAGGTAAAGAAGAAACTACCACTGCTGGCGGCTCTGTAACTGGGATCACCCTTCGCTTCCGCTTGCTCTCAAGGAAGTACATGGTGGTTTTGATAACAGACCTGGATAAGTCTTTCACTGAAGTGTTCAATGGAACATACCAATCAGGTTGGCGAAGTGGCTGGCGAGCAACTTGGTCTCTAATGAATGAATGAAGTAGTATCTCGCCATCATCATCAGACAAACCTTCCACATCCTCTGACAAGAAATCAGCAATCTGTGGAACAGTAAGCCTACAATAATGACGACGACGCACCTCAAATTCATCCTCACAATTGACCCAAAAGTCCTCAAGCGCTGCCGAATGTGAAACATTTCGCTCCAACCTTGCTGAATAATGACCCAACGGATCATAGGCACGCTTCTGAGGAAAACACCCAAGCTGAAGTTTCTCTAACTCGTGTGCCATTAACTTGCAATCAGCAGCTGTTTTGCATTTGTAAATACCTAACTCAAACGGAAAGGTGAAAGCTGGCTTATGTCGATTGCGAAGAAAAGTGTGAACCTCATGTGCCTGTCTCATGAACTCCATGAAAAGAACCTTATCCGATGGGTACCTCGGTAGCATCAGAGGCTCTCCTGTATATCCATATACACGAATATATGTGAAAGTAGGAAATTGGATAAACCAATCTGCCCAACTCTCCATTGCTGATTGTGCCTCTGTAGAAATCCTCATATGCATCTCGTTATCTAAATTTCTGACTGTTCTCATAAGAAAGTGATCATTCACTGCTGTAAAGTCCTGTTCAGCTTTCGAAAACTCCAACTGAGGGTAGTATTCGTACACTCGCTGAACACCCAGAACTCCATCGGTCTTTAATAATTTAAAGCTGCCTTGAAATGCAACTAAGTAAACCAGAAAAGTTACCATATGGAATTTGTGAATCTTTAGGAACTCTGTAATCTGCTGGTGAAGACACTCGCTGATAAACATGGCCCAGTCAAATGTTTCTTTTTTATCAATAACTCGTGAGATGAGGTAGAACATCCATGTTCGGAAAACGCTTGCGTCTTCAGAACCTGCTAACCGGTTAAGGAAAGTTATCAAAATAGCAATCTCATCCTTGAAATCCCACGTGCAATCTTCCTTGGCATGTTGGTTTTCTGAATTTTCAACCACCGTTGAGCTACTTTCTTCTGTGATCTATCCTTGTCCTCCTCCCATATTCTGTCACAATCTGAAATGGATACAGCGAAATGATCTGAACGTGGAGGAATAGAAAAACATTTCTCTACATCCCTCGGCTTAAGGCTACAAATAATCCTTCCATCTGTCGATCTGATTTGTCTGGTAGACGAGTCATAATGTTTGACACAAGCAAGTATGAACTCAAGATCAAAGACTGAGATAGGAATGGACACCACTGCAAGTATCCCTGAAAGTTCAAGATTTTTGATTGTAGTACTGCTGATACCCTCCAATGAGTTCAGATTGACGATGGGAAAAACATGACTTAAGTCGGTATCGGTAGTTTTCAGAAAGTTATGAAGAAAGACCTGTTTGGCCTTATAGTCTATGGGATTATACTGCATTTTGAAAAACTAGACTTTTGACTGTAAAGTCGGGTATGTTTGGACAACTTTGGAAAAACTGAAAAAGCTCGAGGATAGGCTAAAAATAGCAAGGGGAAGTGAATTTTTTCGAACAAATTCTAAGATATGGGTTTTGTGCAGAATCAAATTCTAATGCAACCCAGAATGTCAGAATTTCGAAAAAATGGGATTTAGGCTTGCATGCAAAAGATTTTCGGTTGAGATTTGGACTGGCAGTTAGGGGCACTGGGGGCAATTTTTCCCGCGAAAATCTGGAACATGGGTTTTGTGTAGAAATGAATCCTAAAACCACCCAGATCAAGAGATTTGCGAAAAAATATGATTTAGGCCCACATGCAAAGAGAATTCTGGAAAAAAGCACAGTGCTTCTAGAAAAGAGGTAGCGGGGCAATTTTCACAAAATAATCTAAGACATGGGTATTGTTGTTAATGCTGAAATACTCGAACCCAGATGATGCTTTTCTGAAAAATCTGTCGTTTTCTTTGACATGCGAAGAAAACCTAAGACGAGAATAGAAGAAAGTAAGACAGAAGAATAGAAGTTTTATTTTTTGTTTTCTCTCTTCTTCTATAAAAATTCGCCTATGCTTGAAGTAGAACTGATAACACCTGCATGCAAAATAGAAACCAAGTCTGAAATAATCTTCCCTTGAACAATCTGAATCTGTAGCTACGAAGAATACTGAAATCTGACACCTGTAGCACCTGCAGATCAATTTTATGCTCAAGAAAGATGTTTCTTGTCAACTCTGATGAAGAATAATGGACGCCATTAGCAAAATATATAGAAAAATATCTTCTAAGGCGTGTGAAATGCATGCTAAGCATTGGAAATGGCGCTTGAAGTACAACTGGTGCTTCAAAACTCACGCATGGCCTATATTTGGCTTCAAACTCAGTTAACTGGATGTAGAACAACCCCAAATTAGGGCGCCACCTTGAAAGACTCAGTTAACTAGTGCATGCAAACTAAGTTTAGCCAGTTATGACCAAAAATAGGTGAAACAGAAGTTGACATGCAAAGAGTTTAACTGAAGATCTAAATTTGGTAAATTGAAAACTCTCTTCATGCGCACTTCTACTTTTGAATTTCAAAAAAGTCAACCTTTGACTTTAGGCGTCCTTCCTTACTTAGACATTTTCTGAAAATTTAGAATCTAAAACCTCAAACGAAGCTCATGTTCGATCACTGATTCTGGTTGACTGTCACGTCGGATCAACTGGCTGACAATCTCGATGAAGAGCAGGACCAAATCTGACAAGAAGATTCCTTGAGGTGGCAATTCAAAATTCAACCATCTGAGGCTTCAAAAAGATGGGCGCCCCTGGCCTCCAGGGGCGCTTTTGACCTCAGTGTTAGAATATTTTCAGGCATTTTCATCATTTTCACTGATAACTTGACCATATTTCACTTGACGTTTCCCGGTATTTGACAAAACTTTAGAACATGCCGACTGGCTCACTGCGGAGCAGATTGAATTCTGAGCAAAGGCTCCTGATGAACACTTTGTATAAAAACATCTTTTAACCTCCCTAAATCATGGGCGCCCCTGGCCTCCAGGGGCGCTTTTGCCAACCATGTCAACCATTACTGTAACTGACCAAGAATTACTTAACTTCCGGCTGCGGATTGCCAAGACATCTTTTGACCCGGCTGAGACAGGGAACGGAAAGCTGAAGCTGACACGAACGAGACGAACATCTGAAATCATCAAACAGATTTCATTAAAGGTCTTAAAACCTTGGGCGCCCCTGGCCTCCAGGGGCGCTTTTGTCCTTTCTGAATAGTTTCTGATCAAGTCTGGAACCTCAAGTTTGACCACTGATGGCGGCAACTTGACAACTCAGATTCACCTGCTGACAGATGCGTCGCGGAGCTGGACCAAAAATAGAAACAAACTTCCTGGGTGTCACTTGATCAAAAGACTTCATCTGAATCTTCAAAAAGATGGGCGACCCTGGCCTCCAGGGGCGCTTTTTCTCTTCAAAGTTATCTACTTTGCATTTCCCTCGTTCTGTATTGAATTTTCGTTTCCAAGCGTTTTACTCCTCCGTCGGACTGGCTGGCTAGCTCATTGCGAAGCTATCAGGAAACTGAAGAAATCATTTTGGTAGAAAATCTCACAAAAAGTTGAATCCAGACTTAGAATATTTTCAATCCAGACTTAGCCAATTTCACAATACTTTTACCTCGTTGAAAATCTCCTCCGTCAAAAAGTATAATTTTCAACATCTTTCATCGTAGAGTGTTCTTCTTTGAGTTTCAGGCTTAGATATTAACACCTGGTACTGGCCAACTGCCATTAATGACCTCAAAGGTCCTAACTTTTCTCTTGAAAAAGTTATAACTACCCACCAGCCTTAAACTGATTTTTAACTGAAACTGACTTCACCACTGTGATCATGATGTGAAATAAGCCAATCAAAATTAATTTCAGCTAATTCTGACAAGTTCTTATTTTTTAGGGTTTCGGGCTAAAAATAGACTTTAGAAACCCTAATTTTCAAAATTTTCAAATTTTGCCAGTATCTCCGTGGCATGACATTGACTCAAAGCCCATACTTTATTTGCCCAAAAATTGAGTTTTGACCCCATTTTTACAAGGTGTAGACCATTTCAAGCAAAATGCCTTAATGAAGCAAAATTTTTGGTTTGGGTACAACAAAAGTCAAATTGTTCTAATTTGCAGTTGACCCCTTGGCCTAAGGTGTTAACTTTAAGTTGTGTTAATAGAGGGACTTAAAGGGTGGCGCCTCATGAAGAAATTAAAATGTTTTCATTAATTCTCCCTTGTCTCAAGTGGGACGCGTTTTTGAGAGAATTATATCTTTTTTGAAAAAAGAAATGTGAGATGGCTTTTGGCGTACCATCTTAGGGAATTGAATAGTCATCCCTCTTTCTTTAAAAATGTGGCCTTGCTCCAGTATTTGGTTATCTCATGTTATGCTAAACTTATGCTGTCGAAATGAATTCTCATTTTGCACTTCGAGGAATGCTGACCTCCTAGTACCTTTCTCAATTTCGTGTTTGCAAGATAACACCTAATTGAATTATTGCTGCTTCTCAATCAGACTAGCAGATAGAGATAAAAAATGAATTTTTGGAGAGTTTTACCAGTTTTGCAGTTGCTGTTTGCACACAGTTGAAAGTCGATTTCACTTGTAGCTCTTTGAGTGATTTTATTTTGGTGATGGGTATTTGACCAAAGGAATTCTATGCTTGGGGCGACCTTTCCTACCAATTTGTAGATTTTAGTTTGAAGCCTTTGATTTTATATGTCAAAATCGCCCCTCAAGGATGGTCGTACATTTCAGCTTGCATTGGGATTTGTGCCATAAATAAATAGTGGTGTTTTGAGGCTGTTTCTTCATCTCAGCAGGGGCGCCTATCTTCTAGTTGATCATTGCACTTGGAATCATGCAATTCGGAGGTAATTCGATTGAGTTATGAGCATTTGATAATTTTCTGTAGTTGCTGATTTAACATTTCCAGAATTACAGTTTGCTAAAACAGAATTAAATCATTTGCTGTTTCCATCTTTCTTCTTCTTTTCTCATTATGTTCTGAAATGGAAACAATGTATAACTTGGTGCTTGAAAATTGGTGAAAAACATTGTAATTTGCAGCCTTCATATTTGTACGAATTGTTAACAGTAGTACTGTTTCAGTTTTTAACATTGCTGCATTATTTAATTAGTTTCACACTAAGCACCCCTGGATGGTATTCCGCTAGTGAGGATAAATTGAATTGTAACTCTCTTTCATACCCACTTTCAAGTGGCGAATCCCCACTCTTCAGTGGATGCCTGCCGCAGCAGAAGAAGTATTTTAAATTGTAATCTTTTGCCCCCACTGTTTGATGGTAGCATGGAAAGTCCCTTTGGCTGGTTATCCGCCTATGTTACATTTCAATTCAGCATTAGTACTCCACCATATGTTAGCACCTCGCTTGTCAAAGGATCTTGAGTGTTTATCAGTCTATCAGTTGACAGATGAGTGACAGAGCAACCAGATACTTCATCAGAAACCAGGCCAGATCTCAGTTACAGTTTCCGGCAGTGCCAGAAGCAGATACGTTGTCAGAAGCCTTGAGAGAAACGGGTAAAACAGTTGAGACTATGTCAGAAGGACCTCGTCTTTCAATGGAAGAAAAAGAAGCCCAAACAGAAAAGAAGTTTGACAACATGTTGGACATGATGGCACGTTTGCTAGCTAGATTGGATCAGCAAGCTAGTCAGAACCCTATTCAGCTCTAGCAGAATCAAGTTGGTGAAAACAGTAGTAATAGTGGTGTTAATGGAACTTATGTTCCTGATGGTCATAATGTTTCAACGGTTAATGGAAGGGATAGAACTATTGGACAGCATGTCACAATCACAAGAGGATCTTCATCTAGACCTCTTCTTCCTATATTCACTCCGAGAGATGAACAACCACCTGAAGTTGGGGTACCTTTTGCTGATGATGCTAGGCAAGCATATATGGAGTACATCTCTTTACCCTCTGATATGAGAGATGCATGGACCTTTGATCAATTCATGAATCAAAGAAGTAGAAGGAATGGTGGAAGGAATGAACATCGTCCTCCAATGAACCATATAAATGATTTTCAACAAGCATTGGGTAAGATTACCTTGGACCACTTTGATGGAAGTAATAAGTGTGCAGCCAGGGCGTGGGTGTAGAAATTGGATAACTATCTTTTACTTAGACCAATGCTGGAGGAAGATGCAATTAAGTTTGCCACATTACACTTGGATGGAGTGGCTCACGAATGGTGGACTCACGGTTTGGTTACTCTTGGCCATAACCTCATCCATACCTATGAAGAGTTTACTAATAAATTGATTGAAAGATTTGATACCAAAGATCCTGAGCTGAGTTTCCGAGAATTGGCACAATTGAAACAACACGGATCTTTAGACACATATGTTGTTGATTTTCAAAGGTTGTCAGTAATGGTGCCTAACATTACTGAAAGAAGACTTGTGGTATTATTTGCGGAAGGTTTAATGGAGCCTTTGAAAGGATGGCTCAAAGCCTTTGATCCACCGTCATTGGATGAAGCAATCAAGAAAGGAAGGAGCATGGAGTTGGCTGCTCCAAGGCCAAAATTTCAGTCCAAACCTTTCAAAAAGGATAAGAAGAAGTTCCCTCCAAGTCAGCCCAACAAGTATCCACAAAGGATATTTGATGAACTCCGTGATCAGCTTAGAAAAGACTGAGTTTTCTATACTTGTCCTGAACTTTGGGCAAGAGGTCATTGTTGTTATGGGAAAGGTAAAATACAACAAATGGAGGGCTATTCTGATTATGGATTAGAATCTGATCCGTATGATCAGCAGTATGAAACAACAAGTAGTGAAGGAGAAGAAGCTCCAGAAGAGGAACCAGAAGTTGGAGATGGTAGTGCGTTTGCCCAATTGTCTAGTTTCCATAAGAATGAATCCTTTTGAGTTTGTGGAGTGGTTAGTTCTCAAAGGATTGTTGCTCTAATTGATACAGGAGCAACTCATAATTTTATTGATGAAGGCCTAGTTACCAAAAGAGGATTGAAGACCGAAGATTTTGAAGGATTAAAGGTCATGGTAGCAGATGGCTTTACCATATCTTGCACAAAGAAAATTCCTAATCTTTCCATGCAATTGGGAAATTATGAGGTGAAGGATGACTTCTATGTTGTTGGCATTGGTGATACCGATGCTGTTTTGAGAATACAATGGCTGCGATCTCTTGGAGAGATCACCTTGAATTTGCAAACCATGGAATTGAAATTCCAAGCTGATGGGAAGAAGGTTGTTTTGAGAGGGATGTCCAATGGAGGTCCTCGAATTGTGTCCTTGAAAAGAATAAAGAGGCTGATCCGTCATGATCAAGTTGAATGGGCAGTAGAGTGTATGATCTTACCAGCTGATCCAGTTGTAGAGAAAAGACAATACCCGCCTGATATACAAGCTCTACTTTCTAAAAAGAGCAAGGTTTTTGGTGACTTACCTTCAGGAAGACCACTTGAAAGAGGGTGTGAGCATGTGATTGAAGTAGAAGAGGGTGCAAAGTTGGTCATCAGTACTCCTTACCATTATCCAAAGAAGCAGAAAGATGAGATAGAAAAGACTATCAAAGAACTTTTGGAGGTAGGGTTCGTTCGAACAAGCAAAAGCCCATTTGCTTCAGCAGTAGTGTTGGTCAAAAAGAAAGATGGTACAATGCGTATGTGTGTTGATTATTGGGCATTGAATCAAAAGACCATCAAGAATAGATATCCTATTCCTAGGATAGATGAGCTTATTGATGAGCTTCATGGGGCTATGTTCTTCTCGAAGATTGATCTTCGATCCGGTTACCATCAAATCAAAATGAGAGAAGGGGATATTGAGAAAACAATTTTTAGATGCCACTATGGGCACTTTGAGTTCCTTGTCATGCCATTCGGTTTGACTAACGCTCCAACAACATTTCAATCTTGTATGAACAAGACTTTCAGGCAGCAGTTGAGGAAGTTTGTACTCATCTTCTTTGACGATATTCTCATTTTCAGTAAGTCTTGGGAGGAGCACCTTCAACACTTGGAGGAAGTGCTTAGCATTTTGGAGGTTGAATGCATGTTTGCTAAAGAATCCAAATGTGAGTTTAAGATGACCGAGCTTCTCTATCTCGGCCACATTATCAGTTCTAAGGGGGTCAAAGTTGATCCTGAGAAGATTAGAGCCATTGTTGATTGGCCACCTCCAAAAAATGTGACTCACTTGAAGGGATTTTTGGGCTTGTGTGGGTTTTATTGAAGGTTTGTCAAGGGGTATTCTCATATGGCAGCCCCTCTCATAGATCTCACCAAAAAGGGAGCCTTCCTATGGACAGATAAAGCACAAGGAGTGTTTGATAAATTCAAACAAATTATGAGTTCATGTCCAGTATTGGCTTTGCCTGATTTCAAAAAGTCTTTTGAATTGAAATGTGACACTTCAGGTGAAGGAGTTGGAGCTGTTCTCATGCAAGACAAACACCCTATTGTCTTCGAGAGTAGAAAATTGAGAGGAGCAGAAAAGTTATATTCGATTTATGACAAAGAGATGCTTGCCATTATGCATGCTTTGTCCAAATTCCGCCAATACTTGGTGGGAAGTAAATTTGTGGTTAAGATTGATCATAATAGTCTTAAACATTTCATGCACCAAAATGATTTGAATGAAAGGCAACAAAAATGGGTAAGAAAACTTCAGGCCTATGACTTCGATATTGAGTATGTTAAGGGGAAGAACAATGTAGTTGCGGATGCCTTGTCCAAAAGACCTCATTTGCAGTCACTTTGTGAGCTTTCAACAAATTGGAAAGAGTTGATTGCTGCTGATTATGCAAAAAATCAGTTCATCACCAGCATTATAGAAGGTCATTTAGTTGATGAAAGGTATAGTTTGGTTGATGGTTTGATTATGTATAAGGGTAGAATCTTTTTGGTACCCAAATCCAAGCTTAAAAGAAAGATTTTTCAGTCATTCCATGATGTTCCTCTTGCTGGTCATCAAGGCATGTTCAAGACTTATAAGCAGATAAAACAAAAGGTTTGCTTGGAAAGGGATGAAGGAAGAAGTCATGAACTACATAAGGGAATGTTCTACCTGTCAAAGGAATAAAAATGAACATTCTTTTCCAGCTGGTTTATTGCAGCCCTTGCTAATTCCAAATCAGAAGTGGGAAAGTATTGCTATGGACTTCATCAACGGTTTACCCAAGGTGCAAGGCTGTGATTGTATTTATGTTGTGGTGGATAGATTAACTAAATATGCTCATTTCTATGCTATCACTACTTCATTTACAACAGCTCAGGTAGCTGAGTTGTTCTTTAGAGAAGTTTTCCGTTTGCATTGTTTGCCTAAGACCATTGTTAGTGATAGGGACAACAAGTTCCTAAGTGTGTTTTGGCAAGAGATATTCAGGTTGAGTGGTACAGTGCTCACTCCAAGCACTAGTTATCACCCGCAAACGGATGGGCAATCCGAGATTGTCAACAAATGGTTAGAAGGCTACCTCAGAAATTATGTTTCAGGGCAACAAAGGGCTTGGGTTAAGTGGCTTCACTTGGGAGAGTTTTGTTACAACTCTTCTTTCACTTGGGAGAGTATTGTTACAACTCTTCTTATCACATGTCAATTAAGATGTTTTCTTTTATGGTTCTCTATGGGTATGATGCTCCTAACTCTGTAGACTTGGTATTTGATGATAGTAGAGCTCCCTAGACAAAAGATATGCTTCAGCACAATCAAGACATCTTGAAGTCACTAAAAGAAAATCTCTAGCAAGCCCAAAATCAGCAGAAGTTATACGCTGATCAACAGGGTGTTGAACGTTCTTTTGAGGTGGGAGACATGGTCTATCTGAGACTTCAACCCTACAGACAGTCTTCCCTCAAAAAGAGTGGTGCAGAAAAACTAAAGCCACGTTTCTATGGTCCGTTTAAAGTCACCAAAAGGATTAGTGAAGTGGCGTATGAGTTAGAACTTCCAGCGGACAACAAAGTTCACAATGTCTTTCATGTGTCCTGCCTCAAGAAGGCACTTGGGCACAATGTGGTGGCTACCTCAGATTTACCTCCCTTATATGAAGAAGGGCAGTTGGTGTTGCTTCCAGAAGAGATCCTTGACAGTAGGGAGCGGTCCTTGAGGAGGCGAACAATCAAGGAGTATTTGGTAAGATGGAAAAACTTGCCTATTGAAGATGCTCCTTGGAAAGGTGAACAAATTTTGCAGCATCCAGCTTTGTAGTTGCTTGAGGACAAGCAATCTCGAGGGGGGCAGACTGTAATGTTCCCCTTTTGGCAGTAATCCTGTTAGTGGCTCATCAGCCTATTCCGGAATCCTGTAGGCTCGTTGAGGTGAATCAAAGGGTTTCAGTTTTGGAGGTTTTGTGGTCTTTCCTCAATATTTACTATTTATAGTAAATACTATTTTTGGCAGTTAGCAGTTGTCAGTCTTCAGTTTATCATGTCCTCTGGAGCAGTTATTTAGAATTAAGCCTTGGCCTTTTGAAAATATTACTTTAATGAAATTCTTCATTAAAAAGGAAAATTGTTCTAATTTGCAGTTGACCCCTTGGCTTAAGGTGTTAACTTTAAGTTGTGTTAAAAGAGGGACTTAAAGGGTGGTGCCTCATGAAAAAATTAAAATGTTTTAATTAATTCTCCCTTGTCTCAAGTGGGACGCCTTTTTGAGAGAATTATATATTTTTTGAAAAAAGAAATGTGAGATGGCTTTTGGTGTACCATCTCAGGGAATTGAACAGTCATCCTTCTTTCTTTAAAAATGTGGCCTTGCTCTAGCATTTGGTTATCTCATGTTATGCTAAACTTATGCTGTCGAAATGAATTCTCATTTTGCACTTCGGGGAATGCTGACCTCCTAGTACCTTTCTCAATTTCGTGATTGCAAGATAACACCTAATTGAATTATTGTTGCTTCTCAATCAGACTAGCAGATAGAGATAAAAGATGAATTTTTGGAGAGTTTTACCAGTTTTGCAGTTGCTGTTTGCACACAGTTGAAAGTCGATTTCACTTGCAGCTCTTTGAGTGATTTTATTTTGGTGATGGGTATTTGACCAAAGGAATTCTATGCTTGGGGCGACCCTTCCTACCAATTTGCAGATTTTAGTTTGAAGCCTTTGATTTTATATGTCAAAATCGCCCCTCAAGGAGGGTCGTACATTTCAGCTTGCATTGGGATTTGTGCCATAAATAAATAGTGGTGTTTTGAGTCTGTTTCTTCATCTCAGCAGGGGCGCCTATCTTCTAGTTGATCATTGCACTTGGAATCATGCAATTCGGAGGTAATTCGATTGAGTTATGAGCATTTGATAATTTTCTGTAGTTGCTGATTTGACATTTCCAGAATTACAGTTTGCTGAAACCGAATTAAATCATTTGTTGTTTCCATCTTTCTTCTTCTTTTCTCATTATGTTCTGACATGGAAACAATGTATAACTTGGTGCTTGAAAATTGGTGAAAAACATTGTAATTTGCAGCCTTCATATTTGTACGAATTGTTAACAGTAGTACTGTTTCAGTTTTTAACATTGTTGCATTATTTAATTAGTTTCACACTAAGTACCCCTGGATGGTATACCGTCAGTGAGGATAAATTGAATTGTAACTCTCTTTCATACCCACTTTCGAGTGGCAAATCCCCACTCTTCAGTGGATGCCTGCTGCAGTAGAAGAAGTATTTTAAATTGTAATCTTTTGCCCCCACTGTTTGGTGGTAGCGTGGAAAGTCCCTTTGGCTGGTTATCCGCTTTTGTTACATTTCAATTCAGCATTAGTACTCCACTATATGTTAGCATCTCGTCTGTCAAAGGATCTTGAGTGCACATTCTTGGTGTCGAGTTTAATCTCTCTCATTCAGTGTAATCTTTATAATAGTTGATTCAGTAGATCCTAGGGATCCTCTGACCATATGCCCGCCCCTCCTCCTTCAGTGGTTTTAGGGCGCATTCTTGGTTAGAGTTCTTTCATGCACGTTTTGGGTTATGCTAACCTTAACGGGTGCTTGGTTACATTGTAAATGTTCACTAAAAATCAAGAAAAAATTGAGAGTATATTTCATATTCATCCAAAACTATGTGTCAGCGGGGCTGGAACATTACAAGATCTTATTCAAGATGCCTTCAACATAAGGAAAGTTATTAGGATTTCTAACGAGTCATTTGTACTTCTGTAGGTTTCGTGTCGTCTTCTAACTTGTTTAAATACCTTAGCAAATTGTTTATTTTTTCTATTCATTCATTTCAAACACCCATGTTAGGTGAGATCTTTGGTCAATATGCTCCTCAACACAAACTCGAAATTCTTTTGCAGCAATTGTTTTTAGAACACTTGTTTTTTGGGTAGTGTGAATGTGTTATTTTTGTGAACACTTGATGGAAATGGAACTTCCAAGTTTATAAAATGAATAATATGAAGGAAAGGTAATTTTCTATCACATTGCAACTCCATAAACTTATGTTGAAGGAATCTCAAATAAGGAAGAGAAAAAAGGCATCACTACAATGTTTAAACCACTAGAAGATTAGGAGTGTGATCCTTTCCTTGAAGGATTAGAAAGAAGCACTTGTGAGTTTAGGAATTAGAATGAACTCTTGCCCACCCTCTCCTAGTGTCATTAGATCGTGCTTGCAAGTGTTTGTTTTCCGTTTTTTTTTTCCTTTAACTCAGGTTTATTTATTTCTAAATTGTAATTTAGTTTTTAATTTTAATTTTAATTTATAATTTGATAATTTTAAACTATTAGAGTTGATGATTGAATTTCCAAAGTACCCCAAGAATTACTTGCAATCAAAACACCCTATCATAGAAGAGAAAAACAACTAATTTGCTATGAAGACTGAGATTTCATTATATTCAAAAAGATAAATATTACAATATACGATGAAATCTTTGAATTCCCACAATACGCCAAGGATCATCTACAATCAAAATACCCTATCACAATGGAGAAAAAGTACTGATTTGCTATGAAGCTTGAGATTTTGTAACTTTTTAGATGCAAAAAGATAATTATTATAATATACAATGAAACCCTTGTTAGAAAGACAAGGATGAAACCTTAGATGAGGATATAATTAGAGTATAACATGTGTTCTAATGCTATGACTTAAGACAAAAAAACATGACCTAAGTAAGTTTAACCATGCTAGTGTGAATGGGTCTTGATAGGAAATAATTAGATGATTTATGTTTTTACACTAACACCCCCCTTAATTGCAACTTAGAGAGTATGATAAAATGCAAAGATGCATTGATTATGAATGCATGGAGTGGTCTCGGCTACAAGGCTTGATGAGGTACCCATGTTCAAATGAATAGTTTTCTTACAAGTAGAGAAAAGGAGAAAATCTCATAGGTAAAAAATCCTCTCCAAAATAGAGAAAAGGTATAAACACTCATGTACATGTGATGGAAGGAGTACTCAACATGACTGTCCAAGGATTATTGTTTTCACAAATGTACAATATAGATCATCCCCCCTATTCCCCATAGGAGAGGAAAGATGAGACTATGAATTCCCCCAATAAAGATGTAGCTCTTGTGCCAATGATGAGAGCTTGAAGAAAGACATTGACCCACTGCTTACAAACAAATTTTCTCCCCTTAGGAGGAAACAAATCTACTAGTGATTAGAGAAGCCATTCTCATAATTTGGAAGAACAGTGAATTCAAATCCAAATGTGTCTTTGAATGCAACTCTAGTGCCCTCATGCTAGGTAAAGATGTCCTCTTCAAAACAGGAACTGGAAGCCTAATCAGAGAAGTGGAACCAAGAGAGAGAATTTGAACTGCATCTCAAAACACATAAGATGTGATGACATCATTGCCATCAAAGAGGTAATGCAAATCCTCTAATCTGTCCTCAATATTTGCAATGTGAGACTCCCTGAACAAAGATGATATGCTTGAAATATAGGAATCCCAAGTAGTTGTATTTGGAAGATGATGAATGTCTTGTTGCACTGAATCAATAGAGGCCATGGATGTAGCATTACCAATCTTATTAGGAACAATAGAAGATGTGATTACCATTGGAGAAGGAGCAAGAGGAGAAGTCTCTGTGTTATCAGAACATGCAAGACCTGCAATATATTCAAGCTCCTCTAAACTATTATCATCAAATGGTATATTATTTGCATCATCAAGGGGAATGAGATGATTTGTAGCAAGATCATCTAGGAATGGAGAGATATTTGAGTCTACAAAGATCTCCCAAATCTTAGTCCAAAGTGTGTGTGGGAAATCAAGGTCCGATATAGCACACATAGTGTCATGATCAACACTAGAACAAATTAATTTTATACATAATCAAAATTATTTCATCACGTTGATTTCCTCTGAGGTGTATTTGGTTCAAGTACAAGTCCATAAAGATAAGACAAAAGATTAAGCCACTTGAGATGTGTCAAGATGTTGTTTTTCTAGGACTCATAATTATTCTTATTCATGATTACCACAAAAGGATGAATAGAAAAACCCATGATACTCTCCTTAGATAATAAATAGAGTCCAATAATCTCAATACATATCAATTGATTGAAATGAAGTCATGTCATTAAAACATAACTTTTCTAGGTGCTAAGATGTCCAAGTGATCAACCAAATGTAGATATGTGACGAACTTTAAATAGAAGATACTTGCGGCATATTCTTGAAAAAGTACATGAATGGTCGTGAAGAGTTTGTTAATAACTTTCGAACGCCACAAAAATAACAAAAATCGGAGAAATTGACAAAGAGATATGAGCTTGAAGACAAAAAGGATGATTGGACTTCAATAGAAAATAATTATCAAGAAGAAAATATGAAAAAAATACTAGTAGTACTGGGAAGTTCTTGGAACTAGTTTTCTAAAAACTATTTGTTTTTGAAAATCTTATACTGTATGCCCAAGTTATGCAAAAAAAAAAGAAGCTCTTGCAGGCATAAAAAGAGGGCTAAGTTCCTTGACTGGTGGCTCTTGAGTGGCTAGTGGGTGGTTAGTCAGTTGCACCATTAGATACGTGGTGGACAAGTGGAGATATGGTGGCGGTTGAGGCCAAGCTTGGGCGGTGCGACTCAAAGCAATGGTTTTGGCAGTGGATCGGTGGTAACCTTTGATGAAGGTGTGGATCTAGTGGAGCGCCAAAATTTTTAAACCCTAAAGCTTGCCAAATAGATCCAACCGTCAAAAAATTTAAACAAAGATTGGGAACTTTAAGGAATGTAGAAGAAATGAAAAAAGTCGTTGATGGTTGTGATGTCAGCCTTGTCGTTATAGGAATCGTATGTTTGGATGCTAGTAAGAATGTATGCTGAAATTAATTAAAAAGACAACAACTGTAAATCCCAAAAATTGTCATAGATTGTAGGTTACTAGAAAGTGACACAAGAGGAGCTGATTGATTGTGCAGGTGTATGACGCGGTATTGATTGTTTGGACATATGGATTCTCTACAAATTTGTACGATTGTTTTGCACAAAAATTCAAGACAAAAAATGTACCTTGATTTTTCTAGACTTCCATTTTGGTGTTTGGATAGGTGATCTTAGGGTTTTGATGCGTGCTACACACAATGGTAATGTTTGTTTTGCTCCAAGATGCACTGTTTGAAAACTTAATGCCAAATCTCTCAAAAAATGGATAATGAATTATAGATTTGAAGCTTTGATACCATGTTGAAGTTGATGATTGAAGTTCCACAACACCCCAAGGATCACTTGGAATTAAAATACCCTATCATACAAGAGAAAAGCGACTGATTTTCTATGAAGTCAAAAATTTCATTAGATGCCAAAAGATAATTATTACAATATACAATGAAATCCTTGTTATAAAAAGACAAAGATGAAACCCTAGATGAGGATATAATTAGATCATAACACATGTCCTAATCCTATGACTTGAGACAAAAAAACACATAACCTAAATAAGCTTAAACATGCTAGTTTGAATTAGTTCTAATAAGAAATTATTAGTTGATTTACCTTTTTACACCAACAAAAACCCTTAATTTAATTTAATTTTTAACTTTTAATTTCTACTCTTTCATACCTCACTTCTCCCTTGCATCACATGTACCAATTATTGCACTTATTTGGCAGTTCTCTTATCTTTTATTTGTATCTTGATGATGGATCATGAAGTGTGATCTGAAATGTTGATTCAAAAAATTGAGATAGTTTTTTTCGAAAAGCAACTAACAAGATGAATTTAAATTAAATTTATATAGACATTAGCCCACGCGTTTTGTGCCTCATCTTTTAAAATGTATATCCTATTTGAATGGATAGTGTTTTTTCCATATATATTCTCCCAATTTTCTTGATCTATCATGACAATATTTAGAAATTGTCATAAAAAAAAAGGAAGTCATCATGCACAAAGTCTAGGTCCACTCACAATGCACAATTGTGAACTTTCTTGGGTATAATTGTATGGTGGAATGAGTTAAGTGTGAACTTTCTTGTATCGTGTATAAGATTTGAAGAATGAATTCTTTAAAGATAAAAGGAAATTTAAAATGGATATGATAACCATGGTGCATGTTCATTTGAAATGGAAACTTTTATTTGATTTCTTTAAATGCTTTTTACTTCCATTTCAAAAGAACATGCACCATGGTTATCATATCCATTTTAAATTTCTTTTTATTTGTAAAGAATTCAGTCTTCAAATCTTATACACCATACAAGAAAGTTCGCACTTAACTCATTCCGCCATACAATTATACCCAAGATCGGACCTTGGTCTGAACTCATATTCAACGTTTGCAAATAGGTGTGCGGATAATAGATAAGCTTATGCAACCAATTACAATCAGACTTACTCAGTATGAGAAACAAATCACTCAACAACAACCAAGACTAACAATACATACCATATCGTTTCAAACATGGAATTGAAGAGGTTCACTAATCATAGTAATCAAGTCCACAAATCATAAAACAACACAAAGTTCTTGTGTGCTCGTCATCACTATAGTTGTTCATCATAGTAATCAAGTCCACAAATCATAAAACAACACAAAGTTTGTGTGTGCTAGTCATCGCTATAGTTCTCCATCTCTTCCACTTCCCTACATTGGAACACCTCATCTTCTCAATGATTGTCTTTTTGTGACCCTATACAAATTCATCATTAAAGCTATAAAAATGTACAAATTTAAATCCATAATGAGATCAGCCGTTAATCATTAAATATTTTATTAAACAATTATGTCAACAATATGATTGATAATATAAAAATCAATAAGATATTGTTTAATGATTTAGGGTCATGACACTTGACTTTTAACATAGCTCATGCATTCAGACTGCAAAGTGCATGTACCGATGCTCAAAGGAAGAATGGACATCTTAATTATATAAGAATACTTGGAGTCACAATGGAGCATATTGATTGCTCATTGAATGTAACAATGAAACATGCATATCTAGACACATATGGAGGAGTTTATAGGATAACAAGTCTTGGCCAACATTCAAGTCCATGTGGCTTATATTGCTCAATAATGATATGTATTGGATCTAGGAGGAAAGCTCATCAGAAGATAAGTCATTTCAGCAGATTCTAAGCATAAAAAATAGCCCTAGAACTTAGCAGGATGAAACTGCTGGTTCGCAACAAAGAGAGATTTTGAAGCCGTTAGGTTCCAATGGGTGGTTTTGTAATGGATATGGTGAAACAAATTTGCCAGCTGATGAAAAGGTCAGGTTTGTTCTGATCCAAAAAATAAGAATTTGAAATGTTTCAAATGACCTTGTCATTTTAGATTCCATGCAAGTAGGTTCCTTACATGTGTGTGGAATCATTCAACATATTATTTGAAGACCTTGACAACCCAAAAATAAAGGGGAGGAGGAGAGTTGATGTTGTAGCAACAAGAAGCTGCAAAGCAAGTTGAAACTAGAGAAATAAGCTTGGCAAAGGTTGTATTTATATCTGTACTTTTCTATTTGAGCTATACAATCCAGTTAAAGAGCAATTATCACTACCAATTTGGGTTCCACTTCACTTTCTGTTCATAACAGGACTCTAATTCCTCCACATTTCATTTTCATTTGGAAATCCAAGTAGCACAGTAGTTTAGTTGTTTGAATTGTTAATTTCTTCTTGAGTTGGGAGAAATTTTGGATTATTTTGTATTATAGCCACAAGATCTTGGAGGCTTGTAAGTGGTTTTGGGTGACACAAAGGATTTTTGTGTATAACTATTTGTCCAGATTCTTCTCAAGGTGTTGCAAGATATAGCCATAATAAAATATTAGAAGAAGAAGCTTGAAAATATCCAAGAAAGCCTATAGAAAATATTGGGAGAGAACAAAGCTCTTTGTGAGGAGGTACACCATTTGAGGGAAAAATTAGGGGAGTTTCTGTAATGATCACCCCTGATTTTTTCTTTTTGAAAGTTCACTGTTTGCAGATGGTATTGTTTTTGCTGTTTGTGATGCTTGTTGTTTCATGTGTTTTGCATCATTCATAAGAGTGCATAGGAAATAGAACAAAATATAAAATATAATAAAGTACTTCCTTTTCAAATAGATTCAAACAAGACATTGAAGCAATGAAGTCTATGGCATTTTTTAGACTTAAAGAAATGTATATCAGAGCTGATACAAATGTGTTGCAAACCTGATTGGAGCCAACAGAGTCATTAAATCCACATCATACATTGCAAGCTTCCATCATGGACTGAGCATATACATATTGGAAACCTCCCTAAACTCCGTTACCGCCAAGAAATAGCTATAATAACCCCAAGAAGGCACGATTCAAACCGCTGTAGTAGCAAACTTGCACTTTCAGCATACCCAAAAAATGACATGACTCCCAAGAAAGGGCGACTAGGCTCTAAAATTCATTTCACCAAATAATGCAAATAAATACTTGAAATAGGGTGCCCAAATCAGAGGAATCCAAAGGAGTAATACCCAGAATGATTTTTCAAATGTGCACGGAGTAATGAACTATTTTCATTTTCAGACCCTGGTAAAGTAGTTTCTAGATTTCTGTAATGACCCCTGCCTGGATTTATAACCTTAAGTCGGTTTTCTTTGCTGTTCCAATATTACTTATTGGTTTTCTTGATTGAGTTTACATTCGTTGATGGTGTGAATTGAGTCAATCCATTGGAAACTCATATATGGTTATACAAGCATAGTTTATGAGTAGGAAAGACAACATAATTGTAGAGTATTCAGGTTGAATAGACAAAGCATTACAACTTCACAGCAGAACATTAGATAGAGCATTACAAGTTCACAATTGACACAAAAGTTTATGTTGTAGACCTTTCAGACATTCCAAGGAATAACAAGACATAATCGTACTCAACTAGATTTCATTATAGGAAATTATGAATGTTCCCACGTACAGTTAATGTTCAGAGAATGACACTAAGTCCTTGTAATTTCTGATTATCGAGACATACCTGTGATACTTGCGTCCCTTCAGTAGTATAGATGCATTCCCGTTCATAAAAGAGACTCCCGATAAGACAAGCTCTGAATCTTTGAGATGTCTGATGCTGGTGATACCTCGATTGCAGCGATGATTACTACTCCCTTGTTGGGCTTGCATAATAGTAATATGGTGCAACAGTTTGTAAATCACATGATATTCATTATCTTGTCAGACTCTGTGCATAGTGCTTCTCCAATAGACTTAATAGATGGCAGAGGAATTACAACCAGATACTCTGTTCACCAATAATCCCAATCAACGTATATGCAAGGTGACAACACTGGTGATAGCTATGCAAAATCCCTACAAGATATCAACAAGAATACCAAACATCAAACCTTAGGAATTCAACATCGGTATCAATATCGCTTGAATGCTTATGTAACAACGATCGGCGATGTAGCATCGTAGTATGCATAATCTCGATATCTCACTAATAAGCAACACCAACGATAATGCCCAAAACGCCAGACGTAAAAAATGATGATGTAGATGGGAACTAGAAGTTATGAATCACCCTCGATTCTGAACAACAAATAGAGTATGTAAACACTTGCACCGATATCCAAAGAATTGCAAATGTAATCCCGATATCATAACAACAAGCGATGCCAGCAATAGATATTCCTGCTATATGTTAAGCCCGATACTTGTCTGGGTGTTCCCGTCCAATTGAAAGCATAACAAACCGTGATTGAAGATAACGATCCCACTCCGGCTGTGCAAATAAAATATCACAAATGGCACCCGACATATACCAAACGACAACTTCAGATTCTTGCGCTAATGAGAATCGATGTTCAAAAACGACTATTCCAAGGATGATTAATCCCCATTACCCGTTTAAACATGCTGGAAGTTATCAGTAATCCCGATATCGGGATATCTCTCGATTCTCCTATAGCCGCTTCTGATGAAGAACGATACTGACCACAAACAATTACCTTAATAAACTGCCCCACACATATATACAAGCGCTCAATGAAAATGACGCTCCAGGTATGAATCCGCCATTACAATCAAAGGTATCAACATTAAGGATAGCCGATAACCACAATCCCAAAACTCCATTCAATCTTTTTGTGTTTCTGATTATAAACAATCTGCTTTTAAATACTAATAAAAAACCATGTTGGGGTTTCGTCCAACATAACAAGGGATTTGAGAGTTGTCGTTCCTAGATTTTCCCACAAACATAATCAATTCAAACTCGTGATATTTCTGAGTTCGCCCAAATGCCTTAACAAAGACCACCACCTTCCATTATGGCAACTAACTCATATTTCCGTTGTTGAATCAATTTTTAATTTGGAGTAAAGACTTTATAAAGTATCAAATGCTTATCATTTATCAATAACTTTTATAATTCCAAATATAATTAATTAATTAAATAATGAAAAAGCCTTTTTAATGTAAATAAAGACATTCAATATTTAAATAATTAAATCGGGTTTAAGGAAAACCTGGACATCACAATTTCAAAGAAAAAGCTTCCAAATCTCTGAAAAACAACTCCAAATCATCACCAAACCACAACCAAAATGGAGCCAAGATTTTAACACACCCAAGAAACCAAAACCCACTTCAAAATACCAAAAAATCTTCATCATTCCAACCCATAATACTGTAAATCAAAACTGTGTTGATGCCCTAGGTGATCCCTGAAATAGAACCACTTTTAAATCCAATTAGGGTGGATCTTTCACCACCAAAATTGGCTCTAAATGGTGAGGGCTTTCGTCCTCAACATGCAACAATAGAACTCTGGAAATAATCCAACAGCATCTTGTTATGTTGCCAAAAGAAAGATCTCCAAATGAGGCCCAAAAATAAGCTTTATAGAGATAAAAGGGAATTAGGGCAACTTTTTTTTGAATTTCATTTCCCTCCAAGTATCCCACGCCCCCCTCACATGAGCCTTTTTAATTTCCTTTAATGAGGCACAAAAAGAAGCTTTATAGAGATAAAAGGGAATTAGGGCAACTTTTTTTTGAATTTCATTTCCCTCCAAGAATCCCACGCCCCCCTTACATGAGCCTTTTTAATTTCCTTTTGCCTCCCTTAGCTAGGCGCCCACATTTGGAGGCTTATTATTTGGCTTTTTAACAACAACGTTTATCAATCTAGGCGCTAAGGTACTTTTTTGATGACCCTCTTGTCCCTCACTTAAGTTGTAAAGTTATTTTATAAAAGTAACTTTAGTGACATGAGGAAAAGAAATTTATCAATTAATTCAACCTTAGTCATGCCAATGCCAAAACAGGAAATAGACACTGCTGAAGTAGCCTAGGCCAGAACAAGTTACTAAAATAGACTTACTATGAATAGAAATTGCTAAATATAGTAAATCCTCCAAATCATCAAACTGACACAAAACATTAAAGCTCACTTGACAACTACCACTCACTGCCCAAACAGGAAACCCTGTATTGCATTGTTGCCAAGACCAGTTACTAAATATAGTACTTACTAAAAATAGTGAGTCAAAACCTGAAGTATCCTACCCTGATTTGAGATATTTGCTAACAAATCTGCTTGTCTGGTTTGAACTGGTTTAATGATTGTTTTGAGTTTTTTGGTGTTTTCAAGAATGTTTGCCAAGTAATGCAATGAAGAATATTGACAAATGCAAACAAGAGAAATGC
Source organism: Sequoiadendron giganteum (assembly GCA_007115665.2). Taxonomy (NCBI): domain Eukaryota; kingdom Viridiplantae; phylum Streptophyta; class Pinopsida; order Cupressales; family Cupressaceae; genus Sequoiadendron; species Sequoiadendron giganteum. The sequence goes on from CM021105.1 coordinate 531,578,747, forward strand.
TGAAGCAAATATAATAAAATTTCAATTCAGATTTTATTGATACTTCAGAAATTACAATATCAATCATACCTGAGAGCCAAAGCTTTTATTTGCAGGTTTGAAACTATCATATCAACAAACTGGGAATCTCCATTAATGGACGCCTAGCTTCATATGTTGATTTCTCCAGTTTCAAATGAATGCAAATTGAGACCTTTATCTTAGCCGCCCCCAATGAGAGAGATATGATGCACATATCATAGCCGTTTCAGCCAAGAGAACCCCATGCCTAGCAAAGGAGACTGTACGACCCAACTATTAGTGATTTGTACGACCCAACAAAATGCAATCAACAATTAAAGCAAACAACAATAGGTATACTTCTGATTTCAGACAATAATCTTCGCAAAACCTTGAAATAAACTCTTCATCATAGTTACGAGACTCGCCTGGAAGCGCCCAAACTCGACGAGTCCCGAGCCGAGCACACCTGGCCGGGTCCTGGGAGCCCAGACGCGGACGCGACCGAGTCCTGCCGAGTCCTGGCCGGACTCGCCGGACTCGCCGGACTCGCCGCTTCCCGGAGAGTCCCGAGCCCTGGACGTGGCCGGCGACAGCAGAAAGAAAAGTGAACAAAAAATCATAAAATTTGATGTTTTAAGTTTTTTTTTTTTGTGTTATATTATCTCCCCAACCCTAAAAGCAACCTCATTTCATTCATTTGGCAAAATAGGAGGAGAAGAGAGAGTTGTGAGGAAAAATAAGAGGAGAAGAGAGGGCAACCAACAAGTTGTTGAAGACAAATACAGGGCCACATACCATTTGGGAAGCTTCATAACAGCAAGAAGGTGCATTGAGAGCTCATTACCAGTGATTGGGAGGAGTTTGCATTGCATTCCAAGCCAAATATAAGAGGTAAGTTTGATTTTTATTGGTTTTTTTTGTGTTTTTTTAACAAATAATTCATTGTAATTTGAAAAATCATTGTTTTTTTTAGTTTGCATTTTTTTTTTACAAACCCTACTTGCAATATAAATAATTTTATAAACCCTACTTGTTATTGCAGCCACATTCATTTGCAAATCAAAACATATTATTATTTTCACAATGTCTCAAACCCCAGGCAGAAAAGACCCTGCTTGGAAACATGCTGAAATCTTTCCCGGAATGAAAAAAGGGGAAGCAAAATGTAAATACTGCAAAACAATATATCATGGAGGCATAAATCGATTAAAATACCATATTGCACGCATTCCCATCCATGATGCAGCGGGATGACCTATAGCACCTCCTGAGGCTGTCCGTGAAGTGCAGGTGCAATTAGAAACTTTTGAATTGCAAAAAGAGATGAAAAAAAAACAGAAGCATGAATTGGTGAGTTTGGGAGTTGGACATGGACTTGGTGCTGTTGGAGATGCTTCTTCCATGCCTCCATACCGTCCTAGTGCTAGTGCTTGTGCTAGTGGTACTGCTTCTGCACCAGCTATCCCTGTGCATACTCCTACTGCTGGTGGCACTAGTACTGCTAGTGGTAGTGGTAGTGGTAGTATTATTGGCCCTAGAGTTCGTAAATCTAGGGTGGACTCATATTTTGTACCACGCACTACTCCTGGTTCCCAACCGTCACTTGAGAGCATGGGTTGGAACAAGGATGTACATGATGCAGCAAAAAAGACAATTGCAGACTTTTGGTACTACTGCACCATTCCCTTCCATGTAGCCAGGTAATTCTTTTTTGTTTAATTGTTTTAAAATTTATTATTTTAGAATCTAGATGTATCTCATTATCGAATTCAAATTTAGTGCAGTTAAAATCTTAAAACTTTTCATTTTACAATACTTATGTAAGTAACTTATTAATTTATTTATGACATGTTTTAGGTCACCTTTTTGGCAAAACATGGTTGATGCCATAACCATATGTGGGCCGGGGTTCAAAGCCCCTTCTGAAGATGAATTAAAGGGCCCACTTTTGAGTCAAAAAGTGGCAGATGTGAAAGCACAATTAGAGGAGCAGCGTGAGCAGTGGAGGAGGATTGGTTGCACCATCATGACTGATGGTTGGACCGATAGGAGAAATAGGACGCTGCTTAATTTTCTAGTGTCCTCCGGAGGTAATTGTACTTCCCTCAATGCATTGAAATTTGAATTTGATTTAGTGATTAATAATTTATTATGGCTGATTTTTGTTTTTTAATTTATTGAATAACTGGTTTTGCTTATTCTTTCAGGTGACACCGTTTTCATTAAGTCCATCGATGCTTCTGCCCTATTCAAAAACGCCACATATTTGTGTGAGGCTATAGAGGAGGTGATAGCTGATGTGGGGGAAGAGAATGTAGTGCAAGTGGTGACAGATAATGCAGCAAACTATGTTGCTGCTGGTAGATTATTGATGGAGAGGCACCCTACTATATTCTGGACTCCATGTGCCGCCCATTGCATTGACCTCATGATGGAGGATCTTGGCAAGCTCCCATGGATCAAAACATGTGTGGATGCAGGTAGAAACATTTGCAAATTTATATACAATCACACATGGGTGCTTAACCTTATGAGGCAATACACGAGGTTGAGGGAGTTGTCTCGTCCTGGCATCACTAGGTTTGCAACTAATTTTATCACGTTGCAATCCTTGATTCGGTCAAAGGCAGCCTTAAGGCGCATGTTTGTTGGTGAGGAGTGGTCTTCCTCATCGTTTTCTACAAGCACTGCAGGGATTGGTGTGGCCAATTGCATTTTTGACGAGCAAGGGTTTTGGACACCAGTGGAGGAGATTGTGAAGGTAAAATTTAATTCTTTATTATGTTTTAATTTTTAATCATATTTTTTATTTGTTTATTTTCATTCACACTTATTTGTGAAACATGTTTGCACTTTGCAGTTTATTGAGCCCTTGCTAGTTCTCCTACGAGTTGCAGATGGGGAGAAGCCCGCACTGGGATACATATATGAGGGCATGGATAGGGCCAAAGAGGCCATTAGATCAGTCTATGGTGGAGTTCAGGATAAGTATCGTCCCATTTGGGAGATCATTGATAGGAGATGGCAAAACCAACTTCATAGGCCCATCCATGCAGCCGCATGTTTCCTAAATCCGGCCTTCCAATTCCGCCGTGATATCCGTGGAGATAGAGAAATTCTTAGTGGGCTCTACTCGACGATAGAGTGGATGTTGCCCGCTGTTACTACACAGATAGTGCAGGAGATAGATGCCTTCAGTAAGGCACGAGGAGACTTCTTTGCACGTCAAATGACCATAGACAGTAGGACAACATTGCTACCAGGTAAAAATATATTTAAGGGCATAATTGTCATCTTTTTATATTGTATTTTATTATTAAATGTTCAACTTGAAACTTGAAATGAGATTGATTTTGTTTCTTTTTCTCATCTCAGATAGCTGGTGGAGGTTGTTTGGTTTTGATGCACGGAACCTGCAGAATATTGCCATTCGTCTATTGAGCCAGCCATGCAGTTCATCTGGTTGTGAGCGCAATTGGAGTATGTTTGAGCACATACACTCCAAGAAGCGCAATAGATTGACAGTGGAGAGGATGAATGACTTGGTCTATGTTCATTACAACCTTCGGCTCAGATACAGGAAGCTTTTTGACCACGACAACACCCCGATCAATCTAGATGAGGTTGATCCACAGTCTGAGTGGACCACTGAGGCTACAGATGCAGTCTTTAGTGACGAGGACCTTGATTGGGTGGACCAGGCAGAGAGAGAGGCTGAGGTTGTAGCCATGGCTGAGGAGGAGGCTAGAGCATGAGGAGACATAGCTGCTGTTGGTGAGAGTGGCATGGAGACTCAGACAGAGGCAGAGACTATGGCTGCAGCTGCAACATCATCCAGTAGTGTTAGACGCCTTCGTAGGAAGGATGTTGGCTCCACTATGCCATAGAGTCATAGAGTCATAGCTATTGTTTTGATATTTCATATTTGTATGGAACATTTGATGTTATGGATTTCATATTCCATGACTTTTGTATACATTTGACTAGTTTTATAATCTATATATCTAAGTATGCTATTTCCTTCAGCAGCGCAACTACAATTTGTGTACTTTATACTTATGTGATCGTTGTATACTTGTGTATGTGATCAAATTTGCTTTTATTTGTGTTGTATTCAATAAAGGGTGCTTGAAACAAGTTTTAAATCCTTAAAAATCTCTAAATTTCTAGGTTTTTTTCAACTTTTTTTCATTTTGCCGAGTCTGCGCCGAGTCCGAGTCCCGAGTCCCCGAGTCCCGAGTCGAGTCGCCCTAGCCGAGTTTGAGCCGAGTCCGAGTCTCGTTACTATGTTCTTCATTATGCTCAATGTGACTTTTGGATGAAAGCCACCTAGTGACTGCAACCTTTGGGTGATATTTCACACCTGTGGGATGCAAGAATTTGAGAGAATGAACGTTCTCCAAGATCAGATTGAAGCAAAACCTTGGTTTTCTTCTCCAAATGCCAAAGCAAGAAAATAATTTCAAGTGTAGAATAATGAATGAATCTATTTGCTTTTTGAAAGCCTTTTATATCACCTCCCAAATGGCACGATTTCCCATGAGAAATTAAATCATTAAATATAATAAAATATATGTGCTTTTGTTGTAACTTTATATTATATCTTCACTTGGGTGCCCAACAGTTTCTTTCATTATTTGACTTTATATCATTTAATATGCCTTTATAATATAGTCGATAAGTCATTTAATGTTTTCACTTCATAATTAATCACTTATTATTAAAGTATCACTTTAATAATAATTAAATACCATAACTCCAACAATAATCATCATTAACCAATTCTGTCAACGCCAGAAGGTAGCCCATTGAATCCACTACTCACCAGGGTGCCTTACTATAATAGTAAGGTTGGCCCCCAACATCCCACTAACTTACTAAAAATAGTAAGTATGCATAAATAGAGCCAAAAACCCATGGAGATGATCACCTCAAAAATTGCCAACAAATTGGAGAAGAAAACACAACAAACTGCCATTTGGAGCACCCCGAAACTCCCACATAAGGCCCTCTAATCACCATTATTAGCCTACGAGGACCAAATGATAGGCTAATCCACAAAACTCTAACACTTGCTAAAAAGGGGACATTACAAAACCAAACTAGCCCAAATAAGGACACCGAAAATGAGGACATTATAGTTTCAAGTTGAGAAGGAGGACCAATCTGATTTCAATGTGGGAATCCTTGAGCAAATGCATCAAAAGCTGATAGGGAAAGATGATTTGCTATCAAAAATTCAAGAGAAAGAAGAGTCTACAGGGAAAAGTGGACCAGCCTCCATTCAAGAAAAACAAACTATGAAAGAGATTGTCATGATCCCTTTTTAGATTAAAAGAAGGAATTGAAGACCCTTAGCCTATCCTCTATTTCTTGTAGGCTAAGCAATAAAATAAGGGAAATAATAGTAATATTTTAAGTGGTCGCAAAACACTTTATTTTCGAAAGGGCTACTCAAATGTTATTATAGGGGTTGTGTAATATTTAAAAAGTATTTTGAATACTTAATTCAATATGTAATTCAAAAAGTGCCTTTTTTATAAAAAATCTAGAAGGTACTTTTTAAATACTTGGAGGGAAAAAGTAAATTCAAATAGAGGGCCCAAAAGGCAACTATAAGAGAAACGCATTGTTTAAAGCAAATCATCTGATTTTATCATTTTTTATTCCTTCCAATTTGGAGTTTGAAGCATTCAAGGACGAAAACCCTTGGTTTGGTAGATCTAGAGGTTGAAAACCCTCTTGGTTTTCAAATTTGGATTTGAGGACAAAAACCCTCTTATCCCTTAGACATGATTCCATCTGGGGAGAACGATTATGATAGATTGAGGATTTGAAAACATTTTTGGTTGCTACAATGTTGTTACAGTGTGAAAGGCGATCATTCACTCTTAGCCGTAGAGCTATAGATTTGATGATTTCGAGGAGGTTTGAATGCTGCTGCTGTTCATAAGTATTTTGAGACTCTCGATGATAAATTTGCTATATATTCATTGTTGCTGCCATTCATATACTGGTGTTTGTTGTTTCCATTATGCTACTATGCAACACTTGGGGAATTTTTTATCTAATTAGTTGCATTTTATATTGGTTGCTAGATTGTTACAGCCCCTAGACTGCCGTGCCTCCTTGGAGGGCTGTTGTTTCAGGTTAAGCAAGTGTTCAATATACACAACTCTCATCCTTGTTGTGGCCATACCTTCCAAAGGAGATTATGGGTTATGGTTGTGTTTGGGTGGAATCTATGAGTATCTATCATCATTAACTCGATTATGTTGTGATCAAAACTGCATAGTTGGAAAATTCGGCTCACCAAAAAACTCTCCAAGCCCAAAATTGACGAGTCAACAAAAACTTGGAGAAAACTCGGTAAAAAACTCTAGAACTTAAAAAATTGCTTAAATTTCATTAGAAACACTTTTTTTTTTGCAAAATTCAATGACAAGATGAATCCAATGAGTCCATAAATGAGTACAAAAGTGTTTTCGATTAAATTTGATTGACTTTAATGCAAATTGATTACAAAATCGCATTCTCGTGTGGAATCTTGATGTCTGAGAGCCTGATAGTCTAATACAAACTACAAAAGATAACTGAAAATGAAAATAGTAAAACTAGAAGTAAATACTAAATACAACATTTCACACCTTCCTCTTCCCTAATTTAGTCAAAGCTAGGGAAGAGGTAGATGCTCTAGTCCTGCGAGTACGTGGTGTTGGTGGCTCCTCGGTTGGCATGGAAGGCTTTGGCTGAGGCTCAGCCACTATCTTGGAAATATCCGGCTTTGGCAATGACTCCTCATCCTCATGAATGTCCTCCAACCCTACATCTCCTATTGCACCCACATCCTCCATTGCTTGTCTCTCGAAATCAAGAATTTCGTTCGTGGTAAACAATGGAGGTTGCTCATCCCGCCCTGTCCAATCACTGTAAGGATCTATCTCATCCAAATCAATAGGATCCAATGATTTGCTCTCTACTCTTTTTGTGTGCAATCGAAGGTTGTATTGCACAAAGACAAGGTCATTGAGGTGTTTTTGAGCTAATTTGTTCCTCTTCTTTGTGTGAATGGCCTCAAACAAGCTCCAATTCTGCTCACAATTGGATGCACTACAAGGCTGACATAGTATGCGGAGGGCAATTTTTTGGATATGTGGGGTATTTCCACCCCAATTTTTCCACCAAACCTCTGCAAAAAAAAATATATTGAAGAGTTAGAAAACAAAGTGAAAACACATTTTATCAAGTTATAAGATGCATGTGAAATAAACTTAAAGACTCCCAATTTTATACCTGGTGGCTGAGTGGTTCTTCCTCGAACAACTAGCTCTGAAGAAAAGAGTTTACCCCTTCCTTCCTTGTAAAGATCCAACTCTTGGACAATGAAGTCTCTCTCCTCAACCTTGGGCTCCATCCTCTGAATGCATGTCGTGAGCCCCTCCATAACCTCTCCATTAGGATCGAAATTGTCTAAGAAGAGAAAATTAGGGTTGAGGAAGTACCCTGTTGCATGGATGGGTTGGTGGAGTTGATTGTTCCACCTTCTATCAAAAATCTCTCATATGGGATCAAATTTGAGGCTTTCCCCCATATAATAATTTTTGATAGCCTCTTTGGTCCTATCCATGGTCTCATAAATATATCCCATTGGGTTTTGATCCCCATTTACCAATCGAAGGACTCTAACCAAAGGCTCCGACACCTACATTACAAATACAAAAAGCTTAAAGTTACAAATTTATAATGAAAGACTTAAATTAAAAAAAATAATATATTCAACTTGAGTTTAAAATCAAAGTTTTGAAGTTGCCTTCACGATCTCTGTAGGTCTTTGTGCAAATAGGTTTTCGAAGACTATTTTTGCAACTCTCTCTCCTTCAGGCTTCCTTGCATAAGTTGACGTTTACTCGCTACAGGTACCATAGTTGAAAAACACGCATATAACTCGCAGGACGCGCGAGTAATCGCGTTGCAGAGAGGATGGCGAGTAAATCGCACAATAACTCGCCCCCGTGTAAATGCATTAATGCGTCGCAATTTCAATGAAAAAATGCGCAAAAAATCGCAGTTTTTGGAGGTAAAATCTTGCTTAGGGTTTTCAACTTAATATTTAAGCAAATACCTCACGCTAGAAAAAACGCGTGCCATCTTTGCACGAGATTTCAGTGTTTTTCCTTGCGATCCGTGGTGCGACTAGGGCACGGCAGCGGCGACTAGGCACATAGGGGGTTCGAGGAGTGATCATTCAGATTTCACCAAATCACAGTCAATGTTAACTTATTTTGTTGCTTGTATTCACTCTCAAACGCATTCACGCATTCACAGTATTAATTTTTTTTTTCGAATTTCATGGTTTTTTTTTCACATTGGTCGATGCCATAGTATTACGATATAAAAACGTAATATAGACTTTATAAATATTAATTTTATAAATAATAGTTATTACAGTATTATATAATTTGGAGATTGTGGTATATAAATTTTATATAGTATTAATTTTATTAAGAATTTAACTATTACGAATTTAAGTATTACTGTATAATACTTAAAACTTTTAATATTTAAAGTTAAACTTATATATTAAATAATACTTTAAATTTTTATTATTTAAAATTAAACTTATATATTAAATTATTAATTATATTATTATAAATATAAGTTTGAGTTTAAATATAATTATTAATATATAAAATTTAAATACAGTATTACAATATTAAATTATTAATTATTAAAGTATTACTATAAAAATGTAAATATTAATTTTATATAGTATTAATTTTTATATTGTATTACAGTATAAAAATACAAATATTAATTTAAAGTTATTTATATAAAATTAAATATTTGCAATTTTGCATTTTATAAAGTTATCGAATTTTATATGTGTTTTTGAAAAATATTTTAAAAAATTGTGTATTTTCAAATGTTCGATAAATTTGCCGAGTTATTGTCGAGTTTTTCCCCGAGTTTTTGCCGAGTTCGAGTTTTTCAACTATGACCGGTACAATGACGTACAGAGTAAACGGAAATATAAAATAACATTGACAACATATAATAGTCACATGGCAATTGCACAAAACATAGATATATTTCTTTATTTAGTATTTGGCAATTACATCATAATGTCTCTAGACAAAACATAGCATAGCATAGTAGAACCGTACTGTTTCTCGACTACATGACTCAAGTACATATAGTATGCTAGCGGTGGTTGAGGTACCAACCGTCGTGTCCCTTCATTATAACTAATTACTTCGTCAGGAACTTAATTCCCGAGACAACTAATTAACATGACACGTACATAACATAAGTACATGGATTATTAATATTAACTAAAGTCTTATTTACTTATGACTCACAGTCGACCAAGTACACTCTCGACCGACTATAGTTGAGTCTAGCCATGCTTGACTCAAAAACATTTTTTTTAAAGTAGTCAAAGAATCCAAAATGCTTTGCAATGTTAGGAAAATGGTTGCAAACCTTGAGGCACCCGATCTCACCAACTCCTTCCCTTGCGTATGATCTCTCATCAAACTAGGAACTCAAGGGTGATTGTAGATAAAGTTTTGATGCTTCTTGCATCATCTACAATTGGTGCCACCCAAACAAGTTTGCCTATATCCTCCAAAAGAAGGTCAAGGCAATGAGTCGCACATGGTGACCAAAAAAGTGTAGGATGTCTATCCTCAAGCAATCTCCTAGCTGCCACATATGTTGCTGCATTATCCGTGATGACTTGCACCACATTATCTATCCCCACCTCCATGAAAAATTCCTCCAACAATGTACACAATGTTTCTGCATTTTTTATTTTGTTGGAGGCATCATTCGATTTCAAAAACACTTCACCTTTTGAAGAAACCAAAAAATTAAGGATGGTGTGGTTTTTCCCATCCATCCACCCATCGGAAAGAATGGTGCAGCCATGTTTCTTCCGTTTTTTCTTTTGATCTTCCACTACTTGCACCGCCCTTTTGGTTGCATTTGTGGGCAACTTACAAGTACAAAGTAAAATAAGTACAAAATTTTAATTTTTAAACAAAAAATAGCTTAAATTCAACATAAATTAATTTAAATTAAAGAACATAAACTTAGTATAAAATTTAAATTGACTAACCTCCCACTCAAGTCTTTGCGAGAAGGTGGCTTGTAACCTTTTCCCACAATTGTCAATGAAGTAACCAAATTATGCTAATAGGGACTACTTGCCACATTGAATGGAATGTTATTGAAATACCAAAAGTCTGCACATGCCATGTCGGCATGTTGATGCATCTCCTTATTCCACCTTGTAGCCTCCAATGATGTCTGTGCTCTTGGTGTGTTTTTTGGCACAAAAAAACTATGTGATGTGCATGAAGAAGTAGGTGGTGGCACTCTACTCGAAGTAGAGGAAGTAGGGGGCCTAGAGGCTGGTGTGCCACGAATGTGTGGACCACAAAGAGAGCCCACAATGTTAGTATCTGCCTCCTCATTTGATTGAGACTCAATCCCCACTTGCTCATGACCATGGCCATGAGCTATGGTTACCTTTGTCCTCTCCATTTGCAATTTTTTTTCTTCGGTAGTTGCAAGGATGGCATTCACCTCTCTTTTTATCTCTTCTATGGTTGTAGGACAAGGCTTGGCTTCACGATGAGTAATGCCTGCAATATGGTATTTGAGGCGATTTATGCATCCAAAATGTACCTTCTTACATTCAGTGCAAACAACTGATCCAGGTGACGGTCCTCTCATGACATACTTCCCATGTAGGGTCTCTAGCTCCTGGAGGACGAATGCTTGGAACCCATGATGGCATGGGCATCGATGGGGCGGAGCCTAAGGCTGAATTTGAAGCAAAAGCCATTATAGTGCGTATTTAACATACAAGTACAAAAAAATGTACAACATATTAGATTTTTAATATAATTTAAAAAAAAAAAAACCTAAATTATGCACAAAATGAAAAATCATTAAAAAATCACTCTAAATTTGATTTAAATTGATATAAATGTGTTTAAATGATTGAATAAGTAAATAAATTAACATTAATTTCAAACAAAAAAGATTTAAAATCAAAAAATTGACCTAGGTTTGAAAAATTCAAAAAACAATGAAAATAATGAAAAAAATTAGAAAAAATCGACAAAAAATAGTGATGAATCTTGATTTTTGGAATCTAAATGCAAAAATCTTGCTTCTATTTGCTCTATGAAGATTTTTTTTCAATTTGGATTCAATATTTTGCAACAAGAATGAAAAAATGATTTAAAAAAAAAAAAGGAAAACCAGAAACCTACTTGTGATTCGAATTTGCTTTCAAAATTTGTTTAAATCCACTCTTCTTGATGGCAAAACGTTGCGAATGGTGTCTTTTTGGTTGGGGAGGGTTTTTTCGCTTTGCAAACCAGAAGAAATATGTTTTTGTGATATGAAATGACTTTTTTTGACACAGACCAAGTTATGCACAGTCATGGCGAGTTTTTTGCTCGGACTCTGCGAGATTTTGGCGAAAACTCGCCAAAAAAGCCCTGCAAGTTAAAGTCAGAAAAACTCCCCTAAGGGAAAAACTCGCGGGTTTTTTATGACTCGCCGAAAACTCGGCGAGTCTGCCAACTATGATCAAAAGTGTTTGACAACAGTTTATATTGTGTTTACCATAAATATTAGTGTATGCATGGTGCAACCTTGTATCTATACTAGCAATGATATTATATTCATTTGTAATAAACACATCTTGTTTGAGTTGCAAACATATACTGGAACAACAGATTTGTGTTGACAGTTTATATCAGATTTGTGTTAAGAGATTACATCAGGCTGTGTTAACAGTTTGTAGTATCAGCTTGCCATCTTTGCCTTCTTTTGGCATTGTCCTCAGGCTGTAGCAGCATTGGTGTTAGGGTTCATTGTTTGACTCGTGTATTGGCTTACAATATTTTCATAGCTGTTTACAATATTGACAAGTGGCAGATTTGATCGGTCATTTTTACTGCATTAAAGTGGAGGTTTTGGTGTGTTACTATTGCTGTTCATTATTTCATTATTGGACTAGTATTGTATAAACCATGGCAGCAAAAATCGTTTGGTGGAAAAATTGGCAAATCAAAAGTACAAGATTTTTTAAAAAATCAGGAAAAAATAAAAGAGAAAATTGGATTTAAAGAAAAAACGTAAAAAATTGTAGAAAAAGAGAAACTATTTTGTGTTTCAAAATTTAAGGGATTTCCATATCATAGAGATATAGAGAGGAAATAAAATAGAGTTTAACCCATGAATTGTAGAAAATAGGATTTTGTTGTTTATATTCATATGGCTGATTACTTTGCATTGCATAAAGCATATTTCATAGTGCTAAAATAGTAACTAGGTGATTACAGTTGACAAAATTTCAGTTACAATATAGTTTGTATAAAGTCAACCTATGTAGTAGGCCGTAGTCTGTCGTAGTTAGTCATAGTCGGCCGTAGTCATCGTAGTTGGTCATAGTCGATCGTAGTCAGTTGTAATTAAATAAAACTATAGTTAGATAGCAAATATTTCATACACTTTATGTTACATGTTTCGAGAAACTAAGTCCTTGACTAGTTGGATTAGTTATAATGAAGCGTCGTGATGGTTGGTTTCTCAACCATCGCCAACAACTATAAGTACTTGTTTCATTGTACTCGAGATATTAATATACTATTATGACGATGACATTATGCTATTGTACTTGCTGACAATTGATGAATAAATGCAATATCTTATTCTATGCACTATGTGTTCATGAATGATTTTTGTACATGTTCTCTGTTTTGTGAGTTTAATCCGTTTAATCTTGTAGTACGTTAAATCTATCCTAGTGGGTAAACATTTGGCGCCATTGTCTAAGTGAACTTGGTAAAATCACCCCAACGGGAGAATGGCGTTGTATTGGGTTAGCCGACCGAGGAACCGATACAAGCAAATGAGGAAAGAGAAGACGAATTGACATAGAACCTCGTCAACTTGTGGGATATCTCTTTGAGGGATCACGTACGGAGGGAGGCTCTCAAGCGAGAGATCCCTCAGTTGGTTATCTGGGATAGACTGCATGTCAACCCAGAGGTCGACCATCTCCTCAATCGACTACCAAGGTTGCTTGCATGTCATTACATCACACTGCAAGATCTTCGGGCAGAGAGTGACCAAGAATGCCGAAGACAACAAATACTACAACAGTACGAGGAAAGAAGCAAGTGGGAGGAGGAAGAACGCGACACCAGTTGAAGGTGTACTCCAACCAAGCAAGAAACACTTGAGGAAAGAGTACGAAGATCACTTAGATTAAAGGAACAAGAAACCCGATGGAGGAGACTGAAACAAATTGTTGAAGAAACGAATGAAGACCTTAATGAAATAAACCAATCCATTGCTTAGTTGCACCGAAAACTTGTTGAGGAAACCATCGAAGAAACCTTCAACACATCGTCTGTAGCAGATAAAGAAAAATTTCAAAATGATGAAAATGAACTACTAAAAGAACTTGGAAACAGTATAAGCCGCATTCGAGAGTTGTCCAGATCGGATGACGAGGGATCAAGAATTGGAGGATTCGATCCAAAGACCCCCGGACGGAGGGAGTACCAGAACAAACCCCAAGAGACTCAAGGTGCAGAGGATGTTGAGAGGGGACATGTTGCTGACCCATACGTGGCCGAGAGTGCAAGAGAGGCACCAGAACGTTAGGGTAGAAACGATCCAATCAAGTCCAACGCACAATGAGGGCATTAGGGAAGAAACATAGAGACTCTGCCAGTCGAGAGGCAGAAGCTACCAAAGTTCACGGGAACGGGTCAGAGGATCCGGTACGACATTGCAAGACATGCGAGACGATTTGGATAGCGAATGGGCAGGATGATGTGGATTATTGGCTGGGAGTGTTCCTAGCGATGCTGAGAGGCATAGCCATAGATTGGTACACGAAACTTGAAGCAGCACAAAACGTCTCATGGCGATTACTCAGGAGAGCATTTGAAGAAGAATTTAAACTCGTAATGATTGAAACTGTGTAAATTGTTTTTGTATCAATGTTTCAGATCAAATTCCATGATCCATCATCAAGATGATATGAGAGCAGAAAGAGAAAGAATGTAAGAATGAGGTAGCAGACTTGGAAGGATAAATAGGTGAGGTGATTGGGAGGGGTAGAGGATAAAACCTTGGAATCACCTCATTCTTACATTCTTTTCTCTTTCTGCTTGCATATCATCCTGATGATGGATCATGGAGTTTGATCCGAAACGTTGATATAAAAAATTTACACAGTTTCAATCCAGAAACAATCTAGCATTTGATGATCATGGATTGTGGAAACTTTATGTTGTTAAATTAAGAAATATTATTAAAGTGCAAATTTTTAAAAGGGGACATAAGGTCGTACAACTACAAGGAAAAAATAAAAGATGACAGGAGGAGCTCATAAAGCTTGTACGGCTTGGAAGAATAGCAAACAAAAGAATAGTGACAAGGAAAGCACGTACTGAAGGTGATGAAAGCACACAAAGCAACCAGAGAAGATATATTGTACGATGATTGAGAAGAATTTGAACCATACAAGGGTTGTAGAGAAGTTGCATGACATACTTCCGTACGCAGAAGGGCCAAACCATCCTAGCCGTACGATTTAGGTTCGTACATGGAAGGCAAAGAGAAAAGAGAGTATGGTTCGTACAACACGTTGATCAAGGAGTACGGTGGAAGGGAAACCTAGTATAGAATATTTTCGGCACCTTTGTATGATTGAATTCAAACATTACCGTACGACAAATTCAGAACACCAACGTGCAACACATCTAGAGAAGAGTAAAGGTCGTACGATGTACAACGAAGGTTGAGTTTCTAGTGTGACCAAATAAATTCGTAGTACGACTGAGGGAGAGCTATGGCGTATAGAGAAGTGGAAATATCATATGGCGTACTATGGTGGCAAAATTTTCAGCGCGACCGCAAAAGTCTGATAAAATAGTACGAAAGGAAGGGGATTGTAGTGATATCCACAGCATACCGAGAATGGAACAACTGAGAATGTAGAAGGTACCGTACGGTGGAGGACTAAATCTAGCATGACTAAATCCAACATTCTTGTGCAAGACAGGCATTGGAGAGTATGGTTAAAAACCCTGAAATTTCTAATTCTTGGCTTGATCAGCAATATTTGGAACCTCTTGAAAATTGATGAAAATGATGTACGTGTTGATGTTGTTTGTCATTGATGTCAAAGGTAACTGGAGTTTGTTGGCATGGTTTGTCATTGATGACAAAGGTATGTCATTTCATGGTGTCATATGCAAAGGAGAAACTTATCATAGTTCATGGTGCAAGGATATCAGTGTTGGTGCAAAGGAACCTGAGGAATTTGTCATGGTGTTTGATGCAGGGTGTTGATGCAAAATGCAAAGTGCAGATAGTTGCTCATTCAAAGTGTTTCTTCATGTCAAGGTCTATCATCCTAATCATAGAGTTGCTTCAGGAGTTGGTGGTACTGTTCATTGTTTCATTTTATGATTCATCTCATGGTTGATGCTTTGACATGGTACAAAGGTGCACATGCATGGTACAATGTTGAGAGTGAATTATATTGTCATTGGTGTTCATGGTTTATGTATCACAACTTGAATTGCTTCAGTGCTACTTCAAGACAGTCAAATATTTTGTTGCCATTGAGTTGCTATAGGAGTTGCTACATCTCATGATGTTGAGGATTTGATGTTGAAGAACCTTACATGTCAAAGATACTTAGAACCTTGTTCACAAAGATACAAGTGCATTGCTTCATGGTTTTGTTAAGGTATATCATTCATATCATCCAACTGAGACAAAAGTTATAGAGACTTGTAAAGGGTGAAGCTAGATGGTGGTGTTTTCAATTTAAGGTTTGGATTCTTAAAATCTTTATAGTACAAAGCATCTCTAAAACCCTAAATCCCAAAGGCACCTAGGGTTTACATGGTTGTCAATGTTCAATATACCTTTATGTTATAATTTAAAGTTGACTTGCTACAATCGGTGACTAGGCACTTAAGTTATGTCTTGAGGGTGTTAAACTCATTGATGACCGACCCCTACTCTTGGGTGATATCGGCTAAATAGGTTGCAATCTCATATCTCACTATTCATACAAAGATCAAGGGTTATTATTTAATTTGTGCATTGGCAGCATCTAAAGATCAAAGGTCGATTTTCAAAGCTATGAATGGTTACTTTACAAGGACTATTTTTGAGGGGCAGTGAAGTGTCATCGACTTATGTTCAGTTACACGTTTTTTTGATAATTTTTTTTTGAAGACAACGATGGAATAGGAAGAAAAGCTTGTGCATCCAATATATGAAGTGTGTGGTCTGGGCTTGGTAAGGTTTTTTCTGAAGATGTTAATGATATGTTTGTGTTAAAACAATTAGCAGGGAAGGAGACATGAATAGTAGAATATAGAAAGGTGAAATGATGTCTCTGAAGGACAGTATGCATGAAATGTGTTTTGTTTTCTTCTTTGCACATATAAGTATGATATGAATGAGGTCACAGGTGAATGGAGGTGTGTGAGTTTGAGTAAGGAATGTTCATGTGTCTAAAATTGATCTATGTAGTAGGAAGCCATTGTTTTTGTAATGTTCATATGTTTGAAGTTGGGATATGTAACAGGGTCACTGTTTTGCATTATATCTTTTGCTTTTAATCATTCAAACAGTGTAACAGCCACAATGTATGTAGAGATTCAATAAACTCTTAGTCACATATATCAGTATGAAGGTCATTCAGGGATGCAGGGTCATTGTTTATTGTTCATATCATTGTGTTTGTTGAAGGGGAGTCTTGTAGAGAGATCTTTATTCATGTATGCAAGGAGTATTACATGTTGAATATTTGTTTGTGAATATTTTGATGAAACCGTGCTGATAAATGTGTGAATAAGGGAGATGTAGTTTTTGGTGGTGTAGAGATAGAGCAGTGAATTGTTTGGAAATAGAGTAAACCTCTGAGTTTTGTTTAATTCTTCTGAAGTGATGTATCTTTGCCAGTGAGGCATAAAGTGTAGCCAGTGAGGCATGTTGTTTAGCCAGTGAGGCATGATGGTTTGCCAGTGAGGCATGTTGTTTAGCTAGTGAGGCATAATGGTTTGCCAATGAGGCATATTGAGTTGCCAGTGAGGCATACAATTTGTAACCAGTGAGGTTTTGGCCAACGAGGCTTAATGAAACTTATTTTTTTGAGTGGTTTTTCATCCTTTTAGGGTTTCCACTCATAAAACTTGTGTTATGTCTCCTCTTGGTGGTTTGTTATATTGTGTTTGATTGGTCATCTTTGTTCAAGTATTATGTTTTGATTTGTATATCTTTGTGACTCCCTCAACATTCATTACCTATAATGTTTGAAGTGTTTTCAACGGGTCTCTTTGCATATTACAAGTGAGTTAAGTTTTGAATTTTGATTTCCCCCCCCTGCTCCCTCTCTTAGTGGTCCTATACTCCAATAATACGCGATGTAGTCCAGTGCGGTTTGAGAAGTCCTAAATTGGCCTTGGCGATGGGGCTTTGCCCCTCGACCCTGCTCTGTACCATGATAGGGAGCGCGCCGGGTGCGCTGCCCCCAAATGTTCACAAGGGGCGTTGCCCCTTGACCCTGTTGGCAGTGCTGCCTCCAAACCCCTATAGGGGGGACTACCCCTTGATCTTGTTGGGGGCATTGCCCCTAGACCCCCATTAGACACATTTGAATTGCCGAATCCTAGTGCAGCCAGCCTCACGACTAGAAGTATCATAGTTAGTTTGCTTAGCCTCATGGCCAACACATCCAAAAGAGTCAGGAGAGGAGGTGTCCAGTGATGAATCCAACAAAGTGTACATTGAGGTTAGTGACCCTGATGTCGATGACCCTTGCGGTATAGTCCAGAGGTACCTAAGTACACTACAGGAGGTGGTGGGAGTTATGTACGAAGTTGGTGCAATTGGACAACAGCCAAACATGGGACATGATCCCTCAGTGGTACATGAGGCCGAGCGGATCTTGGCGTTTATGTAGCCGAAATGTGAAGGGCAATTCTTTCAGTGTCTTATATCGCACGGGTGGCCAAGAGTAGAGACAATTGAGACTACCAAGAAAGAGTTGGGGGACTACAATCAGAAGTCACAAGAGTAGTTGGCTCAAGTGACGGTTGCTAAGAGATCGAAAGTTGCAGCCCTCGAGGAGACATTGGGTGAGAGGGAGCGAGTATTGGCAGAGCGGGATGTGCAGTTGGGGGAGAAGGATATACTACTAGTAGAGAGGGACACACAAATGGCTGAGGTGTAGCAACTCTTAGTCAAGAAGGATAGTCACAGAATAAGGATGAGTTGGATAGCAGGGGACATGAGCTTGAGATGGCAAAGGCCAAATTGGCTAAGGTGGTCTAGATGGTGAAGCTCGCACGTGAGAGGTAGTTGGCAACAAACCATAAGCTTCAACGCCTCCAACATCAGTAGCAGTCGGCAATGACCCCTACATCATCTGTACATCTAGGGGCACCTTCTCACCCTCCCTCTTCTTAATTTCCCTTTCTGTACCCCCGTTTTTGTTTTTCGTCGTCTGGAAGATGACTACTTTTGTGGGGGGGATGATGTAGTTGGCCGGTTGGCCGTAGTCAGTTGTAGTTGGCCATAATCGGCCATTGTCGGTTATAGTCAGCCGTAGTTGGTTGTAATTAAATAAAACTATAGTTAGATAGCAAATATTTCATACACTTTATATGTTACATGTTGTTTTGGGAAACTAAGTCCCTGACTAGTTGGATTAGTTATAATGAAGCATCACGATTGTTGGTTTTTCAACCACTGCCAATGACTATAAGTACTTGGTTCATTGTAGTTGGGATATTAATATACTATTATGACGATGACATTATGCTATTGTACTTGCTGATAATGGACAAATAAATGCAATATCTTATTTTGTGCACTATGTTCGTGAATGATTTCTGTACATGTTCTATGTTCTATGAATTTAATCCGTTTATTCTTGTAGTACGTTAAATCTATCCCAACGAGTAAACAACCTATAAACTAAGTACAAAGTTCCAAAAAATCAAATGTAGCCAATGGCTCTTGCTACTACAAATATAGCTATGCTAGAGGTCTGCAGGTCATGATGATGAACTCCTGGTTCAAAGTCTCTCCTAAGTCATTCAACCTCATGACTATCCAAGTTGGTTTCTAGGATCTCAAAATCCTCAAGGCCAAGAAAGTCATTAAAAATATATTTTTCCTTTGTTTTCACATCCCATTTAATTAGCTTATCTTAATCACTTAATTACTATATTAATTGCTTAATATCAAGTGATAAGTAAAGACAATTTGGTTATGTTAATTATTACTTGAAGGGTAATTAAGAATGATTGTCATGATGATGATGATTAAATATGCATTCTATTTTATAAATGCATCATGAACTATTGACATTTTCTCATATTGGAGAGAGAGTATCATCGAGATGGTTCTAGCAGGTGGAGGTAACCTATCATGATGGAATCACACACATGCACTTAGACTCATGTAGTTAGGTTGCATATGCGTGTGTAATTAAGGTTAGAAATTTCAAGTTCTTATAATAATTTTATTATTTTATAAATGGTTCTTATATACAATTATATGAGAATAAAATCTCTTTATCGAAATCTATGAAAATTAATAATCTGGAAAGCTTGTATTGGTATTGAATCGTGAGCCAAACCTAACACAAGAGTATGATGTCGGTTGATATATAAATTGCATCTTGGCATTCCATCAAAATGGGCTGCAAACTAAATGAGAATTGACATAATAATGCAAAATAATAATTTATTTAATCATTATTATAATAAAATAATAAAATTATTATCAAATAAATAATATTATAGTTAATATTAAAATTTTTATAGGAAAAAGTGTATATATGATTAATATTATTATTGATTAACATTACATTGCACTATTGATATTTTATTATTTTTAAATGAATAGTATAAAACCAAAATAAGAGGAAAGTACTTTTGTCCATGTGCCTAGTTGGAGCCTCCATGATGCTGTATGCAAGACTATTGTGGAGGAACCTGGGAAAATGTTGTGGAATCTGACTTTATGCTGCCAGATGTAGTTAAAAATACAAAAATGGCTTCTTCAAACAAAAAAGAAAGGGGGGAGAGGAGAGGAGGCTTAGGCAGCCAGGCAAAAGGCTGAGAAGATTTCTGCATAATCTATCATAATTCTTTGAAAACTGTTCCAACTTCCAACGTTGAATCTTGAGGTAAGTAAGTCGTCATCCTTAGTTCCATTTTATTCTAAAACATGTGTATTGGATCTATTCTGTGATTCTATCTGAGAATATTTCACATTCAATTAATAAAATTCTACCACCATCTTTTATATGAAGGTATAGGTTCTGTGATTTTAGCTATGATTGTAGCTGAATAAAGATATCAGTTCTGTGGTGGAGATAATTGTAATACCTAGTATTAGATCTTTGAGATATATAAAACTGGAAAATACTCATATTCAACAAATACCTATGCTTTCCTCCTTCTATCATCTTTGTTTTTTTTTTATGCCTTGAGAATACATTGGACAATGCCACATTGGAGGTTTAGCAATTTACCATTCCCTGGCATGTTGCAGAAATCAACAATTTGGCTATGCAAATCTAAGAGTGTTTGAGTTGCATGAATTTTCTTTAGCTACAGCCATTTCATAGGCCCTCTAAGTTTCCATAGTTTCTCTGTGTTACATATGTCAAATTAAGTTATAATGGGATTTGATTTCTTCTATGGCTGCATTGGATATATGAGTTAAATTTGAACATATAAGCCATGTTGAAATTTTGAAAGCAAAGGATGACTTTGTCATGTGAAGAATAAAGCAAAAGCTACAGCTTTCTTTACACATTTTTTTGTTGTATTTGTCCCAACAAGATATACCTTACCATATAATATTCTAAAGTCAAGTATTGTATAAATTTTCTACACATTGTTAGTGAATAGGGAGAGGGCAGAATAATGTCAATGGTCATCTCACTGAATAGTGAATCATGCTGAATATAGTAAACAGGGATTTGTACTAACAGTGAATTTTTAAACTAAATACCCCTTGAAGTGCACAGATGAATGTAGCAATGGTAATGCTGTAAACAATCCTTTGGACTGATATGCATATTGTCTATAGTATTTAAGAATTATCTTGCTTGGACTGATAGATGACGAAGTCATAGAACTTTCGAGAAATAATAATATTAACATGCTTATGTGAAGAACTTTGTTTATAAGCAGTGTTTATATGACAGCCATAATGACTACATTGAAGGTTGTATGTTGACTTACTCTATAAAGTATAAACCTCTTGGCAAGGTCCAGATGGTTTGTCATCAATCAACATGATAATGAGAAAATGTATTTACCATTGTGCAATTTCATTTATGGCTGTCACTTCTTGTGCATAATTAAAAGACACTTTCTTTAGTTTTACCTCTTTTACAATATTATAGTTTCAGTATGGGAGATTCAATTGTTTGAGCTTTGACACTACTAAAATGAGAAGTGGTATAGGTTTGATGAACAAATAGGCCAACAAATGGGTTGAACTATATTTGATAAGATTTTTGTAACCCTTGGCGCCATGATTCCAAGTCGAACTTGAAGCATTAGTTTTAAAATAACAATACTGTCCTATTATCATACTGCTGTTCTGGGAATCTAGTGAGCTGTATTGCAGACCAAACTGCTCTTACATGGTTGGGATCCCTGAAAAACAATTTCTGGGTTTTGTTCTTCATTCTTCCACTTTTCCAGATCATATCAAAGTTTCGAATTTGATTTAGTAATCTAAAAGTTATGACTATTCGAATGCTTTCCTTTTTGCTGCAATCTGCAGGTTGAAAATTGTGAATTGATTTATATAAAGTAAGTATACAAATTTAATGGTTAATATCATTATTTAAGAGTATGATATTATGAATATGAGTGAATTTATTTATTAACCTTTCATTGGAGCCTAGGGAAGGGTTCTAAACTTGAAAATTACCAATGAGGAAATAAGGCCTTTGGTTCCTAGATCACTAGTAGTGAGTGGATTTAGGGAGCATTTGGAATATGGAGTAGCCTTCTTGGTGAACTATATGATAAATGTCATTATCTTGAAATTACATTGTTGACTAATGCCAAGGTAGGCTGTCTTATGGTTACTATTTTATCCATCTTATAGAATGTCAAGGTATCATCATGAGATGATTGATGCATTATAGATTGTAAACATTGAATTTCATTGTTTCCATGCAAGTTGTTACCTTGGTGGACTTATGTCATCCTTCATGATATGTTTATAAATATTCAAGTGTATTGGATATGTGATGCATGGGCATATAGGTGTGTTAATTGACAACTATTCCCATAGTGAACTATATTCCATCATGCATGTTGGCTACATATTGCTAGATCCTTTGTGATGGGTGAGGCTTCTCTAGTGGAGTAGCATGGGGAAGCTAATGCTTCGTGGTAGGGTGGATATCACCTTGATGATGCTCTCTCTCTCTTTCTCTCTGCATTAGACTACGTAAGTAGGAACCAAGGATGGTTTGTGATACAAGTGTTAACACATTTACTTATTTGCATATATTGTCTTTTAGAATTCTGAATTCGTTATGGGAGAGAAAGGCTACTATAATTAAATTTATTGCATATGTCATCAATATGATTTAAAAAGAGTGGGTATCTGCATTTCAATATAAATGATTTGATTTTTAAAGATACTGCAAGTATTGTAAATAGACTTGTGATAACAGTAGTGAAAAGCTTTATATTGTTTTAGTCAATATTTGACTCCTACATTAGATCTACATTACCTTCATGTTATTCACTAATCTCCCCTTACTTTGTTAGTGATTAATTGAGTGGCTACATTTGTTGAGTAGACATCATAAATTACAAAATGGGAATCAACTAGTGCACATTTGTGATTTAATAGTACTTACAATTTTAGAATAGTGTCAAAGAGAACTATATGAAGAGTGTGAAAGGGAAATTATATGACAAAGGTGTTGATGTTATAGCAGCTTAGGGCTGCACTTCCTTCGCACAAATCACAAGAAGAAGCACATGAATTAAATGAGTAGCCTTCGGCTATTTAATTCATGATTACAATATTTAGTAAATGCAAAAGGCCGACCCTTTATGGTTCGCATGCCTTAGTCATTACTTGGGCCGACCTAATTATAATTGATATTTATTATGGTTCTTTTATGTGAGCCGACCTATGTTGAAGAGGCGCCACACTTGTATAAATACAAGGTCATATTTGTCATTGTAACAAATTCATTATTCAAGTCAAGTTCACTATTAAGAGCAGAGCAGCAGTTCGCATTTCCTTAGCAGCAGTCCGATTTCAAGGAAGAACATATTCATTTGTATCTAGTGCATCTAGGAGAGGTGTGACTTTATTGTATCCATTGTTGGCCATTGTTGGGCTTGAGTTGTAAGCAGATTTCTGCCATTGTTCTACTTTATATAAGAGATTCAATTGCTGGGTTTTTCTCCCTCAAGAGGAGGGTTTTCCCAGGGTATCTTTGTGTGTTCATTGTCTTATGTGTTGCAATTCTATTAAGTGCTTTCATTGTTCAATCTGATCTAAGAAACACTAACAAAAGGAAACAATTGCAAAGTTCAACTTAATAGGTTTTGAATCAAATAGATCAAGATAGAGTAATAGAAAATGTATTTGAAACAAAATCTTAAATCTCAAAAGACCATAAATGATATTGAAATGTTCTCATTGATAATTATTTTAGCAGATTTGTAAAAGAGTAAAGAGAGTGTTAAATATTGTTCCATTAGATAATAACGACCTACTAGTATAAAAGAAGAGAGCAACTATTTGAGCCACAATTTTAGCTATTATTATTCAACTAAATTTTCCTTGATTTAGTGTATAAGTGGATGATGGAGTTAAAAATATTGATGGACTTTGAGTTGAGAATTTGAGAGATTATAGGTACAAGTTTCAATGGAAAATCAAGGCACAAGGAACATTCCCTTTCAATGGGACAGTAGCTGTTGAAATCTATCTGGATCTTTAATGAGAAAATATATGCGGCCTGCTTCCAGAGGGATTAAGATAAGCCCAAAGGACTAGGGTGTGACTTCTCTCAAGGCATGTATTAGTTTGTCAGGTGCCTATGTAACATGCATGAATTCTACATTGTATATGTCTAATGCATTCATGTACTACCATTGTATTCGTTGTAGGCCTTTTGAACCTCCATCTATATGACAATCTTGAATGGGATTTAGTTCCCTAACAAGTGCAAGGCATGCATTTAAGCACTGAGTTTCACCAAATAACAAAACATTAAGTCTGCAGAATATATAGAACAATTAAATATAACCAAAACAATCCTTCATTTTGATATAAAATACTGCTACAGTTCATTTTTTTCAGCAATACAAGCTGATTTTTATCCTTTTGATAGGAACCATTTTGCTTCTAGTTCCACAATGTCTATATAGTGTTATGTATATACTTATGCTTCCCACTTGATAATACAATTGTTACTACACTGCTCGCTTGTCATTAAAACTTGATGGCCAGTGTCAAAATGAAGCTTCAAATTATCACACTTTGTTAGCATTTAAAAGGAAATTTTTCCCAACCTAGCCTTGATAATATAAACAACCACCTTGGTATTATTGTTGACAATTGAAATGTTAAAAATCTTTTGAATAGTTAGGGTTGCAAGAATTCTAAGAAAACAAAACTCTTCAGGTTGATATCAAGCCAATAGAGTTTCATTTCAGTTTAGTTTGGGTTTTTATATTTACTTTTGGCAAGTACCCTTACAAGGTTCATATATGTTAAAAAAATAAGATAGAAGCCTTACTTAGCACTTATGATATTGTCTACTATTTCGGACTAAATTGTGTCTTTGGATTTATATACATGAAAAGCGCTACTATGAGCCTAAGGCAAATGACAGTAGTGTGGAATATAAAGAAAAAAAAGGCACATCTCTTAACCATTCCATGATAGTGTCCTTAACATCAAACGCAAAATCGTACCAAAGAATGTGTATCTATTTTAAAGTCCTTAACAAAAAATTAGAAATATACATCCTTTCAAGGTCGGCTACCTACAATTTGCCTCAACAACTTGATGAAATCTAGTGAATCTTTGATGGTGAACCATGTCATGGCAGCCAACACTTAGTTTTGTTCTAAAATCAATGAAAAAATTCAATTAAATAGTGGTTTAGCATGGTTAGGGTTTCACGATGAGTTGGTTGGGCGATAGTTTTTTGCAATTTAAACTCTTAAAAATCGTTAAACATCATTAAAAATCATTTCTGGTTAAATTGGGATTTTTTGGGAAAAAATCGTTTCAACTAGAGATTTTTTGGGGAAAAAATCGTATCAGCCGGAGATTTTTAAAAAATTAGGATTTTTGCTATTTTTTGAGGATTTATGCTTCTATGGTATAAACAATCTCTTTTTTTTTAAATTGCATTTTTATAAAATCCCAAGGGACATTACAGACGTATGCAAGAAGAATATCCTAGATCAAGTTTTCTTCAATGGTTCAAAATCTAATGATTCCTTTGGCAAGTTTGAAAGGCATACCAAGGATATAGGCTCCAAATTGCTAGCAATGATAGGATATGATGGAAGAGGACATGGAAAGAATGGTCAACGAATACTTAATTCCATCACAATGAAGGAAAGACCACCATTGAGGGCCTTTCTTCATTTTATAATTATAAAAAATTCAACATAAATGTGAAAATTAAAATATAAAACAAAAAATTTCAAATCAAAATCTTTCCTAGAAGATAGGCTTTTTAATGTTTCTTGTAAGTTATAAATCAAGAAATACAATTTCTTGAGAAACCTAAAGTGGGGATTAAGGTGAAATATGAAGAGACATGGTGGTGAATCCTTGCATCAAAACCTTGCTATGTATTGGATTTTGAAGAAAGGGCATGTAGTTTTGAAGTTTTGTTGCTAGATACAATTACTTTGATATGCACCAACTTAGGTCTCTATGCTAAAGAGCTTGATAGAGTTTTTAATTGTTTCCACTAGTCCTCATTTTCAAAACATGTAGCTGAAAGCCAGTATGTTCTATGTACTTTTATTTACATTTGAGTTAAAAAGGAGCTAGATAATCTAGTGAAGCAATATTGAGAAAACATACAATTTCCTTCTAGTATAACAACCATGCTTGGCAACTTGTGTAAAATATGTTAGAACTGTTAGTGTTTTGTAGCGATGGGAGATATTTTCTCTTAAAGAAAAATTAATTCAAGGCGGGTCGGCCTTTGCATTATAAACAAATATTTTATTTTTCTAGGTCGGCCCTAGAAGGGAGGTTGCCTAGTTTTCTATATATGGGAGATAGAGTCTCCACATTTTAGCATAAAAAATAATTCCATTCCAATTCAAATTCTTTAGTAGCAGGCTCACCTTCTAGAGCAGCAGATTCGATTCAAGGAGAAGAGTTATTATTTTGTGTACTTAAGGAAATCGCACTATCTTCAAGTGCAGATTCATTGTATGAGATTCGGCCTTGCTAGGGCTTGATTCTGAGTGCTATTTCTGCACTTCTATTTCTGATTTATAAGAGAATAAATTGCTGGGTTTTTCTGCCTTGAGTAGGAGGGTTTTCCCAAGATAAAATTTTGTGTTCATTGTTCTATGTTTACTTTTCTGCTTTTTGTTAAATCTGATCTAAAACTAACAAGAACAAGATACATTAAGATTAAAAAATACTTAATAGAGATCCTCACCCAAATGGAGTATATTAAATCCCCATTATAGCCCGAATTTGTTAAACATTTCCCAACATTGAGTTTTGGCAAACGAATGTCTTTGGCCCTATACTCATCTTTCTAGATAGAAGCCCTTTGAATCGATTCACTCTAGGATAAACACCATTTTTTTGTTCTTAAAGCAGCTAGCTTAATAATGAGGCTCCAAATACCATTCATGGTAAATGTCAAGCACGAATACTAGTGCAAGGTTGGCATGGCAGTGGCCCAATATGTCATTTTCTACTAATCTGCAAAGTGCACAAGACATGGGAACAATGCCAATGCAAATTCCATAAACCTTAACAATCCATTTTATGTGTTTTCTCTTTTCTTATGTCAAATATTTTAAGATTTTTCTTCAACTTTTGATTCATGTCAGTTAATAGCTTCATGGTCCTATAACTATTTACAACTTGATATGTTTACCAAACTCATTAACAAGTTTTTATGTCCATTTTTGCATTTTATTGATGCTTTCACTAGCGTGTCAAGCATGAATACTAGTGCAAGGTTTGCATAGCAATGGCTCAATATCTCATTTTCTACTTATCTGCAAAGTGCACAAGACATGGGAACCGATGTCAATACATATCCGACAAACCTTAACAATCCATTCTATGAGTCTTCTATTTTCTTATGTCAAATATTTTAAGATTTTTCTTCAACTTTTGGTTCATGTCAGTTAATAGCTTCATGGTCCTATAACTTTATGTAACATGCCCAAAGTTTACCGTATTGTTTTCACCTAAGTTTTTAACTTAGAATGTGAACAACTGAAGCTCTCAAAAACATAGAAATAAATTTTTTCTTTTCAATAACACATTTGCATATTGAAGTAAATCTTTTCACATAATATTGCATAAATGAAATAACATTACAGAATTTTCAAGTAAATGAAACTCATTTTTCAAGTACAAATTACAATAGATTCACGATCTTATTTACAATTTCATAGCTTACAAGAGCTTAATGGTGCAAGAGTATAATGGTCAAGATGTCCACATGTGGATCACACTTCTTTTTCTTCTTTTGTTTCACAAGCCTCGATTGCCGACTACAAGAGGGAGAGCATCACCCAAGTGCTTTTCTTCCAACCACGGACTTAAGCGGTACTCGCACATCTTCCTAACTAGAAAATAGCCCTACCCTTTAATGAAGAGTTTGGTATGGAAACCTCTAATAATGCCTACTTGAGTATGGTGTCGTGTCCTACATAACTAGTATGCTCATACAACTATGGATACCCTCCAACTATGCATGACACTCTTGACTAGCTATGCAATCCTGGTGCATAGTGAATCGACAAAGTGTATGCAACGACTTCTACACTTCTTTTGGCCAAAGTTTTCATATATATAATAAATCCACTTTTTATTAAGCAGTGTCGTATGTTCACTCACCCCTTACTCAACTTGGAAACTGACTTGAGAATAACTTTCCTCTTGGTTTGACCCCAATGTTTAATTAACATAAACAAGATTTCATTCAAAAGTGATAACACACTTATATTGATCTAACTGACTAATTAGGTTTGACCCAACCTCTTGAATACCCTGTTACATGCTTGAAACAATTTGGGACTGACAACTGCCTCTTATTCAAGTTCTTTCTTTTAATCATGGGAGTCACGACTCTCCTAGTTCATGCATAATTAGTTAATATTGATGACACCATGTCATTGACTGGGCACACTTGGTCTCAATCTAAAGCACTGCCAATAAGCCAACATGTATAATAATCCAGGATTAAACTTGATTTGAAGATTTTTGTATTTAGTTTTAGACTCTTTGTTGTCATACCTAGTATGGCTCCATCCTTCTAGGATGCCATAACCAATCTGGTTATTCTTGACATTAAATATCATATAAAATCTTATGTTCATAGTAATGTCCAATAATAAGTCAGCATAATAAGCTGTTTAACTTGTAATAATTCAACTAAGAACCTTTCAACTAATCTCCAATTTCCTCATGGTTCTTTCCAAGTTATATTTTGCATAATTTATATAAGGTACCTACATTTGTATGTGCATAAACAATCATATATCCTTTCCCTCAATATGACAAATATTCACATGTTAAAATGTATGATAAGTTGATATCCAATTCAGAGAACATTTTCTACTTGAGAGAAGTCTGTGCTTCTACACCTTAAAAGCTCCTCGCATTATGGTTTTGGTTTGCCAAGACGTAAAGTCCTCTTCTTTGAGATTAGAATACCATGAATAGGTATTAATAGACTCTTGGTCAAAATATAAGATTGTATCATTCAAAGATAGTGAGGACATATTTACTTCTAATACATGTTCCAACTTTCTTGTTGAAAAATGATATAAACTCTTATTCAAGTGTATATCTTAACCCTAGGGATTAAACTAATCTCCTACTTTGAAGGGTTATAAGCAATCGAGAACGTAGGCTCTCCAGCCATGGTTAAACTACCAAAATAAAGGTATTCATAAATAACATCATTCCTTAGATAGTAATTACATAATACTTCTATTAGGATTTCAATCCTTTTCATTGCAAAGCTACATAACTCATACAGATAATTCAAATACAACCCTGTATTACTAGGATATTAACCTATTACCCTATTTAGCTTCTCTTTGCTATATTAATCAAGCAATATAATCAAGATAGCTGCTTATCATACTATTTTAGATTCCCTAATCCAGCTTATATATAATCCAGCTAAATGCACAAGCTCTCGTAAATTATCCAATATCAATAGTATGCACACAATGATAGCACAAACACTTTCAAACCATATTCAAAAAGAGAAAGAGAAGTAGATATTTCAAGCATGCCTGGTATAAGATAGCTCCCAACGAGTATACTGCAACTCCTTGCTCAATGCACAATGGCTCTGCCTGCTGCCTCCTCTATTCTCAACTCTCCTTGTTGCTATTACTTCAAATGATATCAACAGGTAACCAACTCAGCCCTTTCCTCACACTAAAGCAAATACTCTATGCTCTCACAACTATACTGCTCTTAAACTAACAAATATACTGCTCTCAAACTAACATGAATGTGCAAAATGATTTCAAGATAAATGGGCCACCAAATATTGTGTCGCTGCTCTCTATTTATACAAAAATGGATAGAAGTTGCTTGCTGAAAGTAAGCTACATTTGATGCCACCTCTCAATTCCCTGCCAGCCGTGGGTGTTGCTGTGCAAAATACAGTTGCAAATATGTATTTGAAATCAACTCTAAT
The DNA here is from genome assembly GCA_007115665.2 of Sequoiadendron giganteum. Classification (NCBI taxonomy): domain Eukaryota; kingdom Viridiplantae; phylum Streptophyta; class Pinopsida; order Cupressales; family Cupressaceae; genus Sequoiadendron; species Sequoiadendron giganteum. The sequence continues at coordinate 531,608,772 of CM021105.1, forward strand.
GATTTCCCATAATGCCACGACCTGGCTGGTTGTTTCAAACTTACTGTTTGTTGTGCAATGTTTCAGTTAAAGGCTCCTAAAAGATGGCATGTTGGAGTTCAAAGCCAATAGAAACTATTCATCTTCCCATCGCCCAAGTGTGGTCTTTACACTTGTAGATTTTACTTGGTCAAAGTGCTTCACATAAGGCTGGGTGTGGGTTCTAAAACTTCTATTTAAACTTTGCTTCTTATCGTGGCTTCTTTGCCATTTATTCCTATGCAAGGCATGTGCCTAATATTTGGTGGCTCTTACTATTTAAAACAGCCATTAAAAATGGTTTCAACTCTTGCTATTGTGTGGCATATATGCCATGTAATATGGCTTCCATCACATCACTCAAGCTCCCCCTTTATTCTACTCTCATCCTCACCCATGCGTGGCAATATAACCTCTCCTCATGGTTGCTGTTCAACAATAAAACTGGTACCACTTCCCTACTCGCGTGGCAGCAAAACAGGGTATGAATGCTGATTGTGGCATATAAAATGGGCAACCAAATTACTCTTTTTTAAACTGTCTTTTTCCCTTGTTTTCATGTGGCAATTTGCCATAGAGTATGCCTTTCACCATTTTTATATTCATATATATATTTATATCTCTATTCAAATACACATTTCATGCAATGTATGACTTTTACAAGAGTTTTATCTTTTTAATTCAATTTGATTAAATGGTCAAGGAGGTTCAAAGATGATCAAAATAATTAAAGACAACTATCCTAACTTTCCTATTGACCAAAATGCTATCGACTTGGTTTAGCACTTACCGACACAAAGCTCAGACAGACTCGACAAGGTTTATCTGTCCTATGCAGTGAGTGTGTGTGTGTCAACTTAGATAGACATGCCAATGGTTTCCATACCAAACTCCTCTCTTGGGTGATACTCTCTCTCCGCCTCTAGAGGGTTCAAACCTTTCTTGCATCCAACTTAGTGCAATATGTGCGTTGTCAGCTGATACATATAAATCATATTCATTGTATATCAAAGGCATCATTAAAGCATTTAAAGAGTAATTCATCATAATGATATTCATACATTTCATTCATCCATTGCCATTTCATCAAAATATAATCAAGCATTAAAAACATATTTACTCATAAAGGTATAAGTAAAACACTTGATATGTTTACCAATCACATTAACAGGTTTTTATGTCTGTTTTTGCATTTTATTGATGCTTTCACTGGCGTGTTGACTTCACAAGACACCTATAGTAGATATGGCATGTAATAGGTGTATTACTCATGTTTAGTTTCTCATTCAAGTTTTCTTTTGCTTGCTAGATGTGCTGTCTTTAAGTTATCGGTTATACAAGACAAATATGCGAGAAATGACATTGTCATTTTTAGCACCATGATAAAAGGGTGAGAGTTCTCATTGCTGTAAGAATGCTCGGATATTTTGAGTGTCTTGATTTTTGCAAGAATTTTTATGTGCATCCATATTTAAAGAGAGAATTCTCAGTCTTCTGAAAATCACAAGACATTAGTTAGTCCAAAAATCTGTTTTGGATTAGATATGAGGTTAACAAGTTTGTCATGATGGATAAAGACAGTTTATTGATGTAAATACGTTATTGTCTAACATTCTTCAGGGCAATCTTAGGTCTATGATCTTTGTATTATTTTGCAAAAGTTCTAGAAACTATTTTCCATGATTTTCAGATCTGTCCTTGTACTCTAACATGGGGACACATTGGAAATGTCCCCTCGCTGTCCCCTGCAAAAGAAAAAATCTGACCTAATATTCTGGAAACATCTCAAAAACCCTGACAATGCATGAGGATGGCTGGGGATGTCTATGGTGTCTCTGACCATCCTGGGGACAGCCAGCCATCCCCATGCAAAACGCCACTCATTTTTAAAATCAGTACCTTTGCCAACCAGAAGTATAATTTGTAGTGTTGTAAGCTAACTTTTCAAATGTATGAAATCCGCCAGCGAAGATCAAATATTCTGGATAAAGGTTTCATTTTCACATTGAAATACTCACCAAGTTATAATTGTAATGATCCACCCTTAAAAAGCTTATATTAAGCAGTGAGAGTTCTCAAATATCTAGAGTGCAATCTAATAGATTTTCACTCAGTGTTTAGTTCTCTGACTGCCACCATGACATTTCTCTTTAAAGAAGACATGACTTAAGACTTTTTTTCAAGAGGCAATTTATATTCCTAAGCAGGATTAAGATTTTACACGAATAGTAATTTTAATATCTGTCATAATTCCATTTAACAAAGTTGGTTTTATATTTATTGACAGAGCTTATGTTTTTTGGCAATCCTTTTCGGCCTACCTGCTCTACTTAATATGTCCAATTTATCATAGGCCAATCTTGTTATGGTTTTCTATTAACTTGACCACAAAATGGATGCCAATGCTTGTTTAGATCCATCTATATTTGCAGCATATTGCCAAAATGGTTGCTCCCCATTTTAACATTTTGGGGCTTATCTTTATATGGTTGTGAAAATATTGATTTAAATTTTTTAAAGATGCTTGTACTGAAAATGCGTCCTAGATTCAGTATCTGCCAATATACAGAAACCTAATTGCTTTGGTTTTATCTGGATTTCTGAAAATACTATTAGGGATCTGAAATTTTAAAATATAAAAAATTGAATTTTGAGAGTAGAAGTTTGTACTGAGCAAAATCCTGAAACAACTTAAGAAATTTGATATTGAAGAGCTAGAAAACTCTGAAGTACTTTACATAACTGGAGTCAAACTGTTACCAACCGAAAAGTCTTGACTTTTGAAAAACTGAAATTTATGACTGTTGGAAATTAAACTGAAAACTGTTGTTGCTGATTTTTTTTGAACTGAAATCTCATGTGAACTCTCATTTCAACTCTAATATTATGTATAAAGAATTACGATTGCCTTATCAATGTGTTATTATATGAATATTTGAAATTTCCTATATTCTCAATTTTTTCCCTAGTTTCTTAATAGCCATCCCCTACTGTCCCCTAAAATGGCCTTCAACCCTGAAATGCATCCCCCCATCTCCTGTTGTTTGTCTCCATCCTGGAAAGTTGGTGGAACATAGTCCAGAAATAACTGGCAATGCAGTGCTTGTAGTAAAGAATTCTCAGCCTTCTGAAAATTGCCAGGCATTAGTTAGTCTAAATATCTGTTTTGGATCAGACATCAGGTGAACGAGTCTGTCATGATAGGAAAAAAATAGTTTATTGATGTTAATAAGTTATTGTCTAACAGTCTTCAGGTCAATTGCAGGTCTAAGATCTTTGATTTGTTTTGCAAAAGTTCCATAAATAACAGGCAATGCAGTGTTTGTAGTTTTACAACTTGTTAGATCCAAGTCCATGGCCCATTTTGAATCAATTCTGAGCTTTAACAACCACATTTGGAGGTGTTGTGTGCATGCACTTGTGTGTTCTACATTCTACACTTTGGGCTGCTTCTTTATTCTATATAACATGTTTGTATGGTGACATGATGTCAATACAAAGAATAATTGGAAGTGATGATCACATTCTTGTGGCCAGTTTGTTTAAAAGTCAAATGACATTGATGCATTAAGTTTCATTGTTGTCCTAGGGGCTTTGTTTGTTTAGAGTTTTTCAGTTTCTTGATTTATACTTTAAAGGTATGTTGTATAGAGTTCGGATAAATATAAAGAGATAGATGGCTGTAGTAAATTCTTCCTCGTTATAAATAGATAGATGGCTGTAGTAAATTTCTCCTCATTATAAAGAGAATATTATGTAAAAGACTATACAGATAGTTCCATACATTGCTCTTTCTCCTTGTGTGTGTTCTGCATGTCTCTTGAATTTCTTACCCGTTCAAATCTGAGGGTCTAGGAATTGTGGCTTTTGATTTCCAAACCAGTGCCTTAACACTGTTATATTGATGGGAAAAAGAATCTCTAGTCCCATCCTAATTGTCTTTTATCATTTATAGATCCAATGCCTTAATATTTTCATTTCATAGAGAAAAACTTGCTACTACACAATAACCTCTCTGTTGCAGTGTACATATTTGTATGGGGTTTTTGGAGGTTTGAACTTTGTATTATTTATGAATATTGCTGTTTGTTGGTATTCATTGTTTTTATTTACTTGGTCTAATCTAATTTTGACGTCATGATCATCACTTAGTGCAATGAATCATCCTCTTTTCTTATATCTTGTATATCTTTCTTACAGCTGTTTTTTATAACTACGTTCAGTCACCGAGTTTATTCCTGTTGTCTCGTAATTAAAAGACAACTCTCTGAAAGTTCTAGAAGAGCACTTATAAATGCATAAGCGCACTTGCCAAAACTAACCTACAATTTTTTTTGGTTGTGTGAATCTCTTCAGGATATAGCCTACAAGCCTGGGGATTGGCTTATTTTTGGCTCAGAAACATCCGGGTTGTCCACAGAGGCTTTGAATGATTGTACAAATGAAATCTATGGTGGTGGAACTGTTCGAATCCCAATCTTAGAGACACATGTACGATGTTTGAATCTTTCAGTTAGTGTGGGAATTGCTATATATGAGGCTTCAAGACAACTTAAATATGAACAGTTTGGTGATTTATCTAGCATGTTTATTGAAAGTGAATCCATGACAGAGTAATGACTTCAGATGAATCGTAGAGGTGCAGAAGAGTGGATGGATTTCAAACAAAGATCATAAATAATTTAATGAAATAAGGTCATGCATTTATTTCATGTATGTTTTACACCAGATAGAATTTGTACTTCTGATGTTAAGGAAGATGCATCTTTGTTGCCAAAAGTTATTACACACTTCCCTGAAATTGAATAAGATGCCTACATGATTACCACTTCTCAAATTATATTGCTGGACAGGTTTTGTAATAGTTGATCATTGCTGTTATTTTCCAGACCATCTAGGACAGGGAACTAGGACATTCTCATGACTATGCCTGGCATGCTGGGACACTCTACCACTTAAGCTACCAGCCCATTTATAGTCCATGGCGTGGCTTGTTTTCTTCCAACTTTGACCCATCAAGCTGCATTTCTGAGCTTGGGATTCTAGTTTGGCTTTGATACTATTTTTATTTTCATAGGTCAGCTAGGACCTGAACCTAGGACTTTTCCTTGACCATGCAAGCGCCCTTAGCTACTAAGACCATTGTGTTTCAGGGTGTCTTGTGTTATTCAACAATCACATCTTTTCAGTTTTTTTAGTTTACATTTTTTATATTTCTTACTTCTCAGTTGGCTTAGATGTCTTATGAACTCCCTTTGCCATACTGTATTATGTGCTCTTTCATTAGTTGTTTTCCTTTCGAAATTAAATAGATTTTTCCTTTCAAGTGACATAAGGGCTGTCATGTCTTATTATTTAACATTGTAAAGTCTATTATATTTCGTTTACAAGTGACTTTTGTACTCTATTAAGAATCTTTGATTTGGTTCAATGTGGGGAATATCTCCATGTCTTATGAAACCTAGAGATAAAGTTATTACATCTTGGAAGCAGGAGGCAATTTGATAAGATTCACACATATAATAATTGCACTAATACAATGTAGAATATATATCATAGACCACACAAGAGATGTTTGTAGGTTAAGATGCCCTAATTTCCAATATATAGAGAAATAGAATAAATTGTTGAGGTAAGGTAACACTGTTTAATACTTCTTATGGAAGAAACCACTCCATGCTATATCTCCAAGAGATCCCTAACACAATATCATACTTAACACATATCCTTACAATGATATTTACCCCCTATATATAGGCCTCCCAATGGAGAGGTATCATAATCCCAATGGAGGCCTTCTCATCACCTAATATAATTAATTACACAAGTTGTTCACATGACCCAATATAACTAACCTAAGGGATGTGTGCCATATGTTGGCATCTACATCCACCTATATACCTTATAATATCATATCTCTAGGTACATAACACAATTAGTTTGTCATTGTCAATCTTCATAGTATCTTTTGGATGGATTGAATCTAGATAAGGAATATCATATGCATGTGATGTGTTGGAAGTATGGCTATATAAATGTCATTGGTTCATCTATGAGCACATCACCACAAGATTTTGTTGCACAAAGACCATGAAAAGCAACCAATATAAGCATCTCATCAACAAGACTATTATGGAATTCAAAAATGGATTCTTGATTGTGCACAACAAGAGTACATCATGTATGCACTATACAAGTCTCTAATATGTTCAAACTCTTGTATATTGAACACCTTGTACCATTAAACAAATGTACACTATTTTGTCAATATTCTAGCTTTTAGGTAAGATCTGCAAAAAGCTTCAAGTAATATTGGCTTCATGTTTTGTTACTAGACCTAAGTTTTCATACACTTTAAAATTGAGATATTTATTAGCAATGATATAAAAATAAAATCCAAGCCTAGCATGTTAGCATCCAATATGATACTCATCCTCACCCAATTTAGTCAAGTGCATAGTGGATCCTCGAAGGCCTTACCCCATGATATTGTTGATATTTTATTCTCTTGAATGGGTGAGTAGAAGTTTATGATCTTGACATGCTTTATAATTTAAATGAGTTAGAATAACATTGAATCCAATCTCCTTGTAATGCCCCAAGCCAACATGCTCATAACAAAACTTGATAGAACTTTTTCTTGAAACGACAACAAGGTCGTTATGCAACATGTCGCACTTGCACAACGTGCACACAAGTGTTGTGTGAAACATGACGACACAATGATAACAACAAGAACACCTCACCACTACGTAAGCAAGGTGGCAACAACAAAAGACTAACGCTCGTGGGATCAATCCACCACAATGAACCTATGAGAGAGAGGACAACACCTATATGATGACCGATTACTCACCCATGGTCACGTTCTCTTGCACCACCACATCAAGATAGGATGAGGGAATCATCAACCTCCAATCCACATCTAGACATGCTTCACAACTCTAAATGCCAAGGCCAACCACATGCTTTCCAAGGCAAGGAGATGTCGTAACTCCTCAAAGAAAACACATAGGGACATGCTCAAAGCATCCCTAGACTCCCAAGACCATGGGGAACAACTTCTGTTCACAATGTTTTCATATGAGGCCCCAAAGCACTTGCTATCGACGAAACAAACATAAAATAACCCATCCAACTTTGGTGCCCTTCAGGGGTACCTAAGTCCTATTTAGGTGCTTGTGTCCTTGTCACACCTCCCAGGTGTTGATGTCCTTGACTTACCTCCCAAGCATCGGTGTCCTTGCAAGGGCGCTAGTGTCATGGATAGTGAGCTTCCTCGGTCTATGGGATGACCTCTAGGACTCCCAAGCACTAAGGAAACATCCAAGCATGTCTATAACACTCTGAGAACTCAAAAAAAACAAAACACAATTCATGGTCAAATGAAGAGTTCAATTTCCTCAATTGTTGGACACCTTTGGCAAGCGAAGGAGAAGGTAGGGAGGAGTGCAATCAACTCCTCGACACCCCTAACTCCTACCCTAAGCAAGAAAATATCTAAATTAAAAGATACAACACTTTTTGGATTTTACAAGACCTCACAAGAGGCTTCAAGAGAGCCCTAAATGACGTGATGCTTTAGGAACAAACTCTTAGGAGTAAGAAAACTACACAATGGGTAGATTGCTCCAATTCCTACATTCATTTTAAGCCCAAATGAAATATTCCTAAGTTCATTTTACCATTATAATGTATAAGCATAAGCATCATAAATACGATTGTGCTTGGTTCCAATGAGTTACGTAGCTACAAATAATTACACTATCCAATGTCCATGGATTATAATCCATCTCAGAGAGAGGTCCAATAAACCAAATTATTACAATTATATCAAATATGACTCAAATGTCTTTACATATACAATTTTCATCAAATGAAAGAAAACATGAAATACTTTCTACCACATGAAGTCATCTTTGACTCCGCAATCCTTTGATCCTCAATGGTGGTTTCCACACCACCCAACGTAGTGGAATCAAAAGGACCCACTCCCACTATGCTAGGAGATTGTCCAATGGGCCACAAGCACAACTCACAACAAACACATTGGGAGAGCGATTACAAACACACCATACACGAAAATTACACTCAACATACACATCATATAAAGTACTCGTCCAATATCACAAGATGGATAAAATGCAAGTAAGGTCAAATAGAAGTCCTCATTTGGTACAAACACAAATGACTTATCGCAATCCATCATTAGGCAAACTCACAAAGCCACATCACAAATCCACATTGGGAAAACTCACCATGTCGCTCATATAATCATCAAGGGGTAACTCACCACTAGGGTAGCACAAGGATCATCATTGGGCCTGTAAATGTAATCAAATCTTTCCTAAAATTGGGATCCTAATACCTAAGAGCAAAACTAAGTTCGAATTTCTGTGTAAGACAATTATAAGTAAGAATGATATTTCCAAAATTTTCTTCTAATTGTGATTTCCAAAATTTCTTATTTAAATGTGAATGTGTTGATTGCAGAACATTATCTAATTTCTATGTTTGCATATCAATGATGGAACTCCTATTTGTAAGAGGAGAGGCCCGCCTCCAAGGGATGTGTCCCTTGAGAGGACGTGTCCCTTTGCACGCGGGCTATCTACAGTCTAATGCTAATTGTTGTGTATGTATTAACACATACACACCCTTCTACATGCTGGCGGGTGTCTTTAAGAGGATTTCGATTTCAAACAAATGCAGAATATAAAATCACGAGAATGATCGAATTTATATGAATGCTCATAATTTCGATTTAAATGTTTCCTTTAGAAATATCATAGTATGTATGATAATTTCGATCACTTATGAATGACAATGATACTTGCATCATTGTCATTCATATCTGACCAAAGCTATCATCCATTAACAGGGCCAACTCACCAATGGTAGATCACAAACACACAAGAAATGGTAAGATGCTAGAGAGCTAGTAGGGAGTGTCATCATGGTGCTCACTAGTATGACACATAGAATCTAGCACTCTTATACAAACGAGTATACTTGATCTTACAAGACCCAAGCTCCCTGAGCTGACATGTCTTCCCAAACATCCTTAGCCTTTACAAGCACTCAAGGCATGAGAGGGGCATCCATTATCTTTGTTAATTAATTACCCATGTTTCATTAATTATCACTTTATTATCTGATCGAAAACAAATCCATTCCCAATTGCACCCACAATTCCATTTAAAAAAATTGGCAAGAAGAGGGTTTTGAGGGAAAAATCTTTCACAAAAATGAATAATGCAAAAATGACCAACTCTTTTCCTTTTTGAACCTTTTTCCAATTTTTTCTTTTCTCTTTATTTATTTATTTATTTCTAATTTCCAATTCTCAAAATTTCTCCCAAAATACAAATAAACATTTAAATTTATTCTTAAGTAACATATATCGTTTAAATTCATGATTTAAATCCATATAAGCCTATATTCAATTAAATTACAAAAATCAAAATTTAAACATGATAATTAACTCAACTCTAAATTGCATTTTCCCAACCTGAGGAATTTTGCAAACTAATTAAACAAAACTTCATTTATACTTTATTTTTATTTTTCCCTTTTCTTGAAACATGAAATTTAAACCATTATCTTATGTCATTAATGTTAGTGTTTTGTAGCATCAGGAGGTATTTCCCTAAGAGAAATTAATCAAAGCCAAGTCGACCTTTCTTTTTGTAAAACAAATATTATACTTTCTAGGTCGGCCCTAGAAGAGAGCTCGCCTAGCTTGCTATATAAAGGAGAAGGTGTCTCCACATTAAGCAATGAAATCATTCCATTCCAATTCAAATTTCTTCAGCAACAGGTTTTCCTTCTAGAGCAATATATTCGCTTTAAGGAGAAGTGTTATTATTTTGTGTATTCAACGAAATTGCACTATCTTCAAGTGCATATTCATTGTATAAGATTCAACCTTTCTAGGGCCTGATATTGAGTGTTATTTCTGCACTTATTTTTCTGATTTATAAGAGAATATCTTGCTGGGTTTTTCTCCCTCGAGTAGGAGGGTTTTCCTAGGGTAAAATACCGTGTTCATTGTTCTTTGTGTTGTATTTTCTGCTTATTTGCATTTCTGATCTAAAAACTAACAATTAATTGGTCATTAACAACAAATAGGGATTCCAAAATAACTCTTAAATTAGATCTGAGTCAATACTGGTCAAACATGACACCTACCATACTCAATTCAGGTACGATTGAGGAATAGCTATGGAGGCCTTATGTGACATCTCCAAGTTAACCACCATTGGGGAATAACTTAGACCTGTGTAGCTAGGTGGAGAAATAACCTTGTACCTGTAACTATTCAACACATGTCAAGGGTACTTGCTTAATGTATATATAGCCGCAACACAACATAATCATAAACACCCAACTAGGTAGAATAGAAACAACATAACAGTACATCACTGCATCCATTATATAAATCATTCATTTGAACATCAATAATCAAGTTCACATTTAATCATTGTATATATAATGCACATCTCACTGAATTGAAGCATAATGATAAACCAGGCATTTAAGCATTACATAGGCATATAAACATACAAAATTCCAACAACCAACATGTTGAGGAACCTCATCTCGAATATGTGGTGGTTCATACACACCATTTAGGGAAAGAATACAACCACAATAAAATTTACAAGGAAACAATGAAGTTGAAACATCGATCTTACATCCACAAGTTGCAAGCAGGAGGGGCACTACATCCTCCCCCACTAATATTAGGCTTACTCTTTGGAAGCCTGCACAAAGTAAGGATAGATACATCTAGTACACGATCCTTCAAACACAACATACAAGATCAAATCTCTAGATTCTCACCAAGTCTAGGTCTCAAACACACAACACACATCTCTAGAGATGCACAAGCTAAGTGACAACCTACCACTAGGTGTGTAACCACCTTAAAGATCACCACACAATCTTCACCAGCTGTGACTACAACCAATGGCAAGGACTAACTACAAGGTCCTACTCAAGGACTACTACAACAACTAGGAACTCCATCTAGCTACTAACACAACCAACGACAAAGGCACTTAAGCTTATCAACCCTTCCTCAGTTACACAAGGCTAACAACTACAAGGCTTCATTTCCTATGGTCGCTCCCAAGACCAAGACCTTAACCTTCAAAGCTACAACCCAAAAGTAAGGGAAAACTAGCCCACAATGCTAGAGGCAACACTACCTCACCTCCATGCTCACCATGAGCATGTCTCACTTCAAACTATGACATACTCCATGAGGTTTTCCCTTGGGTACCACTTGGGAAAAAGCAATGATTTCCTAAGCACACTAGCTTCTCCACACGAAACTAGGGATAACATAGGGCTTCTTAGAGGCAAGCATGTAGGAAACTATCTCTAAAAAACATAAGCACTCTCAAAGAATGAGGCTTTGGAACCCCAAAACTCACACAAAAACCACCAAGGAGGCAACTTAAAACTAAGCACAGGAGAAAAACTAAGATTTTCACTATCATGATGCTCATCTATGACCTACCCAAGGGTTAAACAACCCAACAAGATCATGAAATCATGATTGGAAAGGAAACCAACAACCACTACAAGGCTCAAACACTAAGTACTCTCCCAAGAGAATACACTAGATAACCAATTCCTAAAACCAAAATGTCATCCTCTTCTAGCCTTAAGCTAGGAACATCTCCAGACTGCCAAGGAGAAACTCCTTAAAAAGCCACTAGGATAACCTCAATTGGAAACTTTTAACAAGGGTAGGAATATATAATATAACAGAATATACACAAATAATGTGTCAAAGCACTTACTAATGCACCTTCATACCCTACACTATGTCAACCATGAGTGCAACTATGGAGATCACATCTTGAATGATGATGTGCATCTTCATGCTATCAAATAACATGGCTTTGGTGCATAAGACATCTCAACAAACACTCAACTAATGCCAAGGCACTAGGAAACATGGTCACAAGATCACAAAAAGCAAGGCCAAGGAAAGAAAGAACACACAATTGGTGGACTAGATCATGCCCAAAAGTCTATTAGAAAACAGATCTAGGCATGAAGGAAACACAAATTTTCAGAAAAACAATCTCAAACTCAGAGGACATAGAATTCCACAATCACTCTCATAGAGAGATTTCAATACACCATTCAATGTCAAGTGGAAGGACATTCACACAAAATTTAGCTACTCAACTAGAAAACCATATGCATACAAGCATTTTATAGAATTTCCAAACACCACACGCAACATCCACTTTCATTTTATCATGAACAAGAAATTTGATGCAACATGATTCGAATAAACACAAACACCAAGAATTAGCACATTCTTTGCCATCTACTCCCTTGTACATTTTATCAAGGGTTTGTAATGAACATGATAAAGAACACAACTTAACATAGAATAGGACCAACAATTTCAAACATTTAGAATAACCACCACAAGGATTAAATAGAGCCCGAGATGGAGAATGATAAATTCCGACATAAATTCATAAAATATACATAAAAAAACAAAATGGCAAGTGTGAAAAAGGGTCACAAACTAGATAGATGGAAAATTTTGGTGACTAGACCAGCCATAATAAAATTAAAAATGCAATGCTAGTCCTTACAACAATTAGAACCTTGATCAATAACCAAAATAAAGCATCTAACTTAGAAACATTATTACATGAGCCGAGTGGGACTAAAGAATTACATGACACCTTGGGAGTACAACATCCAAGGTGTGTTAGAGAGCAAGCATGCTCAAACACAATACATACACATTTCACCAAATTCACTCAACCATGCCCATGAAAACCACACTAAGAAAATTCACTTCATCAAGACAAAATCACATCATTATGCAAGAAGGCATATGCAAGGTTTCCTATGACATCTACAAGATTTCTTTTCCACACAAGGGTAGAATTTCACCCAAGCACCACTTCATAGGGAATTTACAAGTACAATGCAATGACACATGCATTTACATCATGCTTCACTATCACATGCTAAAACAAAATGACATCCACATCATTCAAAGGGCACATCACAACTGAGGCTCTAGGAAAAACTAACATAATGCTCCTAATAAGCATAATTCATTTAAAAATTAAACATGTACCCTATTTAAGAGAAAACAATGTCGATTACCCATCTAGGTTCCCACAAGAATCCTAGGGACAACATGATTTTGGGACATAAGTCATTGACCCAAATAAATTCTATTGTGAGAATACAAAATTTCATTCATGCACTAACATAATCACTTCACGCATATGATGATACTCCAACGAATACAAATGCACAATGCAATTTTGGAAACATTACCATATGAACACCTTTATGTTTAAGCAATGAGAGAAGTGCTTAAGCATTTAGCATCACACTACATAGTTGGTACACAAGTTGTTAATATATATATATATATATATACAATCACCAAAAGTTAAGCTTAAGACATCTCAGTAATCACCATCGTTCCTCTAATCTATTATCAACATTGTTGTGTGCAACGTACCATATAAGCATTATAATTTTTATGTAGTATCATGCCACTTGATATTGTCACAATATCAAACAACAAATAAAATATGAGGAAATACACAACTATATTTTAGCTACTACATTGAATAATTTTTATTTGACTTTGATGGAGAGACCCCTTTGTAAGAAGACAACACCATATAATAGCCAATAGTAGTGACACTTGCTTTCATACTTGATAGTTTAAAAAATGATCCTTGATTGGACATACTTCCATGAATATGTATGGAAGTTGTTTTCAATTAGATTAAGTAGGAAACAAGGGTCCTAACCACCCTTTACAAAGGCTACCAAAAGGCTAGTAAAAACAAACCCAAGTTGGCCAAAAACAACAGAGAAACAACACAACCAAGAGAAAGAGGAATAGTTGTAGCCAAGTTGCCAGAAACTACTAACAAAGAGAGAGTTGGGATCCTTGGGGTCCCACTTAGACAATCCTAGGCCTAGAAAGAACTAGCCTCGTACCCAACACTCAAACATGAGTGGAAAAATGAATTAGGAATACCTTTCCTCCTTACAATAATCTAAGAGGCATTGTCTTCCAAATTCTCAGAACAAGGTGAAGTGGGAGGAGAATCCCCCATGGAGAGTTTGTCAACGTGTGAAGAGGGAGAAATAGTATGACGAGGTGAAAGATGACCATCTATCACATGAGTAATTTGGGGCTTATTCTAAGCTAAGGGTAAATTAGGCTATGATATTAGGGTAGGAGGTTCCCCAATAGTGTCCGTAGGGCACGCCAAAGTCGCATTTGAAGCTAAGGAATTTTCATCATCTTGAGAGGAGTCATCTAACAAAGAATCATGAGCATGCATATTCAAGTGATCTTTGTTAGCATTCTTTGACCAAGTACTAACACCCTTACAACGTGAGAGAGGACAATCCGTAGCTAGGTGACCGATGGAGAAGAATCAACAACATCTGAAAGGGAGACCCTCATAATCAAGAAGTTGAGTCCAAGGCCTATTCTCAACCATCAAAACCACATCCTTGTGAAGAGGCTTGGAGATGTCAATGGGCTCCAACATGTGAGCAAAAATGGAGTGCCCCATTTAGGAAGTAATTGTCAACCTTCAAGAAGCATCCGATAGAGTTGCCAATGACCTTGTAACAAGAAACCTCCCAAAATTGGAGGGGCAGATTCATAAGTCTAACACCAAATGCACATTAAGTGGCTCAATAAGAAGGTTAAAGGAAGTTGAAGAAGATTTATGGAGAGAGAGTGCTCTCTCCAAGATCATATCTTACCCAATTTTTGTCCTCAGAAGAGGCAAAAGAGAAAATGATGAAACCCTTACCTACCACTAGAGGCCTCTAAGAATCTGACACCTAGAGAAGGTCCAAAAGAGAAGGCCAAGGGTTGTAGAATATGCTCAATTGCACACCAAACCCCTATGCTAGTAGAAGTGCTAATTTTGCACCACATCCTGACCAAAAACCAAATCAAGGATGATTTGGCACAAGGAATAGGATGAGTTTTATCCCGCAATACCAAAAGCAAGAGGCAAGTCAACACTAGGTGAAGATGCAAACACATCGACGCTGAAGAGATGTCCAATATTGACAGAAAGAGGAGCTTGCGCCATAGGGGAAGAGACATTACGACCATGACCATCCAGTCGAGCGTCATGGACAAAAATTGAATCAATGTGACCTTGAAAATAATTTGTAATCCCACCATAGGCCAAAGATGAGGGTGCATCGACAGGAAGGTAGTGCAGGAGTGGTGATTTTGAACCTACAAGTGTAATAGGCAGGAGAGCAATCATGGTAATAGGCGAATAAAATCCACACACTGTGTATGTATAGAAGTTGTTATGATAATATAAGCTAATAATAACTAGAAACAAGCAAACCATTATAAATAATTTATTGTCCTATTTTGACTGGTAGATCTTAGTTTCGTTTTCATATAGAATTTTGCATTACCATATCTAATATAGGAACATTCAAGTCCACAAACAATTTGGCATCACCCAAAATATAATAAATGTGGTTGAGATTTTAGCTTTTTGAGGAATAATTGATTTATTTAGATGAGTCTCAAGAACCTAATAATGCTTCAACTGTCTTCTACAACAAAAGAGAACATAGTTACATTTTTTGCAACAGTAGATTGTGTCATTTCAATAGTATCGACAAGTGGGTGACTTTGACAACATCAACTTAAGTCACTTTGACAACATCAATATAAGTCACTTTGGTAGCATCAACTTGTGTGACTTCAACAACAACTATGACTTAGATAGTATTTAGGATGACTTCAATAGGACAAAAAATGATAACTGGTAGTGATCACTTGTAATGTTTGCAAATTAGAATCCTAAACAATTTACAAATTTTATAAAGCAGATTGAAAGTAAAATATGAAATTGCTAATCTTTTATAATAACTTCTAGAATACTTATTTATAAATGCTAAAACTAAAATAAATAAAAAAATTCTATAGTATGCTGATAATTTATGACAATTTTTAATTTGAATCCTATCAATATCTTTATTAAGAAAATCAAATAATATAATACAATATTAACAGCTAAACCCAACAACAAATTATTTCTAAATATCTTTAATTATCAAGAATATTTCAAATAGAAAATAATATTTATTAGCTCCCAATATGTTGAATAGTTGTATGGAAATTAGACATATTGTAGATCACTCTCAAGGTGTCACTAGACTTGAATTATTCTCAACTTGAGTGGTGGTTCCCACAATATTTTAAGGATGAAGGTTGTGCTAGATTTTAAGATATCTTCAATTTGTACAATGACTCCATATTATGTTAGAGATGTTATATTCGTGTATTTTGTGATAGGCAAAAGTGGGTGTGGCAACCTCAAGTCATCTTCCTTTGACTTTGTTGGTGGTTGGTACATACAAGTGTTGCACTTCAAATTAGTATTAATATGAAAAGTTTCAAAATTAGACAACAATAATATGATTTCTCAAATATATCTTGCTGATATTAAAATAGAAAATAAAAAATTAATATTGATCTAATAAATTAATTTTTTTTTTACATAAACAATTGTTATAATCATAAATATTGAAAACCACAATAATAGTATTAAAAATTTAACAATATATAAATGAATCCAAATTTTTAGTAACGTCATTGATATGAAAATGATTTTGTAAATCTAAATTATTCTTCAGTTGAAGTACAATGACAATCCTTGTATGTAGAATTTGTTCAATGGAGATGAGGGTTTTCGTCTTCAAATTTGAAGAGATTCCAAGAGGATTTTTGTCCTTCGAAAATTGCCAAGGGTTGTTGTCCTTGAATGCAAATTGAAATTGAAATTCAAACAAATGATCATAAAGGACAATGGATGATTTGAAGTGAGCCTTGACTTCTCTTTTGTGGGCACTTTATTTTGGGTCCTATATATATATTGCCTCCAATTATTTGAAAATATATTTAAATTACATTCAAAGTCCCCCTTTTGAGTTACATTTTGAATAAAGTGCTAAAATAACTTTTAAAACATTACAGAGGACCTATCCACCTACTACTCCATTGGTTCCCATTGGAGAGTCACATTCGCCTCCTACTTCAATCACTTAGGCTATTGTGTCTTCGTCTTCAATTCAACTTCAGACTATTTGTGGTGGTAGTTTGACATTTGACTTCTTCATCTTGTCATTCAATTGTTCTTTCTACACACATTGATGGGCCCTTTGTGGAGGAATCACTACCCACTTCTTGTTTTGTGGACTTAGATGATAATATCTTATGGACTATATATTATACAAATGTAGAAGAAAGGACTTCCTAGATCTATCTACCAATCTCATACTAAAGTGAAGGGTGTGAGATTAAATAGGGTTGGGTTTGACATTGTTTAATTTGGGTCTTAAGGTCTTGTGCTATTTTTTTATTGTTATTATGTTTGGTAGTTGGGCTATAGTTGTGTATCACTTTGGTTCATTTTGTTCGGCTATTTGATTCATACCATATCTCATGGTACTTTTTTTTGTCTACCATCATTTTGCTCTATTGTATAAGGGTTGTAGTTGTGTATCACTTTGATTCATTTTGTTCGGCTATTTGATTCATACCATATATCATGGTACTTTCTTTATCTACCATTTTTCTACTCTATTGTATAAGGGTTTGTGCCCTTTCAATCCCAATTTTACCAATATAGAAAATATACATAGGACCTACAATATTTAAGTTTCTCTTTTAAAAATAGTGATTCAACCCAATTTAAAATGTTAATTCTTTTAGTTTTAGAAGAGGGACATGACATGGATCATGATGATGATTACTCTCATGGAAATTTGGTACTGTCTTTTGTCCATGGTGATCATTTTGTCTCCAAATTGTTAGTTTAGACCTCTTTCTTTTCTTGGTTGAATACAAGCATTTAGGGTAGAATGATTGATGGTCTTATTCCTTTTGACAGTTGTTGGTCTTCAAATTGAGGTTGTGCATTTTTCTTTCCTATTTTGGGCAACTCTAGGATAATGTTTTTTGTCATATTTTCTTCCTTTTTCAAGGCTATTCTTTCTTCTTGGTGTGTGATGATTGTTTACTTTCACATGGGCAAGAGTTTCACTAGAACATGTCTTTTGGCATTCATTGGAGTTTCAATTTTATTGTAATAGTAATTGGGTTGTTACTTAGGGAAGGACAAGTATTATTGGTCAAGAAAGATAAGGAAATGGTTGGGTATAGTTTTAGTGGCAATTTTCCTCAAGAAAATAAAAACATCCACCTTCTTGTGCAAAGGTAGTGAATGTAAAGCAACAAACAAGAGAGAGATGGGCAAATAAAGTAGGCTCTTGAAGGAACCCTCAGATAATTGATTAAGAAAATAGAAAAAGGATTGGAATGTTTAGGTAAATAGAAGATGAACCAAATAGAGGGAATTTTATTCATCTTGGGAATTGAGTAGCCCATTTGTCAAATTTTGTGTTTTTGTGTAGTCAATTTTATGTTATTTCTAGCTTCGTTGTAAGCTATTAGTATTGTACATGGGATTCTTGGCTAAAAAAATAGCACTATGAATGCCACATCTGATTTTAACTAACCTACAATTGAAACCAATATGTAAACACAATCTTTGTAGCCATACTGCCTCCTTAAATACATGTGTAGTAGCCATATACTTTTAGGGCATAGTTTATATTAATGTAATGAAAATAAAATTATTTTGCTTCCACTTGGCATGTGATTTGTTATTGTTCTAAGTGGCTATTATATTAGATTATCTTTCATTAGACCCAAGGGCCTAGACTGCACCTTTATTTTAACAAAAGTCCAAGATTTTTTTTTAATCTTTGTCATCAACTTCTACAATAACAAATAGTTAATATATGAAATGTGACATTAATAAACACTTTAAAGTGTAATTAGTCCATCCAATTTTTATTCTTTTAACTTGTAGGGTGTCTCATATCCCATCCACACTTGTAATGGAGTCCAAACAACGAGATCTTTTAGCTAGACTTCATGAATCTTTCATCATATATTGTACATATTTCTTTTTGGTAATTGTTCTCTAATTTAAAAATAATAATGAGATCCTTAATACATTCATATTTTCAATTATAATTTTTTCCTAAAACATAAAGGTTTAGAGGAGAGGTGATTCAAGTGGTGACATTACTCTTGGAGTTCAACAAATTGTTCATATTTAACATCCTTGAGAACTATGACGATAAATATTACTTTATTAATAAAATTGATAATGATGTTTCTTGTACAATATTATAAAATGATAATTAGATAAAATATTGATGGTGGAAATTTTGCTGCTCTTAGTAATTTCAAATATGTTGACCATATTGGTATTAGATGGGAACATGCTTACTCACCTTCTAGCTTTTATATGGGTTGGGGAGATTTCATAATTATTTTGATTTTGAGATTGACGTTGAAGGTTGGGGAAAGTATCCCTATTTAGTAGAATTTGAATTTTGTGATTAACTTTCATAGTTAGGTGTTGTTTTAGTAAGTTTGCAACAATCTTGTTGAATAGGACAACCACGACAAGACTGTAGATGGATAAGTAGAAGGTATTTTATAGTGTGTCAAATTATGATATACAAGTTATGTTCTACCAAGTTCTTGGGATAGAGATGAGAGGGGATGGGAAGATGCATTTTTGAGATGGATTTTTTTGGAAGCTATTTTAGGGACAGCATAGGGGATGCCTATTAAAAAAGGAAAATTTTAAAATATAGAGAAATTTTAAATATTCATATGATAGCATTGATAAGGCATTCATCCTATATATATGTTATAGATCCTTAACACAATATTTACAAGAAATTGCCCAAAATTTGTAATGTCCATTTTTATAAATATTTTGTACTTATGTGATATTTTGTTCTTCTTCAATTCTTGAAATTAATACTAACAAATACTAGAAATGAATCTCAAATTATGCAACCAAAACTTAATTAATATGTAAAAAAATACAATTTGTAATTTTTTATTTAATTTAATGAAAACTAAATTGAATATACAATTTGATATTTTCTATTTTTATTAAATGAAAAATAAAATGTAAAAAATTAAACAAATAAATTATAACTATATTCTAATCTAAAGTAACCATTAAATAATATTAAACTAATCACATTTATTACCAAAATAACAACAAATAGTAACTACTATTATCTTTAATAAATAAACAACTTATAATATAAAACCCATAAATATTATTTTACTATTGAAAATCCTTTATATAAATAATTTCAACAAGCTCCGATATACAATAAATATTTTAACCAACACTAATAATAATATTAAGAAAGTATAACATTAATAATAATATTCAAAAGATTACCAAACAACAATCATAAAGAACATAATTATTGTACAAAAAATCTTAACATATCAAGCTTTGGAATTTAATGCAATGAGCTGGATATATATTAATATTGATTCAAATGACATCACAAATTCCTTACACTATTGTTAGCAATACCAATAATTGACATATAATAATCTCACTTATAATACACAATAGAAGGTTGAAATCAAAGTACAAGGTCCAACATGCTACAAATAAGAATCATAGCATGTAAGAATATATTCACCCAACTAGTGTTATGGTGGTTTATAGTATAGGTTTTTTTGGTTGGAAAGTTTTATATCAAATCTAGAATCGTTTTAGCTATCTAATATGGAAGCATGAGTCATAGTCTAAAACCTCTTTTGTGAAGAGTCAAAAATTGAGGGGTATCTATTAGTTTTGATAAATTATTTATTCCTTATTGTATGGAAGCTACAACTAAACAAGGTTTAAGGCTGTCATCCTTAACAATATTCATAAAATATTATTAAGAAGTAAGACTTGATAAAATGCTATGATGTAAAAAACATTAATTTTAATTGTCAAATTATATTAAAATCTTCCATAAATTATTTATCTTGACAATATTAAAAAATAATAGATCTACCAAAATGATATTCAAATCTTATATAAATAACTGGTAATAATGATAAATCTTTTCATAACAAAATTTAAAACCAATAAAATAGGAATATATTCAAACTCTTAATAATGTCACAAGATTGAAAATTTGTTTGCAAATGCAAAAGATGCGACCCTTGTATAGAATTATTCTTGTTCTTTGAAAATTGTCAATTAAGGATTTTCGTCCTTGAATGCAAATTTGAATTTTGAATGTGATAATGACAAAATTATTAGAAATATGATTTCCAAAGTCCATATTGTAATTGCAAGAAACTTCTAGATTTGATTGTGTGAGTTTTTCCTCCTCAATGTTTCAGATCAAACTACATGATCCATCATCAAGAGAGCAAGACAATAAAAACAAAATTGTGAAATTGTTAGGAGAATGGGTAGGATAAAAAGAAGAGGGGTTTGGGTAGAATGGGCACAAAAAACAAGACTAAAAAAAATAAATCATTTTGACAATAGAAATTTTTTAATTAACAAGATAAATCTTTTTTATTAACTAGTTTTAATTATTTTATTAACTACCCTTAACTAGATTTAACTAGTCTTGTTTTATAAATGACAAAATTGATGATGGATAATTAGCCTTGATTTCTCTTTGTATAGGCACTTTGCCTTGGGCCCTCTATTTATTTGCTTTTTCCCTCCAAATATTTTAAAAATACTTTTGAATTACATCCAAGGACCCCTTTTTTAAATTATATTTCAAATAAAGTGTTAATAACACTTTTTAAATAATATTTAAGTGACATTTTTTGAAAATGAGATAATTAAGCCCACTTAAAACATTATTTTTATTTTGAAAATGAGACTTGACAAAGTTCCAACTACAAAATGATAAAAAAATAGAAAATATGTTGCTACCCTTGAACTTGTAAAGAAATTGTGCAATCAATGAGCCTACCACCCTTGCCTTAAGATTGTAGTGGTTGCAACAAGTGACAAAAAGTTCCCGACTTTGCATTTGTTGATGTTTTAAGCAGCCACGAGAAGAATACTTCCAAGCACGAATTAAATAAAAGATAAATTTAAATGGAGCTTTAAGCTATTTAAATTTATTTATATCGTTTTCCTTGAAGAATCGCTACATTTAATGATGAGACAAATAAATATTAAAATGTTAAATAATTACTATTATTTTTGTTTAAAAGAGCCGACCTTCCTTGAAGTGGCGTGATTTTTGATTTGTCATCTCTCTTGGTTGGGCCGACCTCTCTCACCCAAAGGTCATGTCTCTCACCTTGATCAATGCATAAATACAAGGTGTTTTCTCATTCATTATCATCAAGTTCATTCACAACATTCTGGGAGAAGTGTGATTTAAGGAGCAGATTGAATTTTGTATCAGCAGATCGATTCAAGGAGAATCATCTTATTTGTATCTTTGCATCTAGGAGAGGTGTTGTTCTTTGTATTATTCAGGCATTGTGTTTGTGCCTAAGTTGTAAGCAAATTGTTGCTCTTATTTACATCAATATAAAGGAGATATATTGGTTGGGTTTTTCTCCCTCAGGTTGGAGGGTTTTCCCAGGGTATTGGTTGTGTTCTTGTGTTGTTTTTGAATTAATTTTTGCATTCTAATATGATCCTATAAAAATAACATGGTATCAAAGCGGGTTTGAAGAGGATCCCGATCAGATTTGTGATTAATTCAACGATACTCTTGTTTTATTTCTCATCTTTATTCACCTCTATCTCTCTGTCAAGATGGTGAATGGTCTTAAGATTGAGGATAGGCTTGAGGGGGCATCAAACTTCACTTCGTGGAGATTCAGGATCATGCTCACCTTGGAGGAAAGCGAATTGGCAGAGATTGTGGAGAGCTCCGCCCTCGAGCCTATAGATGGGGAAGAAAAGGCCCTATGGAAGAAGAAAGATATTAGGGCAAAGAAGATGTTGGTTGATTCCATAAAGGATCATATTGTTCCTATTATCTCCAAGTTAAGGACTGCGAGAGATATGTTCAAAACCCTGGAGGAGATGTATGAGATCAACAACACCAGCCGAGCTCTTGCACTGAAGCAACAACTCCATCATTTGAAGATGGCAAAGGGAGAATCTGTAATTGGCTACTTAATGAGAATTATTGAATTGAGAGATCAACTCTTGTCTATTGGGCATGTTGTCGATAGAAAGGATTTTTCCATGTTGGCTCTTAATGGTCTCCCTTCATCTTGGGAATCTTATATTTAGGGAATCAGTGCAAGATCAAAACTTCCCAAGTTTGATCGGTTAAGGGCAGACTGTATTCAAGAAGAGTCTAGGTTGGCTGCAAGAGGTATTGGACAAAGCTCCATTAATGAAGACATTCATGTTCTTGCCACTCAATCCTTGAAGAAGAAAGGTAAAGATGGGAAGAAAGGATATTTCAAGAGAAATAGAGACAAAGGAGCTGGTGGTGGCCCCACGTTTAAGAAGAAGAGGGACCTCTCCAAGGTCCAATGTTTTTGATGTGACAAGTATGGTCACTTTGTAAAGGAATGTCCTTCTAGGCCTAGGAAGCAGGCCGCCATTGCAAATGTCGATGAAGCATCCATGCAGAAGGATACAAGTGAATACCTATTCTATTCAGCCTTGTCAAGCAATGTATCTACCGACACCAACACTTGGTTGATTGATAGTGGTGCCTCTCGCCACATCACTGGATTTAGGGAGCATCTATCTAATTTGGTGGAGAAAGATTCTAGCGAACAAGTCATTATTGGAGATGATGCTAGTTATTCTGTTAAAGGATTTGGGACCTTATCTCTTCACTTGGATTCCGATGATTCCTTACAGTTGGATGATGTGCTATTTGTTCCAGGCATCAAGAGAAACCTTGTTTCCATCTCAACCTTGGAAGACAAGGGTTATCAAGTTGATTTTTTAGAAGGAAAAGTTCTTATATGGGAAAAGAACTCCAACATCAAGACTGCTCGTGTGATTGGAGTTAGACATGGGTGTCTCTATAGGCTATGCACTTGCCCCATTCAGGCTCTAGTGCATGAATCCTCAAGTTTGTGTGATCTTTGGCATCGAAGATTGGCTCACCTTCACTTTCATGCGCTACCTATTATGGAGAAGATGGTGATCGACCTTCCTAAATTCAACCAAAAGCATGAAGGAACTTGCAAAGGCTACGCTTTGGGTAAGAATACAAAAGGTCCATTCCATAGTAGTGAAAGTAGATCCAAATGTGTCTTAGATCTTTTTCATTCTGATTTATGTGGTCCAATGTCTGCTACGTCTTTGAGTGGTTTCTTGTATTACATAATTTTTATTGATGACTACTCTAGAAAGATGGAGAATATAAAGAATCTCCATCAATAAATCTAAAGAATCTGAGGAGATATGAGAGAGGTTCAAAGAGTTCAAAGCTGAGGTGGAGAATTTGTCCGGAAAGAGGATTAAGGTCTTGAGATATGATAACGGAGGAGAGTACACTTCTGTTATCTTCCGTAACTTTTGCATTGAAGCAGGGATTAAGAGGGAGTTCAACGTTCCTTATAATCCTCAACATAACGGTGTTGTAGAGAGAAAGAACATATCTATCGTGGAAGAAGTCAAAGCCATGATTCATGACCAAGACCTGCAAATCTCTCTTTGGGCTAAAGCATCCAGGACTGATGTCTATGTCCAGAATAGAAGTCCTCACAAAATCTTGGAGAACATAACTCCTGAAGAAGCATTCTCTGGGGTGAAACCTGAAGTAAGTCATTTGAGGATCTTTGGGTGTCCAGTGTATGTCCATATACCAAAGGAAAAGAGGACAAAGTTGGAACCTTTTGGAAAGAAGGAAATTTCGGTAGGCTATAGTGAGACATCAAAAGCCTACATAATCTACATTTTGGGTTAGAAGACTATTGAGATCAGTAGAGATGTCACATTTGAGGAGGATGTTGCATTTAGAAGATCCAAGGGCACTCATATGGAGATCGATGAAGAAGAGCCTCCTTAGGATATGGAGGTTGACCATGTTCCTGAGAATCAGAGGGAGGTTCTAGAATCTAAAGAAGATGATGATCCAGCTGAGCCCTTGGAGCCTACTGATGGGACTACTAATATTGTGATTGGAAGGAAGAGACCTCTTTGGGCCAGGAAAATAATGTAGGAGGCAAAAAATTTTGCAGCCCCAAGAGGAACCTTCAAAGAAAGTAAGAGACCTAATAATTTCTCCAGTTGTGTAGCCTTGATGAGTTAGATTATTGAGTCAGAGCCTTCCAGTGTTGAGGAAGCTTCTAGTCATCAAGTTTGGAAAGATGCTATCACTGAAGAGTATCAATCCATACTTAAGAATGATGTTTGGGATATTGTTCCTAGACCCGAAGGCAAATCTATGGTGTCTTCTAAATGGCTCTTCAAGATCAAGCATGCGGCTGATGGGAGCATTGAGAAGTACAAGGCCAGATTCGTGGCTAGAGGGTTCTCACAAAAAGAGGGAGTTGACTATGAAGAAACCTTTGCTCCCATGGCTCATTATACTTCTTTCAAGACTGTTATTGCTATTGCTACATCTAGAGGATGGAAGATTCACCAAATGGATGTAAAGACAACCTTTCTGAATGGTGTAATAGAAGAAGAGGTTTACATTGAGCAACCCAATGTATTTGAGGTACATGGGAAGGAGTCTCATGTTTGCAAGCTGAATAAGGCCTTATATTTTCTTAAACAGGCTCCTCGTGCTTGGTATGAAAGGATTGATCATTACCTGTTGAGTTTGGGTTTCTCAAAGAATGATGCAGATTTTAACCTCTACTTCAAGGTAATAAATGGTGAAGCATTGATTTTGGTTCTGTATGTTGATGATTTGATTATCATTGGAGAAGAACACCTCATTCTAAAATGTAAGAAGGAGTTAGCTTCTGAGTTTGAAATGAAGAATCCTTGTCTCATGTATTACTTTCTTGGCTTAGAAGTTTAGTAAAATCTAGATGAAATTATTCTAAGTCAAGGCAAGTATACGATTGACATTCTGAAGAGGTTTGGTATGATTGATTGCAAAACTATGTCTACACCTATGGAGACCAACTTACATAAGTTGAAGGAGACTACAACTAGTTTAGAACTAGTGGTTCCCATGATGTACATGCATCTGATTGGTTCATTGATGTATCTAGTTAACACTAGACTAAATATCTGCTATTCAATGAGTGCACTTAGTCAGTTCATGTGTGAACCAAGACAGATACATCTTGTTGCAGAAAAACATATCCTGAGATACTTGTGTGACACAGTTGGATATGGGTTGAGATATTCTTTAGATGTGGATTCAGAGCTGCATGGTTATACTGATTCTGATTGGGCAGGGAGTGTCACTGATTGGAAGAGCACCTCTGGATGTTGCTTCAGTTTGGGATCTACCATGATTTCCTGGTGCAACATGAAACAATCATTTGTAGCATTGAGTACAATAGAGGCAGAGTATATTGTAGCTTGTGTGGCAGCTCGGGAAGCAGTGTGGCTTCGTAAGCTCCTTGCAGGATTGTTTGGACAATCAATGGAGCCTACTATCATTCATTGTGATAACCAGAGCTGTGTGAAGCTTTCTGTCAATCCTGTGTTTCATGATAGAATCAAGCATGTTGAGATCAAATACCACTATATCAGAGATATGGTATTGAGGAAAGCTATACAGTTGAGGTATATCAGCACTGATGAGAAGACGACAAACATTCTCACCAAGCCTCTCTCTAGGATAAATTTTATGTACTTTTGAGATAAGCTTGTAATGGTGGAGAATACAACCTTAACTGAGAAGGAGTCTCAATATTAGTGATCCTCTTTAATGAGTTCTTCTCTGTGAGAGAAGTTTGAGGTGAAATCCCTTGTTAATGAGTTCTTCTCTATAAGAGAAGTTCGAGGTGAAATCCCTTTATTCCACCCTCTGGGAGAGCCATGGTGGATGCCATGTGTGCGACTCCATGATAACATCACGTGAGGGAGTCCGTGATGATCCTTCTTGTACTTGTGTTTCACCCTCTGGGAGAGCCATGGTGAAAGTCACTGTGAGGTGACAACATCACATTGAGTGATGAGCACTTGTACATACCATCTATGGAGGTAGCCATAATGGTTGATATCATGATGAGGTGATATCTGATATCATGATGAGGTGATATGCTTTCACAATGAGGTGATAAGATCTTTTATTAAATGGATGTAATCATGTTAATTAACATCACTATGAGGTGATATGTATTATGCAGGTGGAAGTATTCCTCCCTTGCTGAGAGGGAGTGTTGATGTTTTAAGCAGCCAAGAGAAGAATACTTCCAGGTGTGATTTAAATGGAGATTTAAGCTATTTAACTTTATTTATATCGATTTCCTTGAAGAATCGCTACATTTAATGATGAGACAAATAAATATCAAAATGTTAAATAATTACTTTTATTTTTGTTAAGAGCCAACCTTCCTTGAAGTGGCACGATTTTTGATGTGTCATCTCTTGGCTGGGCATACCTCTCTCACCCAAAGGTCATGTCTCTCACCTTGATCAATGCATAAATACAAGGTGTTCTATCATTCATTATCATCAAGTTCATTCACAACATTTTGGGAGAGGTGATTTAAGGAGCGGATTGAATTTTGTATCAGCAAATCGATTCAAGGAGAATCATCTTATTTGTATCTTTTCATCTAGGAGAGGTGTTGTTCTTTGTATTATTTAGGCATTGTGTTTGTGCCTAAGTTGTAAGCAAATTGCTGCTCTTATTTACATTAATATAAAGGAGATATATTGGCTGAGTTTTTCTCCCTCAGGTTGGAGGGTTTTCCTAGGGTATTGGATGTGTTCTTGTGTTGTTTTTGAATTAATTTTTGCATTCTAATATGATCCTATAAAAATAACAACATTGAGATTAGAAAGGAGATTGCCTCAATAAGATTGAAATCTTTGCCATTATATGTCATGAACTTGCAATTTTGTGACTGCAAATAAAATAAAATAAAAATATTGTTTTTATTAATAGAAAATCATCAAATTGGGACTAAAATATCATCTTGAGAGGTACAAATGGAGCTTGCAATCTTATTTATTTTTTTGCTTGATTTTATTTTGAAAACCTTGCCATTTCACCAACTAAATTGGTTGAAAATTGCTTTCAAATTTTGCAAATTTAATCAAGTAACAACCTATGACTATCATACACTATAAAAGAGCTTGAAATCTATTGTTTTGCATATGGAAATCTCTTATTTAGAACTACGAGTGGCATGGGCACCCATAGAAGAATAGGATAATATTTTTTAATTAATTTTGGGCCTTCTTAAAACAACTGAGTGTAACTACAAAGGGACAACTAGTTATCCCGAAGATGGTTAGGGGATGTCATTGACATCCCCAATTGTCTTGATTGTATAATGTTATGTGATAATGGTTATTGAAATATTCTTGTAATGAGGAATAAATCTATTTTTTCTTAGAAAAAATGGTGGTTATAAGGATATTTATATTCCATTGTTTGACCCTTATGGAATGTATACAACAAGTGGGAGAATGTAAGGATTTGGTGTTGCACACCATTTCATAAAATGATTTATTATAATGTTGTAATTAAATAATTATTTAGTTATGTTGCATCTAGGAGGTGTTTTTAGCCACATTAGATAATTATTTGGGGCCACTTGTAAGGTTGTATTGTAATATTAGGTTTTCATTTTATTTGTGGGAGACATAGTATAATAATTTAATATTTGGGGAAAGTATTTAATAAAGTGAAAACTTAGTACCTAATATTAAATGAGGGGTCAATAGTTTTGTGGCACATGGTTTTATCTTACCACTTGGTTGTATTTTTGTAAGCTTGTATCTATAAAAGAAAAATAAAACATGTTTAGTTGTTAAAGTTGGTTGGGTGAGTGCGTTGTCATTATTGAATCTTTCTGAGGAGTGCATATGTGAAGCATGGCATGGGATGTGTGGATTCATGCTTGGACACATGGAGGATGCATTGGAGATGCTTGATTCTTCAAAATTATTTATGGTAACTCTATAAGTGTATGTATTGTTTTATTGTTGAATAATAGATGGAGTATAAATGCTTTTGAAGGTTGGGTTTATTTCCTTTTGAGGGTTTTTCTAGTGTATATCTTGTGTTATCTTGTGGCTTGTCTATTTGATCTATGCATTATGGTTATTCTGTAAGCTTTTATGCATGCTTTTCTCTCATGGGGTTATGTAGAAAATAGATTAAAGAAATGTGGGTATTATGCATTATTTCCTAACATGGACTTCAATTGAGATCCTATTAACATATCTCTTAATCCTTATCTATACTCTTCATCTTTGGTCCACATCCCTGATATTACTTACGTTCTTATAGAACTTAAATTTATTGTTAAGGGTATACAAAATTCTTATTTATTTCAACCTACAATTTATAAGACCTTTAATTCACATAATTATCATACTATGGGTTACCATTATTAATAGACATATTATGGGAAAACGTTTTATCTAATGAGCTTAAGCTTCTTTTTCATACATTTTAGTAGATGGCTAAAGGTTAAAAAACAATCTAGGGCAACCTCCCTCACCTTATATTACAACTAAAGCACCCAAGGAATATGATGCTATTGATTAGTTTTAGAATATGCAAGGTAATGTTTCTCTCTAGGATTTAGTGTGTATGTCACCATTATACAAGGAAATTATGCGAAGAGTTTTAGAGAAGTACATTTTCATTGTTATACTTCTCCATAAATAGTGCATTTTCTTTTAAAAAAAGATTAATTTAGACTTCTTTTAAACCTTTTGACATATTGCTTTTAAAAAAAAGTTGTATACCTCTAATTTAGATAAAGAGGCTTTTAGTGACACTTAGAAATAATGAATAAAACCCATATCACATTCTTTACCCATTTTCTCAAGTATTTCTCTATATATGTTTTCTAAGATTTAATTCAAACTAAAAATCCATTTTCAAGTGATGAAATTTAATACGAAGAGTTAGCATTTTTGGTTTTAATTTTGCATACTTTACATTAGAAGATGTCTTATATTCCTTTTAATCGAACAATATTATGAGAATATTTAAAGGAATTCATTCATAGATTTATGTCTTCTACTTTCATGTATACATACATTTTACCTTGAATTTAATAAGATTGTATTTGAATCTATTGCTCACTCATAAATAATATAAGACAATTAAGAAATAACATTTACAACTTGAAGGAATCTGGAGCGGAATGAGAAGGAGTTCAAGTTTGAATTCAGGCGAGGGTGCGACTGAGGGAGAATCTGGTGCGTATGATGACGATGATGAGGATGGCTTCGGGGTTTTGCGAGAGGATCTTCTTCCTTCTGTGGTCTGTGTTCTTGGTGGATGGGTGTTTCTGAAGGTTGAACTACTGATGGAGAGTTTTCATTGCCCTTCTTGCAGTTTGCGGGTGGCTGAGGGAGATTTTCATGGCCGAGGCTCTGCTCTGTGGCTCTCCGTTTGGCTCGTCCCTACGAGGGGAGTGGTTGCTCTTGTGTTCTCTTATGTTCCTTTTTGGGAGGTTTCCCGACCTGGCGCTGTCTTTGTTCGCCAGTCTTTGGTTTCCTTGTGGTGGTTGGACTTTCCTATTTATTCTTTTGGCTTGGAGCCTTTGTTGGGTTGTTGGCCTCTGTTTTGGTGTGGCATTGCATCTCGAGTGGGGAGTTCTTCCTCCTTTTGCCTTCAAGGGTGTTGTGAGCGCCTGCCTTGGTGTTCGTTGGTGGTTGCTGTTGAGGGAGCAAGTGTTTCCTTTCTTCCTCTGAGCCTGGCTTTTTCCCCATGTTCGGTGTAGATTATCTTTTGTGGTTGGAGGCTTGTGTTTCTGGAAGTCCCTATTCCTTTTGATGGTGTGATTGGTATCTCAGATGGGTCTGTTCTTCTAGAAATTTCCTGTGTTCGGGATGTTCTACCTTGTTTGTTCTGGACTGGTTGCTCTTGCTCCCAATGTGGCTTGAGGGGTTCTGTGGGTTTTGGAATCTCTTTAGTGCTTGACCAGTTCAGGCTGGTGAGTTTTCTTTTGCTCTTGGTGACTCCCCTTTGTCGGAATAATAATTGGCTTACCTTTTGGGAGTATTCTCTTTGGTTGTGGGGTGGCTTTTTTCCATGTGGTGCTTTGCTTTCACTGCCCCCCTTCCTACTTATGGTAGTCATGTGTTTAATTGTGAAAATTATATTGCAGCTACTGATTATTAATTTCTTATTTATAAAAATTATGACTCCGAAAATTAATTCACAATAAATATTGAAAAATAACATTACTACAACTTCACAAATAAAACTACAGGAATAGAGAAAAAAATATGCACAATACTAAACACAATATTTTTGGACAAATTGTCCTTGGATAAACACCAGAGGGAAAACTAGTACTGCAAATGAGGAATTTTATTAAACTTCAGCAAATCAAGAGATACATAAACTGCTTGCCTCTTACTGGCAGAGTTCCAACAATATTTTTCTCTGAAAATTCTTCCCTTAATTTCTGTTGTTGAAATTCCACTGTTGTTGCCTTCAACGCTATCATTATGCCCTTGCTATCATTGTAAAACTATTTGCTCTCATTGCAAATTTATTTGCTATCACTGCAATCTTTCTCAAGTGTATTCTCCAAATGCCCATTGATCCCCTTTTAAACTATTCTCATTGAAAAATCAATGACCATTATTTAATCTCAATCAATGGTTAAGATTAATTAGACTCTAACAAACCCTAACTAACTGGTTTCTAGAAATCTCTAAAGGAATTAATTAATTAATTAACTCTAACTAACTCATTTCTAGAAGTCTCCAGAATTAAATAATAATTCTTGGGAATGGAGAAAACAACTGTCCAAGCTACAATAAATTAACATTTCCTCTTAACGAGGAAGGTGTTCTACATGACACCCAACATATCTCCGAAGAAGATGAATTTCGCCTTCCCCAATGTTTTTTTCAAAATGTCTGCTACTTGTTGATCTGTAGGTATATACTATAGCTGAACAATCCCCCACTGTACACAATCCCTGATGTTTATATGCTTAGACCTATCATGAAACATCAGGTTCTCAAACAACCTAATGTAACTCTGATTGTCACAGTGTATCATCGTAGTCTCAACCCTTTGACCAAACAAGGCTACCAACAACTTCCAAAGCCATATTGCCTCACACTTCGCCATGCTAGCTGCTATGTATTCTACCTCTATAGAACTCAGAACCATGAATTTATGCTTCCTACTGTACCAAGATACAACTCATAATCCCAAGCTAAAGCAACACCCTGAAGTGCTTTTCTTGTCCGTCTATTGCTTGCCGAATTTGCGTCAGTATAGTCTATTAACTTGATACTATCACCTCGAGCATATCTAATCCCATACTCGATTATACCATGCAAATACCACAACACATGCTTTGCCGCTGTCCAATCCACTCTCTTCAGCTCAACCATGAAATGACTAAGAGAGTTTACTATAAATGATATATCTGGGCTGGTGTTGACCAAATACATGAGAGACCCAATCAACTGCTTGTATAAGAGGGGGTCAACATCCTTCTCCCTGGATGAGTCTACCTTCTTCCAATTCATGATCATAAGAGTAGACATAGCTCTGCAATCCTCCATCTCGAACCTTCTTAAGATTTCAATGCAATATTTCCCTTGTCCAAGGAAAATATCTCCATTTGTCTGCCATACCTCTATGCCTAGAAAGTAGTGCATAAGCCCCAAATCTTTCATCTCGAACTCTGTTGCAAGGTCCCTCTTGCACTCCTCCATGAGCCCCAGTGAACCTGTTAAAAACAAGTCGTCCACATATAGAACAAGAATGAGAACCTCACCCCCAACCACCAAGTAGTAGAGATTAGCATCTGCCTCACTCTTCACAAAACCCATTCCCTGCAAGTATCTATCAATACACTCATACCATGCACCAGGAGCTTGCTTGAGTCTGTATAAAGCTCTCTTCAATCTGCACATGTGGGTTTCGTTGTTGTATGCTACAAAGCCCTCTAGTTGTTCTATGTATACCTCCTCTTTCAATTCACCATTAAGAAACGTCGTTTTGACATCCATTTGATGGATCTACCATCCCATTTGTGCTGCAAGTGAGATCACGACTCATATAGAAGTATACTTGGCCACTGGAGCGAATGTTTCTTCGTAGTCTATTCCCTTCTTCTGAGAGAAACCCTTGGCCACGAACCTTGCCTTGTATTTATCGATGCTACCATCTCCACCGTGCTTGATCTTATAGATCCAACATGATCCAACCACTGCCCTATTTGTTGGTCTAGGCACAACCTCCCACACATCGTTCTGCACTATTGAGGTATATTCCTCAACCATCGCATCTCACCACACTTGTGCAACCTCCTCATAGTTGGAAGGCTCACTATCTACCAACTGACTAACTAATGCCATGTAGTCATTATACTTGGTTGGTTATCTCCATTGTCTATTACTCGTCCTAGGAGCTCCCACAAACTCTCGAGTATCCCTCTATGTATGTTGGTTCCTACTACCAACTGTAGAGGATGAAGTATCAACCTCTATATGTTCCTAATGCATCTCTTGAATCTGCAGCATCTGTTGCTCCATACTCAGTGAACTCTCAGCACCTGAACTTGTGCTAGTACTAGTAACTATACTCGAACTTCATTACCCTTGATCTGGTTGAACGATCCTAGGAGCTTTTATTGGTTGCTCACTCTGATCATCTACTGGAAAATCTCTGGACCTTCTAAATGCCTTGTCCTCCATGAACTTAACATCACACATAATTATAATCTTCTTGGCCCCTGGAATAAATATCCGATATGCCTTTAAGGTTTCACTATACCCCACAAAGTACCCTCTCTTTGCAGTCTGATCTAACTTAGAACATGTAGCCCCTGGAATGTGATAATATGCCAAACTCCCAAATATCCTAAAGTGACTGACATTTGGCTTCTTCCCTGAGAATGTCTCCTCTGGTGTCATCTTTCCCAATACCTTATGTGGAACCCTGTTCTGTATGTATATTGTTGTACTACATGCCTCTGCCCATAAGTAACGTGGCATATCATGGTCATATAGCATAGCCTTTGTTGCTTCCGATATAAACTGATTCTTACTTTCAGCAACCCCATTCTGCTATGGGTTGTAAGGAACCGTTTATTCTCTCTTGATTCCTTCCATAGTACAAAACTCTTGGAACTCTTTCCCTTTGTACTCGTCTCCATTGTTTGATCGAAGAACCTTTATCTTCTTGTGTAATGTCCCCATTTTTATGAGCATCAGATTACAAAGGATTTAGCCTATTCCTAACCCTCGTAGGCTAACTCAGATAGTTAGAAGGCTCCTTTGGCAGACATCAATAGGTTTTCTCCTTCAACGTCTAGTGTTGGTTCAAGCTTAAGCCTTCGTTATACTCAGTTTCACATACTTACTATTTATAGTAAGTCACTTTGTTGGGTTGCTATTTTTTTGACTAGCACCTGGTCACATGAGGAACTAACGAAGTTAACTCCTGCTTCAAATGGCTCATTAAACGATCAATTATTCTTGGAGTTATTTATTTTTAAAGTAACTAAGAATTTATTTAAATATTTAAATGTTGTTATAGAGTTATAATGTAACTTTATAATAATAAAGTCACTTTAATTTTATAAAGTGTGAGAATATATCTTTTATCCCACTTTGGTAAGGAAAGTGTTTTGAGCTCTCACAAGAAAAGAATAAAAGGAACTTAAGAGCTCATTCTTAGACATCCCGGATTTGATAGTTGTGTTATGATTTCTCTTTGGTGTTTGGAGAAGGGAGCCCTAGTGGTTTCTGCCAGCGTATCGACATTGGAGAGCGTAGCTGCTTCATTGCAACAACATTTTGAGGTTGTGAGATATCAACTGAAGGTGCTTAACTGTTGGCTTCACTCAGAGGTCAAGATTGTGCTTCATCAGATTTATAGGAAAGTTTAGAATAAGGGTCTTCATCTTTCAATACCAAAAGAGTGTATTCCTGGTATGCTCTATTGTAAAGCCTTTCAAAGTGAATCAATAAAATTATCTCTTTGCTACACTAGGGTTTTATATTTTCATTTCCAGTATTTTATTTCTTGCATGGCATTATATTTTAAAAATACACCCAAAAAAAAAAATACAGAAACCCTACATAAGTATAAAGTTTTAGAAATTGGAAGGAGACGAATTCTTATAGTGGTATCAGAGCGGTTTATTGCCATCCTGTGTGGGAAGATAAATTTTTATGAATAAAAAAAAAATTCTCAAAAAGTAGGGTTGTGAGAATTCATTGGAATTTGCAGGGATAAAATCAATCAAAATAATCAAGGGTTTGAATATTATATTGCTGGTGTCTTAGCCGATTTTACACAGTTGAGGACAAAATCTGTGAAGTCTCGGATGGAGACAAACTTGTAAGGGAATATCAGGAGTTTGTTTTATTTATTGTATATTGGAGAGGTCGAGCCTTATCATCAGATGGACAAGATCGAATAAGGACAAATCATAATTCGAAGATGGAATGGGTATAAGGGTCGATGCAAGGGAAATAAAACAATTTATAGTTAAAATTAAATACAGGTAGCGCCAAGTAAGCAGTCAAATACAGGCAAAAAAGCGTACGATTTTTATTGGAGTCTTTATTATTCTTATCGGGTGCTGCTTGTCTGGGATTTCTAGAAAAGAAAAACTCGGGAGCTCTTTATTTTTTGTATCGACTTAAATCATTAAGGATTCATATTTTGGAGATCACGGGAGTTAATTATTAAAAGTTTCGATGGTAGAAAGGAAAAATTCTAATAGGATAAAGGCCCAATAGACAGGCAGGGAGCTCTTTAAGCCAAATTGTGGAGTATTCGAATTAAGACAATTTAAAAAAAATAGGAAAAGAGATGAAACAAGCAAATACGTCTATCCTTAGACTGGCAGAAGGAGACGCAGTCGTGCTACTTTCACTTACCTAGAAAGTATCGAACAAGACATTCAAAGTATGTAAAGAAAAGAAAAATTTAATATTTAAGAAGGATCGCTATAGTTTGATATCCGACTTGGACATTGGAATTATATTTTTATTAAGGGCGTCATTTTTAGCCGCTACAGACAAATGTGAAGTAAAGTCGTGGTTTGGAATATTGACATCGCAGCCTACACTGACATCATAGGGTGCAACCATTTCTCTCTCAGGTGGTTCAATTTTTGTGGGGAATGCATAATAAATTATGATTGGCTTCAAAAAGTAACGCTGGGAAACATAGAACAAATCGGTGTCAGTTTGCAACATAGAGACATCTTCCAAGAAGGATTCACTCCATTTTCATTGCTGCCTGTAGTTCAGTTTACATCACACTTCAGGTTCTCTTTGACATTTCAAATTGTAATTAGAGGCGCATTTAGCTGCTGCAATTGTAATCACTGCTATAGCAGATGGTATTGGCATCAAATCTAGTTTGTTGGTTATTAATGTTAGAGTTATATATCATGTAGTATTGATCAGAATAAAATGGAAAGCCGCATTGTAGACTCTTAAGTATTCTTAATGTCAATTCTAGAAGTTGGGAGTTTGCCATCAAAGTGTTTGTTAAAATGCCTAGATATCTGTAGCTGCATATCTCATAAGTTTCAGTCATCTTATAACTTAAAAGGGTCATATAATTTCTTGTAATGCATTCTCAATTCATTGGGCATACTTAGATTAGTCTTTCATGTATGATATCATCATTCAAAAAGGGGAAAAACCAAACAACAAGACTTTACCAGCTGAAACTACCTTGCAAGACAACCGTTTGATGAAATGTCCATGGCAACAAACTCAAAATTAAACGACAGATATTGCAAGGGAATCAAAACCCCAAAAAGAAACAACAATCAAAATTATGGCTTCTAAATTTGTGGATGAGATAATGGTTGCTTATGAGGAGTATAAAGCACTTCCAGATAAAGTCAAAGATTGCTTAGACTTCGAGCAATATATGGAGCATCAGATGGATTATAACAAAAAAAGAAGCAAATCAAAGAAATGTGAGCAACTAAGTGTTGAGAACACCTTAAATAAGATTCAACAAAAACCTATGCCTTCACAACAAAGATTAGCTCGTAACTTGCAACAATCTGAAGATTCCATTTCAAGACGAAGCTCATCACAAAACAAAAAAAAGTGTTTCTATTGCAAAGGGTCGTACAATGAAAACCATGATTGCCCTTTGAGACCTAAGGGCAAGGCAAATAGAATAATGTGGGCTTTCTATGAGGATTCATAATCTGAAAAATCCGACCAGCAAAGTAATGATGAAGAATCTGAGTCAAAACATGAGGTCTCTACAGGTGAAGTATCCAGAAGTCTCTATGATGAGTTTGGTTTAAAATGTGATAAGTTAGCAGATCATGATCTTCAACCTACAAATGGATATGGGGTTGAAAATGAAGTGGCAGTTGATAAGGAAATTTTACATCAATAAAATAGTATGGTGGAGCCACAAAATGATATTCACAACATTCCAGAAGTTGTGCTCAACATTGCTAACAGTTCTGATTTACATGACAACAGTAGTAAAATTTTGCATCAGCTTAAGACAACAGTGGCTACACATGTGCAAGATGCTACTATCGAGTTGTTACATGAAAGTACTCAGGAATTGGGTACTAATGATGCATTGAATGTTGTGGGTTCATGTCATGATGAGTCTAATTTTCCAGATCAGACCTTAGAAAATAAGTTAGAAAGTTTATATGTTGACATGGAATCCCAGGATCGTGAGTTGGATAGACTTGCAGTCACATTGGAAGCGGGAGTGTGCGAAAAGAATGTTATAACATCAGCTTCTACCCTTCTAGTGGAGCTATCATCTGAGGTACATAGCAGCAATACCTTAGATATTGATGTGTGCACAGTTGATTGCACACACAATGCTACTTGTCAGGAGATGAGTGGCGTTGATACAACCTCATTTCACAACAAAAACTTTGATTTAGAGAGCTTGCATGGGATTCTTGAGTTTTAGAGGTCTCATCATTTTGTTGGGTAACTTAAGGTCAATGATAACATGATTGCTTCAGCTTTAAATAATTTTGATGTTGCTCGACAGATGTTAGCTACATATGGATGGGGTACTCCTATGCCAGATGGGCACGGTGATAGTGACCTTTCCCTAGCAGAGTGCCATGCACTCCGATAAGCTATTGGAATGATGAAACATAATTACTTGTAGCTACTTGTTGATAGGGACTTTCTTCGCGAGTGGGATTGTATTTGCTATGATGCGCTAAAGGGGAAGGAGGAGGAGGTGGACGAGCTCATTCATGAGCTTGAGATGACTATGGAATCGTTGCTGAATGCCCAGTTGGCCCTTCAAGAGCTTACCATGGAGTTGAGTTTGGCTTAGTCTCCACCAACTGTAGATACAGTACAATTACATATAGTGGCAGTTGGTGAGGATCGTATATCCACGGGTTGTAGTGAGGATGTGGTTACATCTATCACAGATATAGGTGCAATAGTCTTAGTTGGGATGAGTACTTTGGTTGAGAGTAGTAGAGAACCACCCGTTGCATCAAGTTCTCCTATGGTCAGTACCATGATAGATGATGCAGGACAAATTACTGATAGCTCTTGTGTCGCAGTGGTGGATTCCCCTGAGAGTTGTGTGTTAGTACATGAGGCTACTCCATCATCTTCACAAGGGACTCGCAGAATATCATTGGGTTTGGAGTATGACTCTCATGTTGATTTTTTTCCCTCTCCTAGAAGCAAATTTGACACATCATCCCATGCAACTGATTTTGGATGCCAGCTTGTTGAGTCTCAGAGTTAGAGTGATCAACTGCAGGTTTCAGAGGATAAGGTTGATTCAGCCTTATATCGTTTTTACTGTAGGATTTTGGAGCTATCTCTTAATTCTAGTATTTCTAGTGATGAGCCATTGATTGAGGTGGGAGCATTTTATCGCAACTACATAGTGAGGAGTACTCATCACTTCTCTTTTGATCTACACATGGAGGACTTGTTGATGCGATGGTGTGGAGTGGCTTAGGGTTTATGCCATCCATTATGGGGTGGAGAGTTACCGTCTTCAGAAGGTGGGATAAGTAGTTGCAAATACTCGACTCAATTGTTTGTGGGGGATTACTTGCAAGGACAACAATCAGTTATCCATCATGTAGTTATGTATCTGATAGGGTTTTCTACTTCTATGTTACAAAGTGACTATGGTGTTTGTTGGCATGATGGCTTGGCTAGTTATCACCTCCATGGGGGTTTAACAGAGGACATAGAGAGATTTGGTATAGCAGATGCTTCTAGATGTTCTTATCTCCACATGAAAAATGGATGTGAGTTCGGATTGTAGTGGGATCTAGGTGGTGACAAGTTTGGCATTAAGTATTGGATGGGTCCTATTGGGTTACTTCACCACTTTCAGCATAGTGGAGTTGAAGGCAATAAAGCGCAGTGGGAGTCTGAGGATGACAGACACGATAAACTATCATTTTGGGTTTGGGATCCAGGGATAGCTTGCACAATTGTGTTTATGCTAGTGCTTCAAGAGTCGGTTAGAGATGCATGAGACATTTCACAGTTTTCTTTTGGGCCTTCGAGGAGTGGGATTTCTTTGCACTGAAGATTGCTTGGGGACAAGCAATTTCAGGGAGGGCGGACTGTAATGTCCCCATTTTTATGAGCATCAAGTTACAGAGGATTTATCCTATTCCTAGCCCTCATAGGCTAACTTAGATGGTTAGAGGGTCCCTTTGGCAGACATCAACGGGTTTTCTCCTTCAACGTCCAGTGTTGGTTCAAGCTTAAGCCTTCGTTAGACTCAGTTTCACATACTTACTATTTATAGTAAGTCACTTTGTTGGGTTGCTATTTTTTTGATTGGTAGCCGGTCACATGGGGAACTGAAGGAGTTAACACCTGCTTCATACGACTCATTAAACGAACAATTATTCCTGGAGTTATTTATTTTTAAAGTGACTAAGGATTTATTTAAATATTTAAATGTTGTTATAGAGTTATAATGTAACTTTATAATAATAAAGTCATTTTAATTTTATAAAGTGTGGGATTATATCTTTTATCCCACATTGGCAAGGAAAGTGTTTGAGCTCTCACAATAAAAGAATAAAAGTAACTTAAGAGCACATTCTTAGACATCCAAGATTTGATATTTGTGTTATGATTTCTCTTTGGCGTTTTGAGAAGGGAGCCCTAATGGTTTCTGCCAGTGTATTGGCATTGGAGAGCGTAGTTGCTTCATTACAACAACATTTTGAGGTTGTGACATATCAGCTGAAGTTGCTTAATTGTTGGCTTCACTCAAAGGTCAAGTTTGTGCTTCGGGCGGGTGCATGGAAATGGGTAGCCATTCCGTGGACACCCTTTAAATTTTTTTTTTTTTGGACATAACGCGCTTGCATTATGTCGTCGGTTAAACCTTGGTAAGGTCCGGTGGATAAAAATTGCAAAGCGATAACGTGAGCGCATTATAACGCGCTCACGTTATTGACTGTTAAAAGTAAAAAAAGAAATGCAAATCTCTCATTTGCATTTCGACTTTTTTTTTGTGCACCCGCGGCCAAAAACACCAAAATAGCGCGCTCGCGTTCGAGGAGAGGAATTTCTTCACTAAGCATCCAAATTTCTTCGCAACGATGGAGCCACGACAACGAGGAGCTGTAAGAGGTAAGGATTTTATGCTTTTTATTTTGAATTTGTTAGTTTTAGGTTGAATTTGATATCTATTTGTTTGAAATTTTAGGAGATGCAAATCACCCTGCAAACCCTCAAAATCCTCAATAGGAGGACCAACCAAATCCTCAAGATCAAAATCAACCACAAAATCAACCTCCTCCACCAATCACTCAACCCCCTCCTGGCACTCAACAAAATTTAATGAGTGAAATTGAAAATAACAAAAAACAAATTGAGGATTTGATCAATAGGTTGAGTGATCCAAATGGTTCAACCACAGAAAGAATGACCCTAGCAAATTCCTTGAAAGATATGTTAATAAACGTAGATTCAATTAGCAAAAAAATAACTGGATGGGAAGATAGGAGGCAAGCGGCTAGGGAGTATTATACAAATAAACTATCATACAAGGATGTGAAAGATTTAAAAATAACAAAAGGTGATTTGTGCTCATTATTCACCGACCCACGCACAAATCAAAATCTTACCCTCAATGCAAAGAGGTTTCCTATCCATTGGTGCCACCACCAACAAATGAAGGAGCGATTTTATGATAGGTGGTACATGGTCTTCGATTACCCACCGTGCAACAATTGCGAGGTCCCGCAATATTTCCTTAGGAAACTATACAGTGAGTTCATATTGAACAAAATCCCAAATTATTTTGATATGAGGGATTTCCAGGGGAGAGGTGGGGGGTCAGCTCAGGATAGACCTGGTGCACAGCCGGATCCTACGCGGCAAGGTAGACGAGCTCTCGCTAGGCCGCCTCATGAGCACATTGTTATGCCTTCCGTCGTGAAGGAAAGTGCTGACATAGAGACATTGCAGGCAATCAACACTTTGACCCAAGTGTCATCCATCATACTAGCCCTATTCTACAGCGCCATCCAGGGGAGTCTTCTAGTGGTGGTCTTCGAACACATGTGTGTCAATCTTGCGGGGCTACTTGTTCACATGACCCCACCGACCCTCAGGAGACTGGTACGCAGGATCCATCTACAGCTATGGAGATGGAGAGGGCAGCTGACATTTTGCATGAGGCATATGGCATTGATAGTCAGGTAAAAGTTATTGCATGTGTTCATTGAATTTAATTTATTAAATTTCGATTTTGAAATGCAAGATTAACTAAAAATGTTTTATGATTTTAATAAAATTGCAGGGTCATAGTGTTGAGACTGGATACACCGGCCCCCCACCAACCTATTTTTGCAGTACACCTATCGCTAGGGTATGTAACTAGTAAACAATTATAAGTTTATTGCATATTAATGGAATTGTTTTACGAATGGTAATTTAATATGCAATTTTGGATGTTGAATAGACTAATATTGGAGGTTTTGATGGAACACTTCCCAGTGGCGGTGGATTTACTCAAACCTTCATGCAGGTAATAGAATAAAGAGTTTAACTAATGAATCAAGTACTTAATAGATTTGTGTAGTTTATACATGCACATTGTTGATTATGTTGAATAATTTGTTGTTTTATTTTCAGTTGTTGCAAGACGATACACCTTCGAATGTGACGAGGGCAATGGATAATGGTGTGACATCTGCTATACAATCCTCGATGGCTCTGACAGAAGAGGTATGAGGCAAATTAGTAAATTTTAATTTACATTTGTTGTTATAGATGTTAGTTAGTCAGAAATCAAACCATTATTGATTCATGTAGTTTTTGTCTATTTGTATGGTTTATACAGGGCTTGATCACGCCTGAGCATGGGCGTGAGGATATTTCCCTCGTGGAGAGAGATCGTGAGATGGCTGTAAGTGATTATTTTGTCAAATGTATCATTTTTTATAATGTAATTTCTATATATTCATGTCTTTACTTCTTATTGTAACAGTGAAAACTTCACCATGAACTAAACCCTAAGAGGAGTAGTAGGAGCACTCCACGAGCGTAGCAAAAATGAGTGATAGACCTATCGCCATCCGAGTGAAAAGGAAAGGGAAAGATTTTATTTCCTAGGCATGGAGAGCAATGAATTTTGATTCCATAGTCTTTTATTGTATGCCTGCATGGCAGTTTTGTACATATTTTTTATTGGACATATTTGACATTGTATGCCTAGATGGCATTCTCGTAAGCCTATATGGCTATTTTGTACATATATTTCATACTTATATCACATATATTTATGTATGCCTACATGGCTATTTGGTTAATACAAATATCTTTTTTCGATGCTTGTCCATATTTGCATTCTAAATTGATGGTTCAATAGATATGAGTTACGTATATTCAAGTGTATACTTTACAACTTACGTGTATACTTTGTGACTTATGTGCATTCGAGTGTATACTTTGTGGCTTACATGTTTTCATGCATATACCTTGTATTCATGTATATACTTTGTTTTAATTTGTGTATACTATGTATTCGTTTGTATACTTTTTGAGGCTTACGTGTTTATGAGTACTTGTAGTTCCCTTATTGACATGTACATGTTTGACTTATTCACGTGTATAATTATTAATTGGTTAGCCGTAGCATTGATCTATGTCATCCTCAATGCATGATCCTTGAGATGGAGTAAGTACACCCTCAAGGTCAAAAGGAGTTTCACA
The DNA here is from genome assembly GCA_007115665.2 of Sequoiadendron giganteum. Classification (NCBI taxonomy): domain Eukaryota; kingdom Viridiplantae; phylum Streptophyta; class Pinopsida; order Cupressales; family Cupressaceae; genus Sequoiadendron; species Sequoiadendron giganteum. Next base: position 531,651,983 of record CM021105.1, read on the forward strand.
TGCATTCTTCGTAGGCTCATTTTGGTAGTGAAACCAAAAACCTCTTGCATCATTGAAACGAAAAAAAAATTCCTTTATAGTAGGTCTGAAGCCATTATCATTCTCCATTAGTTCTTCATGTATCCACTCCCCATTAATGGTTGTCTCATGACCTTCATGAAACCAAGCACTTATCTCATTTGTGATAGAAGAAATGTATGAAGATTTATCTTCCTCCTTATGAACCATTCATTATCATGAGAGATGGGTTCTTGTGAACCACTACTGATGAATCATGGGTCAATGAGTTTGACTTGTAAAACTACACGATTGAATCCTGATAGCAATATCACAATATTTATATATCTAAATACTGCCATTGAATCCTGAATACCCTTACCCACACAAGATTCTGGAAGATGCTTCCCACCCTTCTCTTAGTGGTTGCTCTCATTGCACCTTCTACCTAGCTTCATCTTGGTGTAGACAATACGAAGACCCCAACTTGAGATCTTCACACACGCAAGAACAACTGCTCCTTCCTGCAGCTTGGATGGATCAACTTGCAACCAAGAACCCACGCTACTTCCTGGTGTAGATTGCCTTCTACACGCTCAGAACCTTCTGCCTCTGATACCATTCTGATGCAGAGGAAACAACACAAGACAGTGGCTCATCCACCCTTCTCACTCCTTAACCTACTGATCACTACTGATCACTACTAATCAAGACATGTTCTTAAGCCTCTAACTCTATCTGCCACCTTTCCGCTATTCAAAGCCCGAGTTACACATTGCTCAAACAGAATGGTCGAGCGATGTAATGGTTTCTTTGAAAACCGTTATACATTTAAAACCATACAAGAATTTCACACTCGGTTATATTACGTATATTCCTTGTCAACTAAAACCGTTTTTCCCATTCCATTCAGGACTGTCATAAAGAAACCCGAAAACAAGACATCCATGACATTCAAAACAATAGTGAATCCTTCAAAACTAATCTGCATTCACAATTTGCAAAACAATAAACCGGGAAAGATAGAGAGAACGACACGACAGGAAATGGAAACTCCTCTTTAACGAATTCCAGATATTAACACTTCAAAAACATACATGCTTTGGCCAAAGAGCCCGATTTCTTCTCCCTCTTGTTTACTCTCTTTTTTGTTTTCTTGTAGTTGCACTCTCTATTTCCTCTATCTCCCCGTATTCGGTTACATGTTGTCTCTTTATAGAGATTCTAGGGTAGTTAGACAAATTGTTCATCTACCCGATATTCCCATTCGGTTACAACTGTCATTTAATCCTTTTGATGAATATATCATTGCAATTTTAAACACTTAACCATTTCTTAACATGGTCCCATGAAATTCTAAATGACTAAAACATTACAAAATTATGAAGCTTGTCATAAATTTCAAGAGTCGAGGTGTCCCCGCACCAGTATCCTAGTTGTCCCTTTGTTGATTTATCTCCTCACTGATCCATCTTATTGGATTCTTTCACCTTTTACCCATCGCTTTCTTGAAAAACTCAATTTTAGGCCTTGTAGCCTTCTGCCCCAATTTGGCCTCCTAGAACCCGTTTTCTTGACTTTTCTCACAATCAGTCTTAACAACCCCCAAATGTTTTTGTAAATTCTTTCTTTTGATCATCAAGGCTCCAATATTTACCAAGCCTTAGGTCCTACAAGTTTTCGTACATATGATTGTCCTCAAACCCCCTATTTTCAAGGGTTCCTATGGTTTTTGGCTCTTTTTCCTTCTTTGAGGGCTTCAACGACCTCCTCAGCTCTCCTCCTGGCACACACATGACTAAGATACATGTGCCTACACTCCGATACTCTTTATTGGCACAAACCAATCCATTTAGCAACTCTCCTTGTTGTTGTCCTCTCCAAGCTACTAGCCAGAATGCACTTGCAGTCGCCTAGTGCTTGATGATTTCATCACCTCCCTGCAAAACAAGACCCCAAAACCTCTATGTACACTATTTACATATTCCCCAACTTTATTCCAAGTGGCCATGAGAGGAAAGCCACGGGAAGTCAAGTGGGACTCATTATTCACAAAGCTGGCCTAAACCGGCAATGAGACCAATAAAACCCAAAACTTGCAAAAGATAACCAGTCGGTCTAGATGACTAATCTAATGCTACACAAGATAATTAAGTGACACAAATGGAAGACTCAAAGCATTAGATAAGTCCCTTCAATCCATACTTGACTGGATGAAGGCTCAAACACAGAAATTCAATGAAAACTTGCTCTCTTTTAATCACAAAAATGTACTCTCCAAGTCTCAATTCGCGAAAACAATCCTCCAACCCAGGTATTAGGGTTTTTCTGACCTTATATACCTTTCTCCCATGTTCTAGGACCCTTCGGTCAGGCTTAGAGCATCATTAATGTCATTTTCCAACTTTTAGGACAAATAGCCAAGGCAACATTGCTCAAAATGCTCACAGTGTCCAAGACTTACCCAAACCACAAGCCCCTAACAAACCTATTTCCAATTCACTCATCAAAAAAACTCTTGGGACTTTATATCATAGTCCTTATTCCCTCTTTCATCCTAATATAATAGTAGCCACTTTTCAAATCAATCTTGGAGTAGTACCTAGCACCCCCCTAAACAGTCCATTAAGTCTTCTATCCTAGGAATAGGAAACCTATATCTAATGGTTATCCTATTTATGGCCCTAGAATCAATACACATTCTCCACTTATCTCCCTTCTTAGGTGCCAACACCACTGGAACAACACATGGGCTTATGCTTTTCTTGATGAACCCTTGGTCCAAAAGTTCTTGAACTTGCCTTGCTATCTCCTTGTTCTGCTCCAGTGTCATTTTGTATGCAGCCTTGTTAGGCAATGTTGTTCTTGGTACAAAGTCAATTTGATGACTGATTGCCCTCTTAGGTGGTAGTGTAGCTGGTGTGCCTTCACAAATGATATCCTTGAATTGATCCAATAGTTGCTTCACCTCTATTGTCATAGGTAGCCGACTAGGTGACTCCTCCTCCTTTGGCTTCAACATGATTGCATAGACAACTCCTTCTTCCTCCTTCATGTCTCTTAGGAATTCCTTTCCACTCATCAAAAGTACACTGGATTCTGCCTTTTCCACTATCCTTCTTGGGGAAAAAACTTCATGGTTAAGTGCTTGAGCTGGAGTATACTGGAATGGGTGACCTCCCAGAAAGGCCTAGTGCCTCACCTCTATGAGCATCACTTAGATGCAATGATTTCTAAGTGGGCCATTCAATATCATTTCAAATTTGTTTCTTTAAACAACTTACAAATTTGCAACTTAAGACTCCTCCAACCTAAGGGATCAATCTGGTGGAACATAGCTCGGAGCGATTCCACGTGTTTCGATGCAAAAGAGGACCATGCCTAGCGTAAACATACCTATTTGGATGTGTTGGAACAGTCCACTTGGTCACACAAGTTGTAGAACGAAAGTTGCACCACTCTGCAACTTTGCACTGCTTGCATTTGATGCTTTTTCCATCAAGTGAAAATCCGCCACCACTGGAAAACCACTGTGAGATAGCCAAAACTGAGAGAGTTTTTTGTAGACAGGCTCAATGCAATCCTATAGGATCATATGAGAATTTTCTAAGCATCATGGTATCCAAGTAATAGCATGCTGAAGTTTGCAGCTATTTTGCACTTTGGACCCTTAAGGGATCGATTCGGTGGAACATAGCTCGGAGCGATTCCACGTGTTTCGGTGCGAAAGAGGACCATGCCTACTGTAAAAATACCTATTCGAACGTGTTGGAATAGTCCGCTTGCTCACACGAGTTGCAAAGCGAAAGTTGCACCACTTTGCAACTTTGCACAACTTGAATTTGACACGTTTTCCATCAAGTGAAAATCCGCCACCACGAGAAAACCTCTCCAAGATAGCCAAAATCGAGAGAGGTTTTTTTAGAGGGGTCCAACACCTTTTTGTAGGATTAGATGAGAAGTTTCTAAGCATCATGGTATCTAAGTAATAGCATGTTGAAGTTTGTAGCTATTTTGCACTTTGGACCCTTAAGGGATCGATCCGGTGGAACATAGCTCGGAGCGATTCCACGTGTTTCGGTGTGAAAGCGGACCATGCCTACCATAAAAATACCTATTCAGATGTGTTGGAATAGTTTGCTTGCTCACACAAGTTGTAGAGTGAAAGTTGCACCACGTTGCAACTTTGCACACCTTGAATTTGACACGTTTTCCATCAAGTGAAAATCCGCCGCCACGAGAAAACCACTCCAAGATAGTCAAAATCGAGAGAGGTTTTTCTAGAGGGGTCCAATGGCTTTTTGTAGGATTAGACGAGAAGTTTCTAAGCACCACGGTATCCAAGTAATAGCATGCTAAAGTTTGCAGCTATTTTGCACTTTGGACCCTTAAGGGATCGATCCGGTGGAACATAGCTCGGAGCGATTCCATGTGTTTCAGTGTGAAAGAGGACCTTTCCTACCATAAAAATACCTATTTAGACATGTTGGAATAGTCTGCTTGCTCACACAAGTTGCAAAGCGAAAGTTGCACCACTTTGCAACTTTGCATAGCTTGAATTTGACACATTTTCCATCAAGTGAAAATCTGCCGCCACGAGAAAACCACTCCAAGATAGCCAAAATCGAGAGAGGTTTTTCTAGAGGGGTCCAACTCCTTTCTATAGGATTAGACGAGAAGTTTCTAAGTATCATGGTATCCAAGTAATAGCATGCTGAAGTTTGCAGCTATTTTGCACTTTGGATCCTTAAGGGATCGATCCGGTGGAACATAGCTCAGAGTGATTCCACGTGTTTCGGTGTGAAAGAGGACCATGCCTACCATAAACATACCTATTCGGATGTGTTGGAATAGTCCACTTGCTCACACGAGTTGTAGAGCGAAAGTTGCACCACTTTGCAACTTTGCACAGCTTGAATTTGACACATTTTCCATCAAGTGAAAATCCGCCGCCACGAGAAAACCACTCCAAGATAGCCAAAATAGAGAGAGGTTTTTCTAGAGGGTTCCAACGCTTTTCTGTAGAATTAGATGAGAAGTTTCTAAGCATCACGATATCCAAGTAATAGCATGCTGAAGTTTGCAGCTATTTTGCACTTTGGACCCTTAAGGGATCGATCTGGTGGAACATAGCTCGGAGCGATTCCACGTGTTTCGGTGTAAAAGAGGACCATGCCTACCATAAACATACCTATTCAGATGTGTTGGAATAGTTTGCTTGCTCACACGAGCTGCAGAGCGAAAGTTGCACCACTTTGCAACTTTGCACAGCTTGAATTTGACACATTTTCCATCAAGTGAAAATCTGCCGCCACGAGAAAACCTCTCCAAGATAGCCAAAATCGAGAGAGGTTTTTCTAGAGGGGTCCAACACCTTTTTGTAGGATCAGACGAGAAGTTTCTAAGCATCACGGTATCCAAGTAATAGCATGCTGAAGTTTGCAACTATTTTACACTTTGGACCCTTAAGGGATCGATCCGGTGGAACATAGCTCAGAGCGATTCCACATGTTTTGGTGCGAAAGAGGACCATTCCTACCATAAAAATACCTATTAGGATGTGTTGGAACAGTTTGCTTGCTCACACGAGTTGCAAAAAAATGTGTACAAATTGTTTACATGACCTTTATATGACCTTTTTCACATTGTTTACATTTCAAAATTCAAAGTTTGCAAATTTTCCTACTCAAGGCATTTACAGAACAAGGTGCTACTACACCAAACATGAACTTCAACCTTACAATATTTGAGTATATCTCATTATGTAATTGAATCTTATTACAATGCCTCTGGCACTTCGTTCTCTCAGATCTTTTACAATGTCACTCATACATTCAAGATTCTTTTTAAATGTCTACATCATGACGTTAACTTAAAATGAGTAACTTGAGATTCCCTCGCTAAGCTTCACATGATCTCTTATAATGGCTTGAAATCAAAATTGAGATTTTTCAAAATCATCAAAATAAGTATGTTGCGTTGCTTTTTTCGCTGAGATTTTTGATAATGGCTCTTAAATCAGCATTTTCTGCAATGAAAGATCAATCAACCCTTAGTAGTTTACTTACAAATACGCAAAGTAAAAGAGAAAAAGAAAGAGCATCCAAAATGGAAATGAAATAAAAATAGATGGAAGGCACTTATAGATGTTGCATGCAGGCATCAAAATAAGGATGTTGCATTGCTTTTCTGGTTGACATTCTCTTCGATGGCTCATATATCAGTATTTTTTGCAAGGGGACATCAATCACTTTAAAAGAAGATGATAGCATTGGCATCAAACAAATTAATGTGCATATACTTACAAATTGATCCAACGAACCATCCGGGTCTGCTCTACTCTTTATTGTGTCAAGTATTGCCTCATGGTCAGACTCATGGACCTTCCATAACATCTTGTTCAAAGGTCTACCCCCATATTTGGTCAAATGAACATTGGATGCCACGACAAGGTTCGAGTAATGAAGAATCCTACGATGCATGTCAAAGTCCTGAAATAGCCAATGTTTAACACTTGAATGTGGGTACCTTCTAAGCCATGTTCCAGTAACCACAACTGAGCCTGTAGGGTATTCGATGTTTTCTCCATCTATAAGTGGGGCCTCCAATTTCTTTTTGGTCTCAACACAACGACACAAGTAATAGTCTGCTCCCTCTTCATTGTCTTCATCTGCAATAACTGCATAAACATGCCCTGCATTGATATGTACAAAAAATCTCTTGGAATTTGTCAACATTATGAATACAGTACAAAGTAAGATCTAACGATATGGAATTTCAACAACTAAGAATGCTGATATATCACCTCATTGAACTAGATCTGATATGTGGTCAAAATCGATTGATGATTCTATCTGTGTCAGTTCCAATGTCGTCGGAGGGTGATACGTGTGAAGTGGGCTAAGATAACTTGTGAACCATTTTTCAACCCACTCCCCTGATTCACAATCATTCCAGTCTTGCATTGTACATGAAGAAAAAAAGCATGCCATCTTTCGTGTATCGATACTCCATGAACCTATATTTGAGCTAAGGAAAGAGTGTACCTCACTGGATCCTATTAGTGTACAACAGTCTTCATATGGTGCAATGTTAGTATCATCCATCAACCAAAAAAATCTACGAATTGAAGATGTACCTTCATTACCTGGACCCATCAAAGCATTACACCACTCGACGATTGATTTTGCATCTATCAACTTTGCACTGTCTTTATACTTTAACTCTTCTCATGCTAATGCTCTTTTCATGCATGCTCCCCCTTTCCATGTCCAGCCTCACAAAAGTTCCACATATGTTGAACACCTGTAATGACATGCATCCTGCACAACCAGTAGAACATGCGTGAGTTCTTGAACTTTGCTGCACAGTTATTAGACCATATTATATGTTGATCGTATTCTATGCCCCTCTAAGCCAACCCACTGTAGAACATCTGGAAGCAACCTTGCATGAACTTTGTAGAATGTGTGCGATCATCACTAATGTAAAAGTGGTACTCCCTCATTACCTTCCTTTGCTCATCTGTAGTATCAGATGCATCAATGAATGCTATGTGCACAAATATAGAAACTTGTGTAGAGTTGTAATATTGTGATTGCATGTTGTGGTTGTAGAGTGTAGTTCTCTGCAAAGTCAACCACAGATACTATGCTTCCAACTGGAAAGGTGTCCTTGCATAGCTTGAACTGCATGTCCAACCATTGGGCTCTATGGTTATGCATTGCATACTCAGACAGTATACTGTCACGAAATGTGGTCATAAATTTGTACGCTGGAATCTGCTCAATAACTAAATCACACCTTTTTGCTTGAGACCCATCTTTTGTAGCATATGCCACTGTTTTATACTTCCTGAACTCTACTAGTTTTTGTCCCACCTCATCTGTGCTTTCCATATGTTGACATACTGGCATACGCTGGAAGCCACCGCAACGCTCACATGAACCATCCAAGCATGTTGTCCTATAGAATATCTGGCCATCCTCTATTTGACATAAATTTTTTGATAAGAACTCTCTTGAATATTTTGGTGGGGCTTCTATGCCACAATCCTGCAAAACATCGTTAGTATGCAAATCTAAACATATAGAACGATAAACATCGTAATGGTTAGAAAATTCAATATGTAGTCTACAACAACAAGTAGTGCGTGTGTGATTTATCTTGACATAAAAAGGTTTAAGCAATTCAAAATATCTTTGAGAAATACTAATTTGAGGATAATCATTTTCAAATTTCCAAAAAATTTGGGTTTGATTCATATCCAAAAAATGGTTTGGATATGGCTCATGATTCCGACTACCGATTCTCCTTCTTACCACATCCCTTTGATTTGGAGATGGCCTTGTGTTATTCTTCGAATACTCTTCAATTAGTGTTCTCAAGGCTTCGACAACTTCTTTATCTTTTTGTGACAGTCTCCCCGACAATGCCCATAATTCATTTGTATCATTTCCCTCAATTCTTTGCCACCTTTGAATGGCTCTTGGTAAAGTTTTTCTACTAATTCCTATTTTTTCACTAGTCTTTCTAATTAGGCGAGCTCTCTTTGTTTGACAACTTACCAAAGTCAATGTAATCACACGTTGGGTGACATTACTATCCTTTGAGCGTGAGGTCTTACCCACACTCTCATAAGCATCCATTGGATTCTTCACAATAGTGTCTTCACTCGATGCATTTGATGTTCTCAACCCAAGAGTCTTCATGATGTTCCTATACTTTACACCCCACATCATTTCAACAAATAGTTGACATCTTGCAGTCTCATTTAGCCTTTCAAAGAATCTTTCCCAAATCTTATCAGCATATCTTCTACAAGTGCGTGTTGAAATCTTACCTTCCATGTGCTGCAAAATCTCATCATCAATATTAATCAAATACTTTGGTTTTCTACGCAAAATTCTTGGTGGTGTTCTCCTAGGTACATACATCTCAACATTAGGAATTTCATCAATATTTAATTGAGGTGGGCTAGATTGCATACCTTCGATCGAGGGTGGAGAAGAAGACATACCTTGAGGTTCACATGGGAATGATGGCATACCTTCTTCGTCAATTTCGAGTGATGATGTACTCTCAACTTGAGATGTGTTGGATGGTGTCCAACAATATTCACTTGCGATAAATGGTGTCCCTCCATATTCACTTGCAGTAGATGGTGTCCATCCATATTCACTTGTGCTAGATGGTGTCCCTCCATATTGGCTTGTGCTTAATGGTGTCCCTTCATATTCACTTGTCATAGAGGGTGTGTTTCCAGCTACGGTATCTAAATCTATCTTACGATGATGCTTTCATATTCGTGCCTTTTGTGCTGCCAATTCCCATTCTCTTTTTGATGGTTGAGGTTCCTCTACAATTAGGTTGTTCTCATCAATCAGTTCCAATTTCTTCTTTTCACGATATGCCGCCACCTGAACTCTCTCCTTTTCTTTCAAGGTTTCGTTCTCTTCGTTTGTTAGTTTCCTCTTTGTCTTTTTCTTTGGCATGGCGGATAATTTTATCTATACCATGGTAATGAGACAAATATTAGTTCCTAAAAAATGTATCCATTCAAGATAATTGAAAAATATATGTCATTGAAGGCTTCATTTAAATAATACTTACAATCATCTTGTACAAAAGTAGTCTTTTATTGTTGATGGTTCTAGCCAACCACCAAGGGAATAAGGACTATGATGTAAAGTCCCAATATTGTTTTTGATGTGTGAGTTAAGGCAAACTTATGGTAGTCTAGAGCCTTGAAGTTTGGAGAAGCCTGAATGATGAAATTAGGCAAATTAGTCCATGTAGACTTGGCAATTTGTCCTAAAAGTGGGAAAAGGGCATTAATGATGCTCTAAGCCTGACCCAAGGGTCCTAGCACGTGCGAGAAAGGTATATAAGGTCATAAAACCCTAATTGAGCATGTGGGAAAGCTTTTGTACGATTTCAAGTTTTGGAAGGGGAATTTGTGAGTTGGAAGAGTGCAAATTTCATTGAATTTTTGTTTTTGTGCCTTCATCCAGTCAAGAATGGATTGAAAGGACCTATATAATGCTGTGATTCTTTCAATTGTGTCACTTAATTACTTTTTGAAGCATTATATTATCCATTTAGTTCAATTGCTTTCTGTTTTGCAAGTTTTTAGAGTTTTTGGTCTCATAGCCGGTTCATGCCTGTTTTTGGAAATAATGATCCCCACTTGAATTATCGTGGCAAGGCTACCATGGAAACTTGGAATCAAGTAGGGTAATTTTTTAATAGTGTACATATGGTGTGTGGTGTCTTGGTTTGCAGGGGAGATGGTGAATTCATCAAGAACTAGGCGAGTGCAAGTGCATTTTGGCTACTGGCTCGGAGAGGACAACAGTAAAGAAAGTTGCTAAATGGACTATTTTGTGCCAATCAAGAGCAAGAGAGTGTGGGAACACATATTATAGACATGTGTGTGCAAGGAGGAGAGTTGAGGAGGTCATTGAAGCCCTCAAAGTTGGAAAAAGGAGCCAGAACCCTAGAAACCCTCGAAAATAGGGGGTATGAGGACAGTCCTATGTACTGATGCCAAAGGGACTAAACACCTGGTAAATATTGAAGCCTATGGTACCAATAGAAAGAATCTATAAAAATATTTGGGGGTTGTTAAGACCATTTTTTAGAAAAGCCAAGAAAACGGGTTCTAGGAGGCTTAATTGGGCAAAAGGCTACAAGGCCTAAAATTGGGTTTTTCAAGAAAGCGATGGTTACAAGGTGAAAGAATCCTATGAGATGGATCAGTGAGGAGTCAAATCAACAAGGGGATAGTGATAATACCCTTTTGTAGCCCCTCGAGTGGTTAGGATACTTTGGGTTAGTGTGGAGCCCAGGGAAGCTTAGTGGTGAATTGAGAGCAATGGTGAAGAATTTGAAATTGGTGGAGTCTTATAAGGTGAGAGGGGTTTAGGAGGGATCCTTGAGTAGGGTAGAGAGGAATACCCTAGGAAGACCAAAGAATAGGTCTTGGGAAGAGAAATATTGCTCTTCAAAGATAAGACTCCCCATCAATTGTTGAAGGACTGGTCTATGTAATGAACTTTTGACCTTGTGCAGGGTATTTTGAAGATGTTTGATGCTTTGGAATGGTCTGGGAATGGTCTTAAAGGATGAATTTTGGTGAATGGTTCTGAATTTCTATAATTGGAAAGTGTAAAATGGTAATTGGCAAGTGTAAATAATTGTGTATATAATTTGCTAATTTAAAATGTGCATTGACAACCTAAGGTTATAATGACAAACAAAAATGAAAGAAAGCCATAATAGAATGAAAGAAAATTTGTAAAGACTTCACATACCTTAAAAACCAGACTTTCAAATGGAGGAATTCAACCCAATTATGTAGCCTTAGCTTCTTCTTTCTTCAAACTCCACAACACTTTGACTTGTTCAAAAGCTTGTTCCCTTCCACACTTCAATTGTATATCAGTTTTCAATGGAATTCAAACTTCAATTGATATTATATGTCTTTCAACGTCGAGACTCTGCTATTTCATGCAAAGGTGGTAAGAAGATCATGGAAAAGGTGATGGAAAGTGAAAAAGATGCTTGCACACTTCACAACATCATCAAATATATATTTTTTGTTGAAGCACGCACAGAACCAGGGGAATATGCAAACTATGGGCCTTCAAATCACGGGTATATTGATTTTTTTACCGTTTTAGTAAACTACAAAACGCGCTCGCATTATAATGTGCATGCGTTATAATGCGAGTGCGTTATGTTAAATTAAATTTTCTTAGTGTATTTTTGATAGTATAGGGGTTTTTGAGAGAGTGGGAGGGAGAGAGGGGGAGAATGGAAGATAGAGAGGGATGGAGAAGGGGAGAGTGGGAGAAAGAGAGAGGGAGAGAGTGGGAGATAGAGTGGGAGATACAGAGGGAGGGAGAGAGGGGGAGAGTGGGAGAGAGTGGGAGAAGGGGAGAAGTGGAGAGTGGGAGATAGAGAAAGAGGGAGAGAGGGAGAGAGTGGGAGAGTGGGGGAGAGTGGGAGAGAGTGGGAGAGTGGGGAGAGTGGGAGAGAGTGGAGGTAAGTGTATAGGGCTAAGTGTATAGGGCATAAGGATTAGGGTTTAGAATAATGGGTATAGGGTTGAGGGTATAGGGCTAAGTGTATAGGGTATAGGGATTAAGGTTTAGAATAATGGGTATAGGGTTGAGGGTATTGGGTTTTAGATTGAGGTTTAGGGTTTAGGGTTTAGTGTAGGTTGAATAGGGTTGGGTTTAAGGATGATGTTCAGGGCTTAGGTTATAAGGTTGAGGGTATAGGGTATAAGGATGAGGGTTGAAGGTGTAGGGTTGAGGTATAGTGTTCAAGGTTGGGGGTGTAGGGTTAACTGTATAGAGTATAGGGATTAGGGTTTAGAATATTCAGTATAGGGTTGAGGGTATTGGGTTTAGGGTTGAGGGTTTAGAGTACAAGGTTTAATGTAGGATTTAGTGTTTAATTATAGGGTTAAGGGTTCAAGGATAATGTTTAGGGTTTAGGGTTTAGGAATAATGTTAAACATAAAACCCTACAATCTCAAGTCTTAACCCTATACCTTATACCCTTAACCCTACAACCTAAAACCTAATCCCTATACCCTATACACTTAACCTCATACCCTTAACCCTGAACATTATACCTCAACCCTCAACCCTTAAACTTGTACATAAATCCTAAAACCTAAACCATCAACCCTAAACCTAATATCCTCAACCCATTACCCTCAACTATATACCCAATATCCTAAACCATAATCCATATACCCTATACACTTAACCTTATACCCTCAACCCTAAACACTATCCCTCAACCCTCAACCCTCAACCCTATACCTTAAACCCTAAACCCTCATCCATCATCCCTATACCATATACCCTCAACTTTATACCTAATATCCTAAACCCTAAACCTTATTCCCTATACAATTAACCCGATAACCTCAACCCTATACCTTAAACACTAAACCTTACACTCTCAACCCTCATAGGGGGAGAGAGAAATAGGGGGAGGGAGGGATTGGGGAGGGAGGGATTTGGGAGAGAGAGAGAGAGGTTGGGAGGGAAAGAGGAGATAAAGATAAGTAGAGAGGGAAGGAGAGGTAGAGATACATGAGAGATAAAGAGTAGATAAGGAAGTATAGATGGAGGGAGAGGTATGGAGGGAGAGAGAGGGAGGTGAAAGAGAGGTGAGATAGAGAGAAATAAAGAGAGTTTGGTAGGGAGTCAATTTCACCGAATTGCCAAGCTAGTGGGCCCACTAGCTTGCCAATTCAATGAAATTGGCAATGTAGTGGCCTGTTTGAAAAAATGGGTCCAAGAAATGGGGTCTTCCGGTGATGTAAATCACTGAGAGACCCCATTTATTGGACCCATTTTTTCAAACAGGACAAGTTAGGTTGCCAATTTAGTGAAATTGGAAATGTAGTGGTCTGTTTAAAAAATTGGGTCCAAGAAATGGGGTCTCTCGATGATTTACATCACTGAGAGACCCCATTTCTTGGACCCATTATTTCAAACAGACAAGTTAGGTTGCCAATTTAGTGAAATTGGAAATGTAGTGGTCTATTTGAAAAAATGGGTCCAAGAAATGGGGTCTCTCAATGGTTTACATCACTGAGAGACCCCATTTTTTCAAATAGACCAGTTAGGTTGCCAATTTCACCGAATTGCCAAGCTAGTGGGCCCACTAGCTTGCCAATTCAGTGAAATTGGCAATGTAGTTGCCAATTTCACCCTCTCTCAGGTCTCTCTCTCTCTCCCCTAAACTCTCTATAGGGTATAGGGTTGAGGGTTGAGGGATAGTGTTTAGGGTTAAGTGTATAGGGTATATGGATTATAGTTTAGGATATTGGGTATATAGTTGAGGGTATTAGATTGAGGATATTAGGTTTAGGGTTGATGGTTTAGGTTTTAGGATTTATGTAAATCCCTCAACCCTCAACCCTTAAACCCTAATCCCTCAACCCTCAATCTTCAACCCTCAACCCTTAAACTCAACCCCTATACCCTCTTAATCCCTCAATCCTCCACCCTTAAACCCTAATCCCTCAACCCCTATACCTTCTTAATCACTCAACCCTCAATCCAGAACCCTTAAACCCTAATCCCTCGATCCTTAAACCCTAATCCCTCAACCCCTATACCATCTTAATCCTGCAACCCTCAATCCTCAACCCTCAACCCTTA